>JAQSEB010000082.1:2400000-3000000 GCA_030063045.1 Pratylenchus scribneri
GCGTTCGGCAGGGCGTTGCGGTGTGCAATCCACGGAATGGGGGAAAAGTGTTCCGAGTGATGGTCTATAATAAATTGCCGAGGAAAATGGCATTTTTGTAAGTGAATTTTTGGATAAAAATTTAATAGAATAATTTTTGGCATTAATTATTTTTAGTATATAGCTTTTAAATTATAATATTTAATTGATAAAATCACAGGAAATATGTGAACATTTCATTGGATGGAGTCAACAATTTGTGCACTGCACTCAGTTTTGAACAACTTTTGCGGGTAAAGGCCTCGTTGGAGAGTGCTCGATTTGGCCCTGACACATATCGACTTTTCCACAATAATTGCATTGATTTTGCCCTCCAATTTTTGCGGATAATTGCCCAAAATGGCCAACATTTGGGCGAAAAAATATTGCCCAAGGAAATTCAGCAACCTTGGATCACAAAACATGTTCGCAAAATTGAGGCCAAAATCAATCAGAATAAGTAAGAATAATTGGGAAATTTTGACTATTTAATTTTATTCAGGAAGAAGCACATCCTTCAACTGCCGATCCATTGAAGGAGAATTAATTGGGCAGAAAATTAAAAAATATTTTCATATTTTCTGATTTAAATTGTTTTTTATATTTGCTTTAAAATTAATGATGATGTATAAATTCATTCTGATATTTTTATTTAAATGATCAACCAAAATAAAAATAATTTTCTTTAACAATTTTTCAAAAAGAGTTTGCACTTTTTCCCAGAAAGAATTTGTCCCTTTTAACGGATTTTGGCCCATTTTCAATTTTGCTCCATTTACAGAAAAAATTTCCCCTTTGTCAGGAAAGAATTGTTTTGCCCTTTTCAGGAAGTATGAATTCCAAATAGATTAATGTTTTTAATAATTAATATTTCCATGATTGCTTGATTAATCAAATCACTTAACGGATAAATCATTTTGGGAATTAAAAAAATAAAATTATTGAACAATCAATTTAAAATAAATCCCTTTTTCATTATTTTCATAATATTACATAATTTCATAACAAAATATACATTCTAAAATTAGCCATTTTGAAATTAATATGTGCAGCTTAATTTGAAGAAGAAGCCTGCCCTTTTCCCTCCTCATTTATTTTTAGACCTTCACTTGGCCATTTCCATTTGTCCCCATGGCAACCTCCCTTCCCCATTTGGATTGACCATCCCATCCACCGAGTGAATGTTGACCTTCCTTCCTTCCTTCCGCGCACCCTTTTCCCTTTGGACCACAATTTTGTCCACCACAAATTTTTTCCACCATTTAATTAAATTGGATTTTTTGCTAATTTTCTTCAATGCCCGCAGCCCGTGCCCCAATCGAACGGTGGAGCAGATCAGAATTGGAGGATCGTTTCCATTCAGTTTTTGATGAAGTCCAAACATTGAAGCAGAGCAATCAACAAATGAAAAGGGAAATGAAAATGTTTGCTCAAAATTAATTAATTATTTAAATTATTATAATTATTTTGTGTAGAATGAATGGAAGAATTGGAGCAGGGAGAATGGTCGGAATTGATACCCAAAGGGATGGGCCTGATCAAGAGTCGATGATGGACGAATTGAGGCGATCCAATCAAGTCCTCACACAAAAGGTTTACCCAAGATTAATATTTTATGTTTATTTTAATTAGTTGGAAGTGTTAAAACATCAATTACTCAATTATACGGCTATAAATAGTCGAATGCGTCCCTCGGCTGTTGGATCCAGGCCATCAACGGGACAGTCAAAAATTGGAAACAGCAAAGGACTATCGAGAGGCCAAAATGTCTGGAGGAAAAATTTACATAGAATAATTGAAAATTGGAAGGCACTTTTACCCCCATTTTTTATTTTTTATCCCAAAAAGTATTTTGACTTATAATGAATTAGAAACGGTTTTGAGCATATAAACCGTATACTAATTTTTAGATCCCATTGGGACGCAATGAATGGTGTATAAAATATCAAATTTTGGATCAAAATTAAAGTGTTTAAAACTGAAAAAATTGGAAATATGGTTTAGACGGTTTAACTCGCTCAGTTTCGATTTAAACTAACAAATGCATAAATAAAATATGAGTCTCGATGATACAAATCCAATATTTGTATAGTCTAAAACCGATTTCTTAGAAGTCAAAAACTAATTTTCTGGGAAAAATGGGGTAATAAAAAAATTTACTCATTGAAAATTTATTAGCGGCCACCACACGGAGGAATGATACCATCTTCATCTACTGTCGGGAAAAGGCCACAAAGTGCCGCATTAATTGGGACAAATGGAGGGAGGAATGGAAGAAATCCACGAATTGGGCAAAGGACAATTCCAACATCGGCGGCTGGAACAACAGTGAAAAATGAAGGAAATTGGCAAGATGGAAATTTGATGCAAGCGGATGAATTTAGTCCAGAAAGGCGGATGAAAATTGTAGAAAATGGGGGAAGTCGAATTGGAAGACAAAAATCCAGTGATTGGATCGAAATTGTGCAGCAGCCAATTCAATCAGGCAGCAGCGGATTCAACAATCATTTTAAGTAAAATTAAATAAATTTTATCGAAAGAAAATTATTAAATTTTTATTTTTGGAAAAATGATAAAAATAATTAATTTTCTCTTATTTAATTAGTGAAATGGCCGATGAGGGAACAAGGAATTTGCAACGGCAAAATCGAATGGCATTGGCCGAGAATGAAGAATTGCGACTTAGTCTTGAGAAAAATGAACAGGTTAAATTAATATATATTATTAATTAAAATGGGTGCATTTTCAATATGATAATGATAAAATAATTATAAATGGGAAATTAATTTGGCAAGAGAAAAGAAGTAAGAGCAATAAAGAAATAGTGAGTAATTTTGTGCAAAGAGGGACCCCTCCCATCCCTCATTGCCTGCTTCCCATCAACAATTTCCCCCATTCCTTTCCTCTTTCTATATAAGCGAAAATTGAAATTGCATCCCTATCGCGATCTCGTATTGGCGCCGTTTGTCGCTTTAATGTTCACGATAGTGGACATTCATGCCATACCCTCTAACCGAATTCGGGAGAGCGGACCCTGAACCGGGTAATGGACAAGGCGATTCCATTCGGTTGGAGTCGGTGCAATGTGATCGCGCAAATTTTTTCTCCAATTATTGTTCCAGGCAGAAAATATGAATACAATTTTAGTCAATTTAATCCAGATTTTGCACTTTATATTTTCCAAAATTTAACAGCCCTTACTTAAATTGTTCTGACGTGTGACGTGTAATGCCATTTTTTTCAGAGGTTGGCCACCCTCCGTCGAGAATACGATCGAATTGCGGCTGAATTGGAAGAAACACAAAAAGAATTGCGGACCCAATCCGAGTCAATTTCAAGTTATCGTGAAGAGGCACAGCGAAAGACGGAGACATCCCACAAAAGTGCAGAAATATCGGACAAAGAATTGGCAATTTTACGTGAAGAATGCCGTTCACTGAAGGCAGCCTATGATAGGCTGGTCACAAGGTTGACACTTGAGAATTATTCTGCCGGACTTAATTTGTTATTTTTGGTGTACTTTGGTGGAATTTGTCACAAAATAACATCGCTCAATTTGGTCGAATCCATCATTTAAAGACAAAAAGAATTTTTATTCTTGCTGAATATTTTTAGTCCGAAAAAAATATAGAAAATTTAAAAATCTATCTACGGTTTTAAATAATTTCTACTGTCAGATCATTGGAGGAGGAAAATGGCAGCAAAAAGGCAATGGATGAATTGGCCCGTTTGCGAATTCAAATTCAACAAAATAGTAGCGAAAGTGAATCGGAAAGACGAGAATGGGAGCAAATGGTGCGCAAATTGAGGGATGAAAATGAACGGCTGGAAAGGGAATTGAAACGGATTGAAATGGGCCGATTAAATCGAGAAAATATGGACAATGGATTCGGAAGGGAAAATGACGTAAATGAGAGAAATGAAAATGGGCCAAAAATGGCAAAAATGATCAGAAATGGGAGTTTTGAAAGAAATAAGCAAAATGTAAATTATTGTATTTTTAATAAAAAAAATAAAATATTTATTTAATAATAGTTACAAAATCCATTTGAAAATGGCCATCAAATTTCGGCAAATCCAGCAAAGAATTTTGGGCAAACAAATGGGGAAGAAATGTTGAATAAATTATTCAATGATGTGATTGGAATTGTGAATAGCCATATTGGCCATTCAAATGAGGAAATGAGGGCAACAATTGACAATGGCGACAATAATCGGTGAGAATTATTAATGAATTTTGAATAAAAAATGTTGAAATTTAATAAGAAATTTCTAGTTAAAAAGAGCAAATTAATTGAATAGCATTTTAGGGAACAAAATTAAAGGGATTGGAATTTGGAACTAAAGAATATTTTTTATAAATGTTTAAATTTAAATAAAAAAATATTAAATTAAAATTTCCATAATAAAATCACCAATTTTTGTATAATTATTTAATCCATTTTCAATTAAATATTCCCCAACAAATAGATGGCAAAAAATGTATGAAGATGTTTATGAGGAATTGGAAAAAGTACGCCAACTTTTGCTCAGCGAACATCGAATTAATGCGGGAATGAAGGAACAGGTAAAAATTACTTAAATTATTAAAAACAAATGGCAAATTAAATAGATTGAACAAATGGCCTTGGAAAATGAAAATTTACGTCGAAAATATGCCCAAGATTTGGAGGATTTAAGGAAGGAATTCGAGGAAAGAGGGATTCGAATGGGCCAATTGGAGAGGGAATTGAAAATGGTGGCGGAAAGTGGACAAATTCGGGAGGCATTTTTGACAAATGGGGTAAATTGAAGGGAGAGGAATATTTTTATAAATTTATTTCTTTAGAAATCAACAGTAAATGAACAACCGGGAATTGAGGTGAACATTGAATAATTTTATAATTACCATATTTCCTCTATTAGAAGCCCTGAGGCTTATAAGTTCTGAAGCCCCAAAATTCGGTAAAATTGGCGTCTAACTGTCTTATTTATAGATATTTTAAAACAACTTTTAAGCTCAATCAAAAAATTAAAAATTTTTCAAAAATTTCATCATATCATGAAATACGGTATCTTAAGTCGAAGGGGAGGGGCGTGCTTCTAATATTTATTAATTTTTAAATATAAAGATGCTTCCTCATTTTAAAATACTAATTAAACACATCCAAATATTTGTTCTAAAATATCCCTCAAATTAAATTCAATTTTTAGTCCACCCAACTTTCATTATTCATCTCAAAATTGTCTCTGACCAAACTCGGCATCGATCAATTTATTGGCCAACAATATCTTGGGCCAACACTTTTTGTGGCCATCGAATTCTTCGATTTTGAATTGCAAACCAGCAAATTGGCCAATGGACCAGAGTACATTTAGTGTCAAGAGAATAGAAAATAATTTCCTCCTTTTTCAGAGCCGATTTAAATTTTAATGCCATTTTTGAATTGACCGTTTCCGATTTGTTCATTCATTATTTGCAAACGGTGAATTTGACAAAATATTAAATAATAAATAAAATTGCTTTAGGAAGGAATCAATGTGGAATTGTACATTCTGAAGGAGGGTCCCACCTATGAATTATTGTCGCAGACACAAATTCCACTTCGAAAATTGCTTTCCACCCAAACGCCCACTCAATTCAGGCAAGTTTTTTAATTCTTGAATGAAATTTACAATTACAAACCTAAATATTTTTATCTAAATTTTTGGGATATTTTTGATTCATTAAGCCACTTTTTCTATTTTTTTCCAATTATTAATAAAATCAATTAAATTCTCATTTTTTTAAACTAAAAAGTTCTCTTAAAATTGCAATTTTGTTTTGAATTGAAATGTGATTTTATTTCAGCGTTGATCAGACGACAAAAAATATTCAAATTAATTCATCAATTTTTTATGAATTTAATTGGTAAAATGAGGTGTAAATTATATTTGAAGGGGTGAAGGGAAGAAGTGCACTTCATCAAGGGAAAATTAGGAAATGTTTTGGATCATTTTGATCATTTTTTTCTCATCAATTCGGTTCATCATCAGAATCGAAATTGTTGGCCACCTTCGCCTCCGGGAGCAAAGTTGGCACCTCCAGCCTCGGCATTTGGCCCAAAGCCGGCTGCGCGTTTGCCATAACCATAATAGTAGGGATAGTAGCCGTAATATTGCTTTAGTTAAATAATCATAAATATTTTATGGAAATTGTTCGGAAATTTACCGCGCTAGCCTCCTCAACCAACATTGCAACGCAGCAAATGGCGAACAAAAGGACAAAGCTAAAAAATGAAATAAAATTTTAAAATTGGTTGATAATAAATTAATCAGTAAAAATTACATTTTGATGGCGGCAGTCATTTTTGATTGGGTAGCTGGTTGTTTTTGTTTTGATGATTTTAAAGAGAGTAAAATGAATTCAAATGGATTTTTGATTTGTGTTGAAAATGCCCAAAATTTGCGCAATATTTATAGTCAATCCAATCCTTGGAATACATTAGTGAATTTTGAAGTTGTTTGTTTATTTGCCTTTTTTATTCACCCTATTCGGCGATCATTTTCAAGGCAAATTCCATTTAAAATGAACAATTGAAATTTATCCATGTTTGATTGTGTTGACTTTGTTGTTGATGAGTGGATTTGGCATTGTTGAAAAATGGCCAAAATTGTTAAAAACGGGAAAATTGAAAGAAAATGTGAATTGAAAATGTCAACAAAAAAAACATGAATTTTCTGACACTTTTTTTGCTCCTGACCTTTCATAAAAAATGGTGAAAAAGGTGTACAAATAAGTAAATTTGAAAGGAATCTTACGATTAATATTAATATAATAGACCACTTAAAAGGGCAAATATTCTCTTTAAAATTTTATAGAAATTTGAATGATTGCAATTTTTGGCCAAAATGCCTGGAAAAGGAAATATTTAAAATTGCAAAAATTTTTTAAGGTTTATAACGGTTCAGAAGTTTATCCTAGATCATTAAACAATATATCCTTTCAATAGATCTCATCGAGAGGCATCGTTTTAATAATGATTCTAAGCAGATTTAACCAATTTTAAATTATTTTTGAACCAGAAATCGAAAGAAGGTTCAAACGGTTTAATATTCTTAATTTTGAATAAATCATGACTAGTTATATACCAATCGGCGCATCTCGACGAGAACTATCGATTGAGTACAAAGTTCGGGGGGTCAAGGATAAACTTTTGAACCGTTATTGTCTTTTCGCCATTTTCACATTTTTTTTAACCAAATTAAATTGTATCCAAAAGAAAATGGAATGTATTTGACGCAAATTAATAAATTATAATTTTTCAGGGGTGAACTCAATTTCCCAATGCTTCAAAATGATGGCCAACCACCTAATGCTGGAAAAACTTCCCAAATTTTGGCCAAATTGGCTTATACAATCCAAGTGCCCTTTGCATTGCTTCGAGCATTGAGTGCGCAGAGGAGGCGAATGGCGGCCACCACATTGCTTTCATTGGAAGGAGGGGATGAGGCCAAAAACGATGAATTGACCATTCAAATCCATCGATGCAATGGGCTGGACAAATTGAAGGGTGGACAATGGGAAGAAGGTGGGCAAATTAATTAATAAAAATTGCAAATTTATTTAAAAAATATTATTTATATTTTTTAAATGCAAATTTTAAAATAACATCAAAGGACGAAATTCATCTGCTTCTGGCGGCATTTATGTGGCCTATGAATTCTTCACATTCCCCGTTCACATGAGCAAAATGGTGGCCAACACAGGGAATCCAATTTTTGATGAAATTCATTCATGGAAATTGCCGACTGGGAGTGAAGCAGTGAACAAATATTTGAGGGAAAAGGTGAGAAAAATATCGAAAATTCAATTATTATTTGAATTTATTACGGTCAAAAAATTGAAAAATGCCTTTTAAATTTAAGGATTTGCTAATTTACATCATCCAAGATGGGCCTATAGGGCAAAATAGAATTGGATCGGATTCCCAGCCTTCTTCCTCCAATTCTCGTGCCCTTGGTTTCATTCGCCTTCCACTATTTCCGTTGAGTCGAAATGGCAAAATTTCGGGAACATTCACATTATGTGATAGAGTATGGAAATATTCCTCAATAGTTTAATTTATAATTTCATTTCAAAGGCCGATGAGTCGATTGCAGCCGGTGCCTCCATTGACATTTCCATTTTTTGGAAATTTGCCTATTTATTTGAAGGGCCACAACAGCAGAATTCAGAATTGGAACAAATTGTAATTTTTTGGAGATTTAAAATATATAAAAAATATTTTAGCATTTTTTCAAATTTGAAAATGAAACAGAAAAATTCATAAATATTTTCTATGAGATTTTCAATTTTTATTTAATTTTTAAAGAAATTTGCTGCTCCATTGACCAAAAAAGTTTCTGCACCAAAAGAGTCAGAAGAAGGAAAAATGATTTCGCAAAAACAAATTGGCCCAATCCAAAATGAGAAAATTGAAAAAATGGCACCATCGCCTGCGGCTGAATTGGCCATCGAAAAGCAGAAAAGTTTGGAAGAAGAAAGTGAAGAAGATGAAGAAATGAGCGAAATTGAACTGAGAAGAAGACTTTTTGCCGGATTTGATGAACCGAAGCAAAATGTGGCCAAATTAGAGGAAGAATATTTGGAGCTTAAAAAGGCGGCAGAATTGGAAATGGAAGAAATGGAACAAAAGAGAAATGAAGATGAAAATGATGAAGGAACAACGGAAGAATTTGCAAAAGACAATTTTGAGGAATTTGAGCCAAAAAGTAATAAATTACAAGAGGCAATCGAGAAAGCAACAGATGAAGGCAAAAATTCTCCATCTGCTGAAAGGTAATTCATTAAAAATAATTATATATTTAAATTTATTAAATTAGTTAAACTTATTCACCTATTTTATTCATACATTTTATTCAAAAGAATAATTCATATTGCCTTGAGGCATTTTATTATATATTCGATACAGTAAACTAGGGTTCGTCAAAGTCGGTTTCGGTTTGGTTTGAGAAAGTTAATATAATTTAAAACCGATTGGACATTTTTACTCCTTTCAACCAAAAATAGGAGAAACCGAAACGAAAACCAACATTTTTCAAGAAACGAAAACTGGGTTTTAACTTTTAACCCGACCCTTTGTAAAACCAATCATTATCTACACTACAGAAAAAAATGACAATTTTAAAATTAATTTCAGCCAAATTTCTGGGCCTGAGAATGTTCACTCACCAAAATCTTCAGCCAGCAACGAAAATCATGAAATTGAAGGAATAGAAGGAGAAGAGGAAGAATTGGAGGATGAGGACGAAGAAGGTTCAATCAAATCGGATGCCACCTACACAATGGAAACAATTGGAGGAGGGGATGAAGCCATTCCGGATGTGGTAATCCGCGATGAGGACATCCGGGCAAAGGAGGAGTTGAGGAAGGCGGTTAGGGCGGTGGAGGAGGAGAAAAGGATAGTTGAAGAGGAAAAGCCGCCATTTAAACCGGAACCGGCCGTCCGCCGTTCCTTACTGGGCGATTTGCCGCCAATCCAACAAAGGCCACAAATACGGGTAAATTTTTGGGGTTGGAAATTGGAATGAAATTTTTCTTAATGAAAAAGGAAAGGTTAATAAATTCAGTTAACAAAGACAAAAATGGATTTTCATTTGATTAAATAAACTGCATTAGATATTAAAAAAAAAATATTACTCTTATTATTCCATAGAATTTTGGTTTATTGAATATTATATTACTTTTGTAAAATTAATATGGGAAATTTTTAAATGGCGAAAAAATATTGAAAATGGCAAAAAGATTAAAGCGGTTCAACGGTTTTTCTTAGATTCTCAAACCCTATGCCGAATCAATAGTCATCGAGATGCATCTTTTGATAATGATTTTTTTTAAAACCAAAACCATGAGATGTTTAAAAGTTAATACCCCTACTCCTCTTATCATGTCTAGGACAAATCATTGAACCGAGAATAACTTTTCGCCATATTCAATGTTTTTTTGCCATATTAAATACCATCCAATTAATCTAAAAATTAAATTAAATTAAATTATGAATACAGAATGAGCCAGAAAATTCGATAGAAGAAAATTCTCAACAGCAGGAGATGACAAAAGTGGCCATAACCTCTGGGAAAAAAGCAGTGGAATTCACTGAACCGTTGCATTCTTCAATTCCACGTAAGTCTAAAAATTGCCCGAAAATAAACAAAAATTTATTCAGCCAGCGATATTTCGGCCAGTTTCTCCGAAGATTTGCTCTCTTCCCATTCAAATGCTTCGGCCGAGTCAAATGAAAATGGCTCTGAGGATTTGTCAACGCCAAGGGGCAAAAAGGAGGAAGAGAGACAAATTGATGAGAATGAAAAGCAGCAAAGACGAAAACAACAAAGAAGAATGAGAAAATCGAAACAAAGGCGGCAAATTAACATCGATGCCGTGCCTAAATCGCCTGCAATTCGAGTATTTCATTAATTGTTATTATGAATTACAAATAGGCTTAAAATAAATTAGGCAAACTGAAATTAGCTGCATTTAAATTTGAATTTTATTTCCCTTTATTACCGTATTCTATTCATCACTGCAAAACTTCAGCCTTTGTTTCCATTCAATTTTAAAATTTTGGCAAAAAAAGATATTGAAATAAATACCATAAATCAT
Source organism: Pratylenchus scribneri (assembly GCA_030063045.1). Taxonomy (NCBI): domain Eukaryota; kingdom Metazoa; phylum Nematoda; class Chromadorea; order Rhabditida; family Pratylenchidae; genus Pratylenchus; species Pratylenchus scribneri. The sequence continues at coordinate 2,410,643 of JAQSEB010000082.1, forward strand.
CTATTAGAGTCCCTCACTATTAAAAGCCCCCTCATTTTTAAGGAGAAAAAGAAGTGAAAATTTTAATTTTTGCCTTCTTTGGATGGTTGAAAATTTATAGCCCCGGTGATACTAATAGAAGATTTACGGTATTTACAAAAATACAAATTTATCGCAGGCCCATCCAAGGGAGGAATCCTTTGAATCGATGACCAGCAACGGCGAAAACCAACAACAAGAAGAAAGTAATAATGGCCAACAAATGAGAGCCATTGTCCAAATTCGGGTGGGCAAATTACGGCTTCTGGAGCATTCCTCACTGCTCCATCCTGAATTCGATGCAGCCCAAGTCTACGTTGAATGGAATTTTTTGGACATTGAACGGGAATTTTGCGAGACCGAAGGAACAATGCCATTGCCCAGACATTCCAGCGAACCAATCGAATTTAACCAACAGAAAGGTGGTTATTGGCAAAACAAAAATGAATTAAAATGTTCAAAAATTGAAAATTGGGATCTTTTAAATAAATTTTTTAATTATTATTTTTTGTTATTTTTCAGCGTATGAGTTGAATCATAAGCGAGTGGCTTTGCTCAAACAATGGACTGAATTAAATATTCGGTAGGGTCACAAATTTTATCGAATTTTACTGTCATTATTGAAGCTTAACTTTTACTCTTGTTTTGGAGCCGACGACCGAAGGACAACATGAATCGGATGATTTATGCATGGGAGAACTGGATTTGATGGAAGTGCTGAATGCCAATGATCACACATTGATAAGTAGGTTTTGGCTTTTGGGTTATTTGAAAAAGACGATTAATAAATTTTTTAATTCCCAAAAATATAGTACTGAATGACCTCTTTTAAATTTCCCACCCTAAATTTTGAGGACCTAAAGATACTTGGCTGAATGAACTTTAAAAAAAATTTTTTAATGCATTTTCTGTTCCATAAAGCTCAAAAAAAATCTGCTATAATGTTTTTCAAAAATATCCATAAATTAAGGAATTGGACCGATCCCTAATTTTTTGAGAGGTTGAAAAATAATTCCCCAAGAGGAATTAAAAGAGGTTATACGGTAATAGAAGGCTCTAAAGCTAATAAATAAAAGTGCGAAAGTCTTAGGAACCGGACTTTGGTGACAAAATCCCCATTCTCTAATCTCAATTCCATCAATTCGATTTTCAGTGCGCAATGTGGACAATGTGGCCATTGCAATTTTGGAAGTTGAGGTGGAATATTCGAATCGACTAATGCAGGAAATTAGGGACGCAATTGATTCGGCCGATGATGGAATTGTTGAAGTTTAAAATTAAAGATCATAATTATGAAAATATTTTTTGATTAAATAATTTTAAAAATATTTAAAGTTTCATTATTAATTTGATTAAAATTTCTTTTCTTCTGCTCTGGAATCTGGATTATTCTTGATTAAAAATAACTAACTAAAAAAAATGGTAAAACACATTTTCGATTTGGTTTGAAGCTTCTAGCTTGCATTTTATCTACCCAATCCTTCTTATTTGCTCCGCTAGTAGAGTAGAGATCATTATATCCGGAACAAACAGCTCAGAAATCGGCCAATCCTGACCCGAGTTACATTTTTTTTCCGTTGAACCTCTTTTATAGCAAACTTGTCATAGTTTGGTCCAAATTTGAAATGTCATATTTTCGAGTTTATGTTTATTGTTTGTTTATTTATTTTATAGAAGAATTTGATGAGCATTTGAAAATGTGGCTCGAAAAGCATTAGGACTGCCTGTTGCGAATAAATTATAAATTTATAATATAAATCGATAAATTGGCTTGCCCATCTCCCACCATTGTCCTATTCATTTCCAAATTTCCATTTTTACTTTCCCACTATTTAATCTCTTCTCTACTAATAATAGTTTGTTTACTTTCCATTTTCCAGAAATAAATTATACAACAAAAAGCAAATCAAATTTGATTTAATTAAACAATCGCCAACATCAACAAAATGTCAATTTCAGCGATTGCAGCGGATTATAAATCAATCGAGAAACCGAAATACGCAGTTGGTGAGTATTAATAAATTACTAAATAATGTCATTGTTGAAATTTCCGCAGAATGTGTCGACGAATTTTCACTGGACAAAAATGCAAATTTGGAATTGGGCCGCAGCGAGGCAAAATACATTTACAAGGAAATGATTGGCAAAAATGTGCGAATTGATATGCTCAAAGGAATGGACGAACAAGTTGGAAAGCGCCGAAATGAAAGTTGGCAAAATTTTAAATACTTTTTTACTTGATATGTTCAGGTTTGGACAAAATTTTCCATTGGTTGATGGAGAAGGCAGCACCGAATTCCATTTTGAAAGAAGCATTGGATGGATGCGATTTTGTCTGCCGCCGTGGTCCACTTTCGCGCATTGCGGCCTCACCATATTCGAAGAGCGGCGATTTTGATGAAGGACAGCGAATTATTTGCACCAAATATAAGGGTAAATTAATATTTTTTGTAAATTTTTTAGCACAAAATTTTATTTTTTGTAGGAATTTATTTTATGCGCGAATTTGGTGACAAAACGGAAGAGGAAAAAAATGAGAAAATGGGCGAATTCCAATTGAAAATGTGCTATTTGGGCCGCAAATTCGAGCAAATCATGACCAGCAATGATCCGAACAAAGCACCAAATGCAGATGAAGTGGTCGATCCAAATGCAGAATTCAACGGAATGTTCAAGGGTAAATAAATTCCAATTAATTTTAAATTATATTTCAGCCACATTGACTACCAAAAATCGCCCACTGAACATTTTATGCTCTGCCGAAATTGATGGGATCCTCAAAGGAGTCGGTGAAAAGGATGAATTTGTTGAGCTGAAAACGCAAATTCGACGAATGGGCCACGGACGCAATTTTATCAATAAAGGTGAAATTTTAATAAATTTAAGTATTAATTTTTTTTGCAGCCGTCAAATGGTATTTTCAATCGCATTTAATTGGGATCAAACGTTTTGTGGTTGGCTACCATGACAATTGTGAGCAATTAAATTAATTAGTTAATAAATCGAAAAATTATTTATTTTTTAGTCATTATGAACAAGGTGGACTTTTTCACATTGGATCAATTGATGGAAATTTGTGGTGGTCGTCAATGCCCGTGGAATGTGGAAATTTGCCTCAATTTTTTGCACGCATTTTTGGAGAAAATCAAAACAGAATTGGATGCAATTCCGGAGGGCACAATTTTGGTTGTGGAACGCCCAAAATTTGGCCATGAATTCCATTTTACTCCAATCGAAAAGGGCAATGAAGATTATGAGAAATATAAGGTGAAATAAAAAGTACATTATAAATTTCAAAAAAAAATATTAATTTAGGTTATCAGCGAAGAATTCAATGCGCATGGATGGAAGGAGGAAAATGAGGAGGAAGAATGAACGCAATTTGAGAAGAAAGGATGATGAGACGAAATTGAATAATTCAATGAATTTTAATCGATGATTTTTATTATATTTTTCATTCAGGGAAATTCATTTTAACAATGAAGCAATTTATTACAATTATACACAATTCACACATATTGTTGTTGCTTTTACATTTTTGAATTGGAATAAAAAAATTACATAAAAATATTCAATTTATAACAAATTAAAAGAGCGTAAAATAAACATAAAAAAAATATATACAAATTTCAATTATTTTCATGATTTATTTTTTGGCATTTTTCTCTTCATCATCATCTCCTCCTGTACCAATTTGGATGGCATCAAGGTCGATTCCTTTGGTTTCTGGCAACCAAAAATAGGAAACAAACAAATTTGTGGTTCCCAATGAGAAAACTGCCAAATAGGCACTGGAACTCCACATTTCATTGAGGAAGATAAACTTAAATCAAAAATTAAGAATTTAATCTAAAAATAATTGAATAATATTTTAGCCATATATTTTTGTAATTTTTAACTTATTTCATTTTATTATCATTAATATTGGAATTGGAAGGATCAAGGAGGCTTTGATTAATAAGGATCCTTTGCCCAAACCCCAAATTAATTATTCAAATTCACTAATTAAAATAAAATTTTCAATGCATTCTCACCACGGGGGAAAAGAACGCCCCAAATCGTGCAATCATTGAGCAGGAAGCCAAAGAGGAAGCTCGCATTTGGGTTGGCATCGATTCAACGGCGCATAAATAGTTGGCATCCCAAGTATATTCCAGGAATGTTATACCCACAAAATTGGCCAACAAAATTATTGGGCTCTGGAAAATTTTGTTGGATTTAATGTACGGGATATTAATTTACAATATTATATTGGAAAATGTCCAGTGTGGTGAGAAGAAGGAAACAAAGGCAAACAACGGATTGGGATGTTTGGTGCAAAAGGCGACGCGAAAATGAAGGCCAACAAGTGTCCAAAAGAAGAAGGAACTACAAATATTGACAATGATATTATAGGGATTTTATCTCAGAATGGATATTATCCAAAAATGATGGGTGCGACTTACGAATTTGGAACAAATTATTGGTACAGAAAGAAGCCATTGATTCATGAAAAGATCACCCGAAATTCTTGAACTATTCAAATCGACGGAATAGGAAGAAAGGGCAGAACAAAACCACATTGTCCATAGGACCAAAAGGCGGCCGAATAAGTCACGATCTTTGATGATTTTACTGAAATTTAATAAATAATATGCAAATTATTTTATTAAAAATTCCTTCTTAATTAAGGAGAACCTATCTAGTATCTATGGAATGAAAGCTTAATTTAAATACATAAATCCCCTTGACGAAATACCGGAATTTTGGTCGTTTTTCGCTCTGTTCGGCATGCACAACTGGGACATATTGTGCCCCTCCAATGCGTGCCATCCACATTTCACTGCTGCGCATCGCCTCCAATTGGCCTTTGCTATGCAGCCAAGTGGGACTTTCGGGTATGAGGAAAGCGAGAATGAGCAAAGCTGGCAGACAAACACAGGCAATTGAAATGCTAGCCGAACGCCAATCGGGGTACAGAAAACAAAGTGAGGTGAGAAGAAGACGGGAAAAGCCCTGTGGAATTTTTGAAGTAATAAATTGGATAGAAACATGAGAATGGATTCTGATTTTGATTAGAGGAGAAATTAAATATTATCAAATTTGTTCAAAATCTTTTCAGCAAATTTTTTATGATAAAATGACAAACCCAATTGCAAAATGTGCGTAGATAGATGCGGCATTCAGGCGGAATTATTTCCATTGCCAGAGTGGCCAACACAACTTTTGATGCGCCAATCAGAAAGCAAAGGAAAAAACGGGCAAACAACAAAACTTCGGTCGTTTGCGAAAGGGCAGATGCGGCAAGAGTGAAAATGGCTAGTGCAAAAGTGGCAAGTCCAACTGGTTTACGGCCAAATCGATCGGAAAGAGGGGCCAAAAATACGGTGCCCAAGAGTATGCCGCCAAATTGGACCTTTAAAGAAAATTAGGAAATATTTTTCTTGGAAAATTTAGCTTTGATTTTTAATATGACCATCCCTTTTCCAAAGAACATGAATGGGTTTTTTACCTCTGAGGAACACAATTAGATACTAATTTAAAAATTTGATCTAGAATAAGAGAAAGTTACAATTAAAAAGCGGTACTTTCCTATTATAGTGCAATTACAATTACAAATCAGAATAGTGCAAATTACAATTACAAATCAGAATAGTGCAATTACAATTACAAATCAGAATAGTGCAATTACAATTACAAATCAGAAAAGTGCAATTACAATTACAAATCAGAATAGTGCAATTACAATTACAAATCAGAATAGTGCAATTACAATTACAAATCAGAATAGTGCAAATTACAATTACAAATCAGAATAGTGCAATTACAATTACAAATCAGAATAGTGCAAATTACAATTACAAATCAGAATAGTGCAAATTACAATTACAAATCAGAATAGTGCAAATTACAATTACAAATCAGAATAGTGCAAATTACAATTACAAATCAGAATAGTGCAAATTACAATTACAAATCAGAATAGTGCAAATTACAATTACAAATCAGAATAGTGCAAATTACAATTACAAATAAGAATAGTGCAAATTACAATTACAAATCAGAATAGTGCAATTACAATTACAAATCAGAATAGGGCAATTACAATTACAAATCAGAATAGTGCAAATTACAATTACAAATCAGAATAGGGCAATTACAATTACAAATCAGAATAGTGCAATTACAATTACAAATCAGAATAGTGCAAATTACAATTACAAATCAGAATAGGGCAATTACAATTACAAATCAGAATAGTGCAATTACAATTACAAATCAGAATAGTGCAAATTACAATTACAAATCAGAATAGTGCAATTACAATTACAAATCAGAATAGTGCAAATTACAATTACAAATCAGAATAGTGCAAATTACAATTACAAATCAGAATAGCATTGTTTTTAAAATGTAACTAACTTTCCAAGAAATATGAATGTCTTTTTTACCTATGAAGCAAGAAGTACATATATTAATTTGAAATCAAAATTTGTATTAATTATTTTTCAATAACATTACAATTTATTGCAATATAATCATTCACCTGGCTATACAATGCCCTCATATAGGCGCCGGAACCGCAAATCCAATCGAATTCAAGGGCGGATGAGCCAAAAGGACTTGGTTCGAATTCCAAAAATTGTTGTGGACATTCAGCATAAACCGGGCATTTCTTCTCGAATGGGATTGAAATAGGGTCGAATTCATTCATGTCGGGCATTTCCAAAGCCGCCGTAGAATTTGATTGGCATCTCCAACGGGGTGTAAAATTCGAGAAAATGGCAAACAACATTTGTGCCGATAAAAAGTTGACAAATTGCCAAACTATGAGGACAAGGATGTGAAATCGGTTGAAGGAGGCTGACATTTTAGCCGATTCAATTATGAGTGAATTAATTTAATCAGCAGAGGGAACTAATTTCTTTGGAATGTCTGTCTTTCTTCCTCTTGGACTTTGTTTCCAAAATGATAATTGCGAACGGTAACGAACCATTATTCTGCCTCTTTTCAGCCGATTATTTTGTGGTTTTGAAGCTTTTTATGAATTGATTTTTGATGCTGATAAGCCAGAAAGCTTTTAAGAGGACGAATATTGGACTCATAAATTTTCCATTGGGCATATGTAATCGGTTTGTGCATGGCCATCATATGAATGAAATGGAAAGGAATAAAAATTGAAAACTGATAAAAATGAGAAATTTTGAGGAATCAAAATGAAAGAAAAAGCCGAAGGAATGGAAATATGAAAATATTTGACAAATAAATAAAAGAAGATTGTCTTAGGCCATGTACATACTTTTTGTGACAGAGTCACATGTGAGCCTCACAAAGTGAGTGGTGACCCAATCACACTTTGGTGAGGCGTTCGCGTACATACTTGGTGAGGCCACACCCCTTTCCGGCCGAGTGTGAGCGAGTCACAATTGTGACTCTGTCACCAAAAAATGCGTGTATACTTTTTTGGTGAGGGGAAGAAAAAATGTGTGAGCCGTTCTGCACTTGTCACCACTCATGTATCAAGACAACCATGGTACCAAATAGCCCCATTGTTATTCCAATATTGTTAAGCATATTTTTAAATATTTTTAGAAATTTTTTTCAGAATTTTTCATCCATCCACTTTCGAGAAAAATGCAATTGAAAATAATTAAAATGAACGCCTCACCACTCATGTTTTGACCGAAAACGCCGTCCAATCCCAATGATGTGATAGTGAAAAATGATCAGTAAAAAATGGGGAATATTTTAAAAATAAAAGGAGAAATTTTCGTCAAACTGCTTCTTGTCCCTGCCAAGGTTTTGAACCAAAATTTAAACCGGTTTCCTGTGAACCTCTAACGCCATGTTCTATACATCATTGGATAGGGCTCGTCGAGTGGAATAAGAATATAAAAAAATTTTGTAAATCGGTCGTCAAATAAAAAAGTTATGGCCTCCAGAATGTCAGGAATATGCAAATTTCCAGAGCCGATAACTCGCCATGTAGTGGACCAAATTCGATGTTGCATAGCTTGTTGGAAAGAGGAGAAAAGGGACTACAAAATATGTGAAAAGCAATTTCCTATATTCATCTTTTCCATTTTTATAATGCATTTTATATCCAAATCCGCTTATCATATATCCATGTTTTCAAATTTCAAAATTGATTTCATTTTTGGATTCTCCGTAGTCGATTTACTTTATATGGAATTAATTTGAACGAGATTTGGCCAAGAATTTGATGAGAAAAACCGGTTTAAAATAATTGGTGAGGCATTCGCAACGACTCACCATGTGAGCCTCACAACTCACAAGAGGGCGGAAAATAGTATGTACACCAACCACTCACCACTTGTGAGGCAAGAAATAGAGAAAGAAAATAGCGTGGTGAGGTGATACCTGTCACCAAGTCTGTACAGGGCCTTAATTGTCAAATAAAGATATTCAAAAACATAAAAAATGCAAAAAAGATTGGTGGTGACGGCGTTTTAAGCCCTATTCTGTGTTCGCGACATTACTTTGTGCTTCGACGAACATCGAGCGCTCCCTTTCCAATGTTTAAAGCAATCAGGCTCTTCCCTTTCGGAAATCTTGGCCCTTCTCAATCGCCCAAGGGCCCCAATAGCTGGGATTTTTGTGCCCGACTGCACGCCACTAGGCGTGGACTCTTTCAGCCGCAGGTCCAGGGACTTTCCTCAGAACATTTCTAGCAGCCACCAATTTGGGCTGGTCCGTCGTTCCGATTTATCGCCCACGCCATCACCACATGGAATGGACAAATTCACTTCTCCGTTATATAGAATAGAGGGCTTCTTGCTGGGAAATGTTTATGGGAAGCAGGTAGGCAATGGAAATAGAACTAGCGAATTTATTGCATTCTCTCTCTGCTTCTTTTTGTATCTAACTAACCCATTGCTGCTGCTGCTGTGAAAACTGAAAAGTAAATTGTCGGAAAGAAAATAATAGAAACAAAAACAATTCATTAATATTAGACCATAAGACCTTACTCTCCTTATCCTTCATAAATTTATTTTATAAAATGATGAATAAAAAAAATTTATATTGCATAATGCAAAATAAATTAGATGAAAAAGATTGGGCTTGGCTGGAGAGTAGTCTGAATTGTGTTTGGTCGGGACGATCGAACTCAAATTTAGCTGGCACCGACGCTGTTTCCCAATACCAACCCGAGACGGGATCAGCCATAAGTGGCCTCCTGTCCCATTGTCCCGGGCCAGCAGTCGGCCAAAACGAAGGCCTTTTTCTAGTACAGCGCCAACCTCTCTTGAGGCTTCCCCTTCTAGGCAAGAATGCACCAAATTGAATGGTGGGGCCATTTCTCAGACCTTCCCAGGAATTTGTTTTATTATTAGGCGACTGGGCGCCTTTTCGTCATTCCTCGCGGTCCCCTTCCAGCCAAGCACTGACTCCGCTGCGATTTATTTCCCTTTATATATGAAAAGACACATTCAACCAAAAATTTATTTATGGGAAGCAAATGAGCGATGGAATAAAAGATGAAAAAGAGTTGAAAAATATGATTAGAGATTATGATGAAAATTATATTAAAATTAAACAATTAAAAATAAATAAATAACAATGAAAAATGTGAAATATTTTACCAAATAATAAAAATATATTCTACCATCTTTTTTCCATTATTTTTGGCCATTTCCCTGCATTTGCGGATTGGCCATAAATTCACGTCCACTGCGCGGTTTTCCATTCACATAAATCACAAAATCGCCGTAATTTTGTGTTGTCGTTTTGGTTGGCGGTGGGACAGTTGAATTTATCGAATTTATGGGGATTGAACCATTTTCGCTGATCTTTTGAAGGGCAACGGAAAAAATTGATGAGGTAGAAAATGCCATAGAAATAACTGTAAAAATTTATTTAGAATAATCCAAATAATTTCCATGTTCACCTTTTTGTTTCTCCTCTAATTTGGCCATTTCCTTTTTCAATTCTGCCTCCTTGGATGCAATTTCCCCTCGCAATTGCCCATTCAAATTGATCGACCAATTCAATTTGCTTTTTATGCTTTCCAATTCCAAAATGTGCAAATCATTTGCCTCCTTTTGTGCACTTTCCAATTTGTCCTAAAATTCAAAAATTCAATGGAATGATTTAAAGAAAGGATTGTACCAATCGAATCCAAAGCCAATATCCAATTGTCAAATTGGCCAAAATGATGGCCGAAAGAAGTATCCAAGCAACAATTGCGCAAAAACATTTTCGGCTTTTTTCATTGCCAAATTTTTTCCCGAAATGGGTTTTCATGTTTTGTTGATTGCCTCGAAGTTTGAGCGAATTCAATGGAATTGGTGAGCTAATGGAAATGACAAAAGGCGGTGAAGGGGGCGGTTGAAAATGTCTGAAAATAGAATTTAAATTGATCAATTCCGTAAGCAGTTTACCTTCGTCCCATTGACCGTTCATGTTGTCCAAAACAATTTGTCGGCAATTTATTATGGCCATCAATAGATTGAGGCGAAGGAAGAAGCGAGGAAAAATTCGGCGATTTGTGTTCAGCGGCAACATTTTGATGATCGGGCAAAAATGCATTTTGGGATGAAGGAGAGGAAGAAGTGGTGGTTGGAAAACCGATGGATGGAGATGAAGAAGTTGAATCCATTTTAATTGAATAATTATTAAATGAATGGATTAAGCTTATTATTTTGGATTGGTCTGAAAAATTGGTGAATATTTCAATGAGAGAATAAATTCATCTAACTAAGGATGTGATGATTGATGAATAAATAATGATGGTGGACTAATGAATTTTAATAACATATTTGCCCCAATCATTCATCAACGTTTAACGATCACCGATCATAAAAAATTGCCCTCCATTTTTGATGTGCCAATCAGTAAAAATGTGTGAACATGAGGGAAATGAGGAGGATGGGGATGACATAAATGATTAATAAATAATAATTAATAAGGCAAGAATTGATTTGATTAATATTGAAGGAGATGAAAATGAAAATGGATCATCAAATTCAAATGTTTTTGTCTTTCTTAATTTTGAATGACAGCACATTGACAATTTTATGAATTGATAATCTATAATAAAAATGTGATTGATCGTTTTCCTATAATAAATACAATAATAAAATGGGAATTTCATTAGTTTTGTTCGATTTTGAATTTAATATTAGCGAATATGAAATTATTCCTCATTTTTAATATATTTTATCCTCTTTTTTAATTAATAGAATAAGTAACAATAACAAGCATAGCATTATGTGTTTTTCATTTTTCCCACTCATTTTTACATAATTTCGCAATCCACAACCAAAACCCAACCCCCAATTTTCAAATTTTTCACACCAAAAATCAAAAAATCTACAAACAAAATTCCCTAAATTTCAGATAAATAAAAAAATCAACAAATTTAAGTGAAATAAAAATCAAAATGGCGCAATCGAAACCAATCGAAGTCGACCACTCCCATCCCAATTGAATTGCTTTATGAAATGTACCAATTTATGCCATTGAATGGACTCATCAAATGTTGCCAGGTAAGTTTGACATTGTCGGCACTGGGAATTCCAAGAGCACGAAAAGTGCATGCAAAGGTGGGGAAAAAAACAAAATTTTAGCATCAAAAACATGAATTCCATTTCAGTTGATTTCTCTCTACTTTGATATTTTCACACTGGTAATTTGGTTCAAGCAATGGGCTCGTCAGGTGGCCGAAGTCCGTACCAAAATTTGCCGCCAACGGCCAAATATTCAATCGATTCATTCTCGACCAGATTTGGCTCACTCTGCTCATCAATGATTTGGACCAATTTCGCAATTTACTGCTCGAACTTCGGGACAAAATCACCGAAGTACATATTTTGGCGATAAATTAGATGAATTTATTACAATAATTTCGGATTCTGAAATTAATAATTAAATTTTTAAATACTTATCTGGTCATAAATACTCTTCATTAATTTTAATATTTTTACAATTGTAGATTCTCTTGGCGGATCAAGCTCGCAACATTCTAGCTGGCTTCAATTTTCCACTGGCCTTCCGAAATGAACTCCGCCAAATCCGTGCCTCCCATATTGAGAAAACATTGACACCGGCCAAACTTGAATTGAGTCAATTGCATCTGGTGATTCCAAGCTGGAACGAAATGCTCACCAATTTTCGTGGCATTCTCAGAGGATTTTTACTTCTTTTTCCTCCGACAGCGTAGGTTTGGGGCGAATGGAGATTAGAGATAGGGAAAATGTTGTGAATTTAAAACAGTTCAATTAAAAATGAACTAAAATTAATCCAAATTTAATCGAATTTTTCAGGGTTTATTCATGTCGCAATTCGTGTCAAACTTTGCCATGATCAATTCAAAATGGCGGTCAAACTGAATCGTCGAACTTGAGATGCGCAATCAATGATAAATTGCAAAGAAGGGTCGAATATATAATTTGTTGAAAGGAACATGTTTTTTTTTGCGAATATCCAGACCATAAATATAATCTTTTTTTTCTGACAAATTCCCTTTCGCAATTTTTTTTATAGAATAAAGCCATCTACCTATAGATAAAGTTCCTTTAATCGAGCAAGAATAATCACTTTAATTAATGAAAAAATTATATTTTATTGACCTTCTATTTATTTGTTGAAAACCAATTATAATGGAATGGAAAATTAATGGAATGCGCCCGATTCACTGCCAATGCCATTACCCAGTGATACAGGAAGATAACGAATAAGGAGGAATTTCCTCGGAAGCAGGATTACTAACAGAAATCCCTTGGAAATGAAAAAATAAGCAGGAATCCTTTCAGTAACACACTATTCAAATGAAATTCTTATGAAAAAATTTTTCCCTTTGCACATATTTCCAACTAAATTACTAGCTAAAATCCCTATGAAATTTTAGGGGAATTCTTGGGAAATTAATATTTCATAGAAATTTCATTGAAAAGTTTGTTTCTGCCATATTTTCCCTAGAAATTTTAATTTAGATAGAAATTTCATTGAAATATTTGTTTCCCGCTGAATTTCAATTAAGGTTTTTAATTAGTAATTTTATCGGAAATATGTATGAAAGGAAAATTTTTTTATAAGAATTTCGGTGAAAACGTTTTTTTCTATGGGAATTTAAAGGGAATGAAATTTTTAGCAGGATTTCAGACAATTTTTTATCAGAATTTCTTTTAAAAAATGACTCAATGAAATCCTTCAAGAATTTATTTTTTTTAACTGAAATTTTTCTGAAATATATGCATTCCCAATGAATTTCAGTAGGAATTTTAAGAGAAATTTAGTCGGAAATTTCAAAGGAATTTTTTTCCCTTTTCTCCAGAAATTCTAACAAAAAATAAATTTCCAAGGAAATTCAGACAGAAGCACAAATTTCCATAGAAATTCGTTGGAAAAATTTTTGGAAGGATTTTAGTCGGAAATTTAGTCGGAAATAATTTAGAAGGGAATAAATTTTTCAGTTAGAGTGTAGGTTGAATGGAGAGAGTTAGACGATCAGAGATGGCTCTGTCTATTTCCTCCTATTGTGTGCTTCTCATAAAATTTTTTTACCCTTCAGCCAATATAGCACCCAGATTAATAAGGGAAAGACATGGCTGCTGCCCCTTTGGGGCATGCTTCCGGTGTATTAGCCGTTGGGATTGGACTCGCGCGAGGTCCTAAGACTCCCGAGTGCGCGGGATCCCGGGATTCTCGAGATCCGGATGCGCGACATTATTTTGATTCTCGAAGCTGAAATAAAATTTTAAAATATTTCTCACAGGATATTTTTATCAAAAAAATTTCACATAAATTTCTAGGAAAAAATTTTTCCCTTCTAGACAAAAAAATTTTATAGAAATTTCTAGGAAAATTTTATTCCCTTCTAGATTTTTTATTCCCTTCCCTTCTGGATTTTTTATTTTCAAATCCTTTACCAAAAAATTTCACTGAAATTTCTAGGAAAAATTTTTTCCCTTCTAGATTTTTTTATTCCCTTCTGGATTTTTTATTTTTCACTCCCACTCTTGGAGGGAAAATTGGGGAAAACAAGAGGAAATGAGTTGGAATTTCCATAGAAATTAAGATTTACTATGAAATTTTTGGAGGAGTATATATTTCCACTGAATTTTTGTGCATTTTTCACTCCCACTCTTGGAGGGAAAATGTGGGGAATGGGTAGGGGTTTCCTCGGAAATGCAATATTTTTGTATCTATGGGTACTATGCAAGCTGATTCACTCTTTGAAACGGTTTTTGCTTACATCCCAAACTCGAAGGTTTTACGCAAAACGTCCTATTTATTTTGAATGGCAATGAAATTGTGCGACTAGGAATTTTAAAAAAAAAAGATCTCAGAAAATGGTATTCTAGAAATGAATTGCTGGAAATTGAAAAATGAGGATATTTAATTGTATTTTTTATTCTATCTAAATTGATTTCAATTCAATAATTTTCTGCCCTTTCCCTCTTTCAATTTTACTTTCCCAATTTCAAGGGGGACATCCTCTTTCCCCTATTTAATTCAATTGGATGGAATTTGCCCTTTCCAACGGAGGAAGAGGAGGACATGGCCCATTTGCCGGGCCAATATTTGGAGGGCAATGGGACATAAATGGGTGAAAGGGACTTTTTCATTTTGGATGCAAAAATTCACTGGGAAAGGGCAAAGTATGTGGAAAAGAGAAAATCGAATTTCCTGTGGAGCCTTTTGGCCCATCCAATTTCATTTGCCACAAAATCCTCGGTGCCCAAAATTCCGCAAAAATATGGAGGAAAAATAAATGGATTGAATTGGCTGTGGGTCATCAATGTTTTTTGCTTCATTTTGATGGATTGGGCCATATCCAAAAAGGAATGTTGCAATGTTTCCCATTTTTTGTTTATTTTAATAATATTAAATGAATAAAAAATATTTATTTTAATATTAATTATGTCAAAGCAAATTAATTTGAAATACATAAAATTATTATCCTTATTCTCTAATAATTCCCCATCTCGACCTTGAGGACCCATAACTCTACCCACAGAGTGAACTTTAAAAAATTTTTATTGCATTTTCTTAGTTTCTTAAAGCTTTAGAAAATCCGTGTCAAAAATGTCAACAAATTAAGGAGTTAGGACAATAAGTTAAATTTTGCCATGAATTGTTGGAAAATAATTCCCCATGAGGTTTTAAAAGAACTTTACGGTATATAAATACTCTATATTCCTCATCACTAATTCTTAATTAATTTTTAATCATTCAATATTATTTTGAATTGAAATTAAATCATTAAAATATTTCCAAGAATATTTTTAATAAATTTAAGAAATGTTCAACAATATTTATCACTTATTCTTTCTGACAATTTTATATTTCCAATTTTTCCATTTATCCCTTCCAAAGCGTGAATTGGAATTCGAATTTGATTGCATCCGAATTAGTGCACAGCCAAGCGGCAGAAACAATGGAAAAGTATGAATATTTAACCAAAAATTAAATTAATTTATTTATCCCAGAATTCAATGCAACAAACATTTGTTGAGCAAAAAATGGGAAAAAATAATAAAAAGTTGAAGGGAAAAATTGTGGCAAGAAAACCAATCCAAGGATTTGTCCAATCAAGTGGGTGAGTTGGCTATAAAAATGGCCAAATATTTAATTTGAATTCAAAAGATACCCAAAATTGGGTTACATCAACCAAAAATGTGCAGTCGAATTGGAAGCCCCGGTGCGCACTGGGCTGGTTGTGCATTTGACTTTTGCGGATTTGGACTTGGAACCGCGCTATTCCCGTTCGGGCCAATGCCTTCGAGACTATTTGGTCCTCACAATCATTGGTCAATTTATTAAAATAATATTTATTAATCTCTTATATTTATTGCCTTAAAATTTTGATCAATCAATGGATTAGAATAGTCTTATAAAAAATGTATTAGATCGAAATTTTGGAAATGGATAAATATTTTTCTTCTATCACAATAAAAAAAAATTTTGAGAAATATTTTTGTGTTTTATTTTTTGCTGAATTTCTTTTAAGAATTTGAGCCTCAAAAATATAATTAATTTTGAATAATTTATTAATTTAAATTTCATTTTATTTTTTATTTCCTTAAAATTTCGTATCAATCTTGGATTAGAATGGTCTTTTGGGAAATGAATTAGATCGAAATACTGCTCACTTTAATTAATGTCATTTTTATTACAGAAATATATAAAAGAATTTTGTTGTCTAATTTTTTTCAAAAATTCCAGACCAAAAATATAATTTATCTAATTAAATTTTATTAAAAAGATAGGGAAGGCCGAGAGCACACCAGTGAACGGATTTGTGGTAACGAAATGCCGGAACCTGTTCGAAGTATGCAATCCAAAGCTCGAATACTATTTGTGGCCTCTTCCTCCTCAATTTTGGGCAATTCAACGCGTTTAAGGCGTCGAAGGGGATTCAAATTGAATTATTCATTTGTGCCGGAAGGTAACCAAATTTAATCAATTTTTTGATAGCATTTTTTGATTCAGCAACAATTTTGGCCCCCACCAGTTTCTATTATGATTCGGACATTCGTTTTCGATCACAATGCGGTGGAGTCAATTCAGTGTGTTTCCATTTATTAATTTTAAAATTATTCATTTTTTTTGCTATTAACTGACAAAGGAAAATGAATATTTTTTTATTTTATTGAATTTTTAAACAATCTAATTTGTCAATGCCAATAATGGGTAAAAGGATCTTACCCATTTTCCTACTGTTACTGTACTCCAATTTTTTCCTAATCCCTTTGTCAGCCGTCAATATCAATCAAATATTGCCCCAATCTGCCTTCTTCACCCTTTTTCCTCTCCACTGGTTTTTTGCCCTTGTACACTACAACTGGGCGTTGTCCCAATCCCCAATTGGGTGACGGCGCTTCTAGCTAAGGGCTATACCGATATTGATGATTTTAGTATCAAATTAAAGAGCGCACTTCTGACTATCGATTGTTATGAAAATAATTTGGTTTGATTCAGAATGAGCCGAGTTGTACTTAAAAAACCATTAAAAAGACTACTAATATAAATTTGTGGAAGTTTTCACGGTTTTTTGAACATAATTCCACCTAATCTTAATGAATCCAAATAAATTTTTATATCAATCGATAGCCAGAAGTGCGCTCTCTAATTTGATGGCGAAATCATAATTAGGTATAAATGCCATCGCACCACAATTGAGACTTCGCCCAGTTGACCGTATCCCTCACCATTATTAAGTATCAAATTTTTACGCACAATTAAAAAGGAATAATTTAAAGTCAAATTTTCTCTTATCCCCATCCCGTTCATTTGGCCACTGGGAGCTTAGGTCTTCGGCTAAGGTCCTGATCGAGAGCCAAAATCCAATTCTCGTCCCAAACAACATTAGCCCTGGACTAGGACTAATATAATTATTTTTTAATCTAATTCATTTAAATTTCATATTCCACGTAATTTTACTTTCAGCCAACTGCTTTGAGTGGTGAAATCCAATCGCCCGGCTTTCCGTTTGTCCCCATTCCCTCATTTAATAATTCATTTAAATTCCAAGGTTTACATATCCCCGAAATGTGACTTGCTATTGGCTACTTCGTGTCGCTCCCCATCGCCGTCTTTACATTCGCATTCTCGATTTGGAATTGTCACCGACCGTTGGTTCGCTTTCTAATAAAATATGAAAATACAGAAATTTTATTTATCTTGAATATTTTTCAAATAGCCTTTTCTAGAATCCATTTGAATGGAGAAAAATATATATCTTTTAAATACTATAATTCATGTTACATTACAACAAAGAATTGTGGCTGTTATTTAAAATTGATTTATAAAAAACTGTTTTTTAAATTAATTGCTTTCAGGCGGTCTCGAACCGTCGACCTCCAGTTTACTAAACTGACGCTCTACCCCTGTGCTATAGAGGCTCGATAAGAAAATTTTTAAATCGATTTCTTTAGCTTTAATTTATTCCTAAATTTTTACTTTTTTTAATATTTAATTAAACAAAATTAATTCAATCCCCCAGCTATATTTATATATTTTACCCTCTCGTTAAATTCAGCGGAATGTGATCGAGCCTCATTGCATTTGATGGATGGCTATCGACACGATATTCAAGCAATGAATATGCAAAAGGAGGAGGAAAGTTGGACAACGGCGATTGTTTCCTCCACTGGGGGAAAAAGAAGGGCAACAAAGGGCAAAATGGGGACGGGAACAACTGATGTAGATTTTTGTGGAAGTAGCCAATATTTTGGGGAGGAAGGAGCCAAATCATATTTATCTGATGGGAATCGGGTGCTGGTCAAATTCACAACAAAGGATGGGCCCAGTCATGAACAATTGGCCAAATACCAGAAAAAGAGGAAGCCAATAGGCTTTAGACTCATTTGGACAGAGGTTAGAGGGGCGCAAATATATGATAATAATAATATTATTTAAATATTAACATATTTTG
The DNA here is from genome assembly GCA_030063045.1 of Pratylenchus scribneri. Classification (NCBI taxonomy): domain Eukaryota; kingdom Metazoa; phylum Nematoda; class Chromadorea; order Rhabditida; family Pratylenchidae; genus Pratylenchus; species Pratylenchus scribneri. Next base: position 2,429,043 of record JAQSEB010000082.1, read on the forward strand.
AAAATTTTGATAATACTTAATTAATGATGGAAGCAAAAATTTAATTGAGGAGATACCTTAAAGTCACTATTCTGCCTCCCGGTACTTTAACGACTGTTAAATGAGAGCAAACCTATTTCTAAATCTAATCCTATCCTACCCTAAACCCATCCGGACCTATCCCAAAAGACTAATTCTATCCTAAAAAGCTTTATCTAGGCACCGGATATATTTTAGGGTAGGTTAAGCTAAATCAGGGGTTTAAAATAGGGTAGGATTAGGTTTACGGCGTTAAATCTAGTTTAGGCTTTCAGGACTTGTTCCTTGTATGTTGTTTTACACCCGTTAAAGTACCGGGGAAGGTAGAATAATGACTAAAGTTTCTCCCCCATTAAATTTTTGCCTCCCCCGGTAACTTTTTATCTCCACATACCTTAAGACAATACTTACTAAATTTGCTCATGGATATAACCCACTTTATATTATTAATTTCCAAATAATATTTTTATTTTTATGCCCAATAATTTCCCTAAAATTCTGAAATTTAAGGTGGATTCATTGGTGGCCACAGCCAGTGATGTCCTCTCCTCTGCCAATGATGAAGCCGATGCCGAGCATCCATCCATAATTCGACCTGAACAATGTGCCGGATTCGTTTGCCTCGGTGGCTCATTTTGTGTGGACAATTTGGACAGTATTTGTGTGGAACGAACACGATTATGCATCAATGAGACACTTCGATGCGATGGAGTGACAAATTGTGCCGAAAATGATGATAGCGATGAGGCATATTGTAAATGAGGGGAACTAGGACATTTTGGGAAAAAATATAAAAGGAGGAAATTCAATATGAATAAATAAATACTACCACATATTTGAGAATATTATATTCAAAATACTTTATTATGCATAATTAGGTTTAAAAAATAGCAAAAAAATTTTATAAAATGTTTTTAAATAAATGTTTAAAGATCAATTTTATTCCTTTAATTCCTTTCCATTTATATAATTTTAATTTGCCAGGAAATAAATAAAATAATTTAATATTACCTTTTTAAATAATAGAATTAATTTATTCAAAATATTATTTTAAATTCCCCATTTTTTCTAAAGGTTATTCCCAAAATCCTATCTCACTGTCGGCATTTGCCCTTTTGTTGATTGCTCTCATTTTTCTCCTTTTGCTGATCACATTTTGCATTCTTCGTCGATTAGCCAAACCGGAAAGAGTACAAAAAAGAGAGCAAACACGGATTCGAAGAATGGAGAAGGCGAGGATTGCCCGAGAAGAGGACAATTGGCAAAGGAGAAGATCAAGCCGATTGAATAATCAAATGAATGAGGAGGAGGCCATTTTGGAGAGGCGAAGTTAGCGAAATTTCTTTTGAATTTAATTAATTTATTTGAAAATAAATCGAAAAGAATTTTTGGCATCCTCCAATGAGGAAAAATGGAAATTAATTAATTATCTTAATCATATTAAAAAACATATACTAAAATTCAAAAACAATTTAAATATTATTTTATTTCCAGAACGGCGTCTTTCGGACACTCGAATGCGAAAAGGCATTAAAATTCCGTCAATCTCATCGCAAATTGACCAACAACAAATGGCCATTAAAACAAATATTATTCCAGCTACTCCACCCATAATTTTGGGAGAACAACCGGTGGATTATGGATGGAAATTGACGGAGGAAATGGCGGCCATAAATGGGGACAGCAATGGGTTTAATATTTTAGGACATTTGGCCAAATAAATTTATTATTTTTTAGGGATATTCTCAATCCGGATTTGGATTTATCCATTCTCGAAAGTGATGAAGGCCACCAAATTGTAGAGGACATTCATGTGGAATTGCCTTGCCTTTGTCCAATCCAACAAAATGGAGGCGGAAATGCACCAAAAGTGCGAATTGTTGGTCGACATTTGCGAGAACAACAATGGGCAATTGATGGGGGGAATGAGGATGAAATTTGGGAAAGAAGAAGATCAGCCTTAATGGCCATGGAAGAGGTGAATTTTTCAAGGAATTTTTAAATTTATAATAACAATGCAAAGAAGAAAATACAAAATAAGCAAAATAATATTCAGATTAATTGAAAGAATTATTGAGAAAAATATAAAATTGTAATTTTTGGCCTTAAATATATGGATTGAAGAAAGAAATATAAATTAGAATAAATTAATTCCCTAGAGTACAGAAAACAGAAATAAAAAAGACAAAATAATCCAGCATTTATTTATTGTCATTTCTTTTTTATTACAATTTTTAAAAATTAATTTCACTATTTTCAGCAACAATTAGCCAATGGCAATGGCCGAACATTGATGATGATGGAAAGCATTTCCTAAAATAATTACAAAATTTTTTGATTTATTTCAAATTTTTAATTTCACATAAATTGCCAAAAGTGGAAAATTTATTTTAAAATTAATATTCTCTTAATGGTCGGATTAAAAAACATATAAATGGCCAAAAATTGTGCCATCCCAATTTGTACCGATAATTTTAATTTCCTTTTTTCCTATTAAATCCCACCAAAAATGAATGTTGGCTTAATACTCCATCACCCCCATTCTTTTTTTAGTTTTTAGTAATCGGAAGGAGATAAATAGTTTTGAGGGAATATTTACCACTTTTTTCCCATTTCCTGTGTTCAACCAACTCTGAATAATTTGACATTTGATAGTCAAATAATATTTTTTATAGTATACTTGTCAAAATAGGCAATAAATCCAGTTGACCGTGGATAAATTCAGTTGGCATTTTTGAATGTGTGTTTATCCATTTATGGACCACTTTTTGACTTCAAAAAATAAAATGGAAAGACTTGAGGAAATAATACGAATTTATTCTTCTGAATAATACAATATAATAAATATAAAATTAAATTAAAACATTTATGTTTATTAATCAATTCAAGCCGCTTTTTTTTGTATTTAAAATGTTCTTTTCCCTCAATTGCGCACATTTTCGAATTGAAGGCCTTCGGTCGAGGCCTCGGATTAATTTTATACCACCAACATAGTCATAGCAAAAAGTGCTCTTATATTATCCCTTCGAATGAACATTGTCCGATAATGACGAGAATCCTTTCATAAATTTTGCACCTAATCCATTTGGCCCTATTCCCCTCTTCTCTTACTCTAATCTTCCTATCATCAATATTTCCTTCTGGCCACAGATTTTATTTCCTTCTCTTTTCACTCCCAAATTTTTCTAAACCATTTTAATTCAAAAATTATCCATTATTTTTTAATTTCCCAAAGCAATTATGAACATTTGAATATTCTTATTCAAATTCCATTTTAAATGCTCGGTCTTTGCCCTGCTATTCCCCCACCACTTCCCCGCCCAACAAATAATCGGCCTCAATTTCAAAGTGTCATTCCGTTGCCGCCCGATAATTTCCATCGTTCCCGCAGTTCCACAATGCCAAATGCCACTTTTGCTTTTGTGGCCACTTCCACTCGTCCTCATGCATTTACAACGGGTGGAACGGGATTGGATGGATTGCAAAGGGATTGGATGGGCCAAAATAATTCGGAAAAAAGGCAACAACAAATCCAACAATTGTTCAGGCCAAAACAATTACCTTTGGCAAGCAGCAGAAGGGTTTGTTTTTCTTTCAATTTTGATATTTTACTAATATTAATTTGTCATAATTTTTTAAAGATTTTATTCCTATTCTTCATTTTTTGAAATATAGTTATAATTAGCTTAAGATAAAAGATAAATTTCACCTTGCGGTTTAAAATTAACAAATCTAAAATTCCATTAACCATAATTTATTTCTAATTCTTTTCATTTAAATTTGGATAATCCAAATTTAATTTTAAATTAAATTGACTTAAATCCTATCAAATTTTATTATTAATTATTTCAGATTTCCTCATTCTCCTCCTCCTTCCCTTGTACCAATACCAATGCCAATTCCATCCGGGCCCATTCCCCTCCAATGGCTGGCGCACAAAATTTGGCCCAACAATTGTGTTGCCTTTCGTCATCCATGCAAAATTGTGGTATCCAAGCAGAACAAAGCCTGCGCCAATTTCTTCGACTTTACGATGATCGACAATTCCCAATTCGATTTATTGCAAATAGTTCACAGAGGGCGGATCGACGTAAATTTGAATGGCTTGTCAATTTGGACGAATTGAGGGCCACCGAGAGAAGGGAATTAATCCGACGTTTTGCTGTTGGATTGCCCATCGAAAAGCAGGTCAATAATTTTTTTGAAAATTTTCATTTTTTTATTCAAAAATTATTGTTTTTAGCCATATAGCCTAATTGCACTTCATGCCCTCAAGGACCTTTTCTCAACATCATCCGTGGATTTGGCCGATTCATTGCATATTTTGGTAAAATTGGCAAATTTTTTTTTATTTTTTTTTATTTGAAGTTACCCCAATTGAGATTGGCCCTCAATTCTGGGCAAACGTGGAAAAAACTGGAAGCGTTGGAATTGTTGCGCGAAATTGCCCAAATTGAGGGAATTGGACCAAAACTTGTTCCACATTTTCGCATTTTACTTCCTCCATTACGTTAATTCATTCCATTAAAAATTTAATAATATCAAAATTTTTATTCCAGGAATTGGGCGATTGGTTCGAAGGGCAAGCACCTATTATTCTGCATGCCAACGTGACCAATTGGTGAATGCCATCGATCGAACACTGTTAATATTGGAGCAAAAAGGAGGACCAAAAGCGAGCATTCATATTAAGGTAAATGGGATATGATTTTTATGTGAATAAATCAACTTTTAATTCAGCATTTAATTCCCGATTATCAACCAATGTATATTGGCGCCAATTATGGAGCATTTAATACACGATAAAATATGTAGAAAAAGTATTGTAAATAAAATTATTCATTTATTTTAATTCATTAAATAACCAAATTATAATGCTAAAATGATTTATTAAAAATATGTACGGATAAATGCTGGAATGGAATATATGAGATAAATATTATATAAGATGTATGGTCTATAAAGTTCATCAAACAACCACATGTCCCTTGCAGGATTCTTCAATACGAAGCAAATTGAATAAATCCGAAATGGAGGCATCTTCCAGCATCATTTTGACGGCACTCTAAATCAAATTTGATTGAGAATTTTATATGAGAATGTGAATGAATTTACCTCCAATTTTGGAATTAAAAGAAACAAATTGGCACTGAAAAAAATTAATTTAAATATTTTAATAAATTAATTTCACGTTTTTAGAGTGACATCCTCTTCAGAAAGGCCCAAACTTCGATAATATTTATGCAAATCAATGATTATTTCGTTACGAATTTGCAAGGCTAATTGCAATGTTTGCGGTGAAATTTCGGGGGCGGCTGAAAATTAAAATTCTTTTTTTTAATATTATTTTTTCACATACAATCTGTCCATAAAAACATTCCATCCAAAGCCATTAATTCTATTTCCTGAATGTCAATATTGCGCATATGTGATACAACATTGTTGACCAAATATTGGATTGAATTGTAAAATATTCTGAATAAATAAAAGGATTTGGGATTTGGATTCTTTTATTATTTTTAGGGTGCCATTGTCATGATATCAACCAAAAATGCAAAATGTTGCATATTTTCCTAATAAAAAGTACTGCTGAAATAAATGAAAAGGGGAATTTATTTTTATGATAGAAGGAGATGCTTTACGCAAAGATTTCTGGGAAGTTTTAATTAAGTTTTCCGGAAAAATTTTAATTAAATTTTACAGAAAAATTTTAATTAAGTTTTTCGGAATTATTTAAAGAATAGTTATCCAACAATTTTAGTTCATATTTGTTTTAATTTAAATAATGGCAATTTGTAAATTTTTTAGTAGTATATGCAAAATATTTTGCATTTAGGAAATGCACAAATCGGATTGTTAGCCGTTGCAAATTTTTTAAAATCTTGCCTTGCCACTTGTTCCGGATCGCCAATAACTTTTTTGCTGTCCTTGAAGAATAAATGAAATTCGCTGAGTTTTACATAACCCTTAAAATAAATAAATATATTTTAATTAAATTTAATAATTTTAATTTACTCCATCGGGCATAATTAAACGATCATCTCCTTGTCCAAATATTTTGGAAGTTCTAAATGCCCGTTCTGCATTGCAAAAAATTCTGCCTGAGTGATGGAATAAAATTCTCTTAAATAAAAAAATAATTAAATATTAAATAGCAAATAGACAACAACTTTATCTTCCGGTGGCAATTGGCTGAAGGGCCAAAAAAATCGCTCAATAATATCGAATTTCAAATTACCCTAAAAGAATAAAATATTTTTGATAAAAATTTTTATTTTTTTACCACGATTTTACATGTCATTTTGAACGTGTCAAAATGGCTACGTGGAATTTCACCACCGGACAATGCTTGCAAATTCGCATTATCATTGACCATGGCAAAACCGGCTTTTCTCAGCGAAATAAATTGATGATATCCTTCCACCATTCGATTCAAATGCTTATAATCAGTGTAGCCACCAATCATCATATTTGTTGTGCTGACCGCTTGTTCCATTGAATTTGAAGAATTACCTACGGTTGGAGAATTATAATTTAGAGAAATTTTGAATCCACCCAAATAAAATGAAGAAATATTCTGCATTGGAATATTTGGTTGCATTTCAAAAGTGGAATTGATGGTTGGTGAATTCAATTGAGGTACAGTAGTGCTTTTTTCTTTTTCCATTTCATTATAATCATCGTCTTGGGCATTTTGAACGGCGGAAGTTTGCATTCCCTTTCCAACACATTTTTTAAATCGACATGAACGGCACATATTTCGAGCTCCTTTTACCAAAAAATAATATTAATTTGCCAAAAAATAATTCACCTTTATCAATTTCGCATTTTCCTTCACGCTAAAATCAGTTATTTTAAATCAAAATTTTATTCCTCCACCCTACTTTGCATGTATATTGCAATTTTTGGCTAACTGTCCTTCGAAAAAATGCGGCACATGCTCGGCAGGTTGGCTGGCCAAAATGTAAGCCTGAATAATTTTTTACTGTCAATGCCAAATTCATTTCGGCACAATTTTCTTACCATCGCTTTCATCCTCGCAGACAATACAAAATCTGTCCTTGGGACGTTTCAAATTCCGCACTACAGTTGTGTTTGTGTTCATCTATTAAATCAAAAAAATAAGAATAAAAATATTAAATGAAATTTAAAAATGTATATTAGGAAGCAGTTATGATTCCTTGGCCAATGATATATATAAGGTATTAAAATTTTTATAAAAAATTATTTAAAAAATTACAAAAGATAGAAAATTATTTTGATGACAAAAAAAGGAATTAAAAGTCACATGAATGAGAATAAAGAAATACAAAATCGATAAAACCAATGATGTCTTTTTTAAACTTTTTTCTAAAGAAAATCGAATTGGCTCTGAAGAAAGGTGAAATGCGCAAAATTCAATCTCGAAAAAATTGGTAAAATTTTCTTTCTTTTTTTTTCTTATTCAATTCCACTTCATTTGTCACCATCACCACCATTTGGAAGTTCCAAATTGAAAATATAATTACTGCTGATTAACAAATGAATTTTAGGGTAAACAATTATATATAAACTAGAAAAATACAAAATAACAATTTACGAATAATGGAAGAGAAAAATTGCTGAGCTAATTAATTTTGAATTTATTTAAATATAATATTAATTATTAAGCTATGACAATTCGGATTCGGATTCATGAACATATATTCAAAAGATTAACAAAGTTATAATAGATTGTAAGTAAATACTAAATACTCTGTATAGATTAGATTCATCAATGATGGAAAAATATTTAGAGGCACCAATTTTCAATTTACATTCATCATTCAAATCAGACAACCACATGTCCCTTGCAAGATTCTTCAATACGAAGCATATTGAATAAATCCGAAATGGAAGCATCTTCCAGCATCATTTTGACGGCACTCTAAATCAAATTTGATTGGGAATTTTTTGAATGAGGAACTTGCCTCCAATTTTGGAATTAAAAGAAACAAATTGGCACTGAAAAAATAATTAAAATTATTTATTAGTAAATGAATTTATAATTTTACGTCTTTAGAGTGACATCCTCTTCAGAAAGGCCCAAACTTCGATAATATTTATGCAAATCAATGATTATTTCGTTGCGAATTTGCTTGCATAATTGCAATGTTTGCGGTGTAACTTCGTTCGCTAGACAAAAAAAAATTGATAATTTTACAAAATTATTTTGATTCACAATCAGTCCATAGAAACATTCCGCAAAGTGCCAACAATTCCATTTCTTGCATATTTATATTTCGCATATTTGATACAACATTAGTGATCAAATATTGGATGGCATTGTGGAAAATTCTATTGAAAAAAATAATAATTAAATTAAATAATTTAATAATCTTGCCTAGCAACTTGTTCTGGATCGCCAGTGACCTTTTTGCTGTCTTTGAAGAATAAATGAAATTCGCTGAGTTTTACATAACCCTTAAAATAAATAAATATATTTTAATTAAATTTAATTATTTTAATTTACTCCATCCGGCATAATTAAACGATCATCGCCGGGTCCAAACTTTTGTGATGTTCGGAATGCCCGTTCGGCATTACAAAAGAGGGAGATGTAATGTAGGAAAAGGATCTTCTGGAATGTATTTTCAAATTTGTTTGCAAAAAAAGACAAAGAATTATTTTACTTTGTCTTCTGCAGGCAAATGACAGAATGGTAGGCAAAATCTGTCAACCATGTCATATTTTAGACTTCCCTGAAAATTATACAAAAAAGATTAAAATTAAATAAGGAAAATTAATAAAATCAATATTAATTAATTTTTAAAATAAATTTTCCCCCTTTTATGTAAATTCTTAGTTCTTACGCCAATTTTGCATATTTTCTTGGAATTATCAAAATGGCTTCTGAAAATTTCCTCGCCAGTTAATCTTCGCATATTCAAATCCTCCACCATTGCATAGCTGGCTTTGCGCAGTGAAAGGAATTGATGATATCCGTCGAGCATTCGATTTAAATGTTTATATTCCGGTTGACCACCAATTGCCGAATTTGATGTACTCACTGGCTCAATTGAATTTGAATTGCCTTTAAAATAATTTTAATGATTATTTTCATAATCCTAGGGTAAAAAATTAAATAAATTATCTCAATTTCGGAGAGTCAAAAATTTTCTTAATCGAAAAACGAAATTTCGGTGCCAAAATGACTGAAAATTGAATCCATCCTCGAAAAGGATTAAGAGAAATTTAATTTACAGTCTTTTCATTTTTTGACACTAAAAAAATATTTTTCGAAAGGTAGAAAATAAATCGCACCCATGTAAAATGTGGTCAGATTTTGCAAATGAGTATTCGGATTCATTTCGAAGGCCGAATTGTGCGAAACAATCCCAGGCAATGTGAAACCATTTTTCTCATCCGAACCACCATCGTCTTGAACATTTTGAACGGCGGAAGTTAACATTCCTCGTTGTAAACATTTTTTATATCGACATGAACGGCACATATTTCGAGCTCCTTTTAAAAACGAATAATATTAAATTTGCCAAAAAATAATTCACCTTTATCAATTTCACATTTTCCTTCACGCTAAAATTAGTTATTTTAAATCAAAATTTTATTCCTCCACCCTACTTTGCATGTATATTGCAATTTTTGGCTAACTGTCCTCCGAAAAAATGCGGCACATGCTCGGCATGTTGGCTGGCCAAAATGTAGGCCTGAATCATACAAATTTATTCATTGGACCCAAAATCCCAATTTACACACCATCACTTTCATCCTCGCAAATCACACAAATTCTCTCCTTTGCCGGACGTTTCAAATTCCTTGCAGATGCAGATGTGGAATTTGTTGTATTCATTTTTTGTTGCTTTTAGCGCAGTTATATAAAATAAAAGGCGGTTAATAAATTTGAGTAAATTGCCAAGACAACCAACAATTAAAAAAAGTTAGGCCTTAAAATTTATATATTTTATGGTAAAATTTGGAGAATTCTCAAATTGTTGATACTCAAAACAAAAAACATAGTTCTTATATAAATCGATGTCCGCATTTTCTCCCCACTTCACTGTGGGTGCTTTTGAGGTTTTGGTTGGCCTTGGGGAAATGAGAAAAAGGGAAGAATAATATAGAATAGAGTTGGCCGTAGAGAAAATGCACAGAGCGACGAACAAATGCACAAACAATAAATATGCCTTTATTTCCACCCTCCTATTCACGTAAAACGCTTAATCATTGTCATAGTTTCTAACATATAGTTTCTGACTGTGGTGACTATTGTTTTGCCATAACATAAAATACACACTAAAAATATAGCATTAACTATAAATAATATGTAATTCCCTATTCTTTTATCTCAAATTGAAAATGAAAACACCAAACATCATGATGGAAGGAAGAGGAAATAAATTAAAAAATTGGTGAATTATTAAAGGTCATTTGAAGTTGCAAATTACTTCAAAAAAATAAGCGATTTTCACGTTAAAAAAAAATTAAAATCCACTTGTGACTTATAGTTTACGCTTATTTGTTATTTGTTTGAATTAAAATACCTTAATAAGAGATAAAAAATAATGAATTAAAAATTGACATATGGTACTTTTTGGGTTTGTATTTTGTAGTATTTCCTTTTGAATCATTTGATGAATGATGAGGAAAAGTGAAGGGTCCCCCTTTGAGTTATCAAGATTACGGTGTTAATGTTGATTAGAGGTCATTCGTCGGGGTTAGCGGATATCATCTAAAGGTAACCCCTAATGACCCTAACCCTAATCCTGATCACCCAAAATGGTAGACGGGAGACCTTCTTTTTCCCTTTTTCAATGAAAAAGTGTATACAAAGCAGTTCTTTAACGAATTATCTTCATGAATTTATTTTATTACAAACATTTTATCAATTAATAAAATTAATTTGTTGTTTTAGTTTTATCCGTCATCATTTTTTGTATTCTTCCTCTTTGCCCTCCGCCGATTGCCCTTCGTCTCTCCAAGGAACTATTCATCATTTCCGCTGTTGGCCCAGTGGCCACACTGCTCCGTCGAAAATGTTCAACGAGCACTTCCACCGGGGGTAATGAGGATTGACGCCGTGCGAGTTGGCCCACCTCATTTTGGCCAAATTCATTTGTACCTGATGGCCCGAAAGGCATTCCATTCAATTGCCCTTTTTGATTGTTTTTTTTATCCTCGCCAATTTTCGCATCCGAATTTATGTTAACATCCATAAATTGTTGTTTTTGTTCATCCCTCAATACACTCATAAATGATGTTTCTGCCCGAATTGCATTTGCCAAAATCGACACTTTTCGACTTTGTTTGCTTGAAGTTGGTAAATTCACATAGAATGGATATTTGTTGGTGAAATTCAACTGGAAATTCAACTTGGGTTTATCATTTTGTTTTGTATAAAATAATAACTAGGGATCGGATTTTGGTTTTGACCTATATGTATTTACCTATTTTGGCACACTCTTTTGAAGGAAAATTTCACTGTAAAAATGCAATAAAAAGCCAAAAATTATCAATTTTGGGGTTTTGAAACCTATTTTTGAGCAAATTTCACAAAAAAAATCTAAATAGGTACCTAATTTGAATTTTTGCCAAATAAAAATCCGGTCCCTGATAATTACCTCAGATTTGTTGCAAATGTACGTTTCGCCAGGTTGTCCCAGTCTAGCGCCCGCCTCCTTCCTATTCTGCATGAACAATGCCATTGGATCACCCTCCTCGTCCAAACTCATGCTAATCGAGAAGAGGCGGCTGCTGCCTCGAGGAAATGTGGCCGCCGCTTCCATTGCCGCTTTTGTGAATGAATTTTGGTGTTGTGCCAGTGCTGGGATTGGTAATTCAGGCGAGGGCAATTTTCTTTGTGGCAAACTTCCAATCACAACGGGCACGTTGATTTCCATCACTTCAACACCTATTTAGTGTACTTTAATTTAAAATTGTTTTTGCTTGTTTTGCACTAAATTAATTCCGCCTGTTTTGGATTCCGCCTATTTATTAAGGCTTACTCAAAGCCGGTTTCGATTTGAGAAAATCGATAAAATTTCAAACTTGAAATGAGAAATTTTGCACAAAAAACCAAAAAAGGAGAAACCGAAAACCGAATTTTTAAAAACCGAAAACCGATTTTCAAACCACATTCGAAAAACTGACTTTGAGCAAACCTACTATTTATTTATTATTTATCTAAAGATTTTTATTATTACTAATCACATGTAATTTTTTGATCTATATTTGTCTATAACAAATTTATAATTACTTCATTCGGATTTTTAGCCCTAATCTTCCTATAATTAAACCCATCCATTACCAAAAATTTTTGATTAATTAATGTTTAATTCCCAATTACCCCCAGTTGTGACTCTTATACAGAGCTGATAGAGCACTTTGAGGAAGCGTTGCTCCGTTGTTGGTGTGCCAGTTGCAGCCCCACTTCCAGTTACAGTATTAGAGGAATGCCTTCGATATCGTCTTGTCGTCACTTCGCCAGTCCCAAGGAGGGAGCCTCTTTTAAGCTCATTTTTTGTGACATAAATGGCCTCGGGTTCCATTCCATCCAACGAATATGTACTTCAATTAGAAAAAGGTAATTTTGAGAAAATTTGATTAAGAACAAAAGTTATTACTTTACTAAATGACTAATAGGGTTTTTAATAAGCTTGCGCGAACAAGTTTTTAAAAATAATTATAAAACTTGCATTTGTAAAAATTTAAGCTCTATGACAATTGGAAATGAAATGTGTTAAATCAATTTATTTAATCTTTTATATTAAATCGACTACAAAATGATAATAGAAGTTTTAGACAATGTTTGAAAATTATAACCAAAACAATTCGTTCAATTAAAATTATGATTTAGCCATTTTTAGCTATCTATAATCTTGAAAATTTCAAATATTGGCCAATTTATTTGATATAATTTTGTAGTCAATTTTATGTTCTGTAAAATGATGTATAAATTGAATCAACATCTTTTCTACCACCATCAACATTAGTAAACCAAAAATTTCATTGTTTAAATTTAAGGGTTCTAATTAATTAGATATTGGAATTAAATTTTGGTGGATGTCGGAATCGGGATTAATAATTCTAAAATTGCATTATTTTTCGACCAAATCTTTTCCCTTTTTAATATAATACCATCCTCAATTTAATTTAAAATGATTAATTATAATGCCTAATTTTCTTCAAAAATTATCTTGCCTTGGAGGAAGTGGAGGCAAAGCAAAATTTCGTTCAATTTTCAGCCTTAATTTATAAATGCATTTCCACTTTAAATTGCCACATACACTGTCCCTTGGTCGACAAAAAGTGCCAAATTGTCTTCATGGACATCGGTAACGTCCAGTAAATTTAAATTTGATCCTTTCAGACTTCCTTGTACAACGACCACTTGTTGGAGGACGGCGGCCACTTTATCCACTCGACGATCCGTTCGATTGTCAATTCGACCTTCAGAAAATTAATAAATTATTTTAGAATGAATTAACAATTAATTAAAATATTTCATCAATTTTCGAAATTTTTACCTTCAATGACAATATTTTCCCCACTGACAAATGCAGTCCTATTTATGGAGAAATGAAGGCGAATTTGACCACCAGTGCAGGAAAATAGGCCAAATTTCTTTGTTAAATGGTGGCTGGCCGATTGAAAATATAAATTGGGCAAACGGGCAACATCGAAACATTCCACCAAAGTGAAGCCCCTCACAGCATTGATTCGCTTTATTTCATTTGAATCTTTTGAATTTGTTTTGATTTTTTATCAGAAAATTAATTATTTATTATAAATTCCCACATAATTTTATTTAAAATTGATTACTCGAGCATTTATATGCCAAAGTCAGTCGAACTGAATACAAAATGGAGGCACTTTTGCCTTCTAAACTTGTGCAAAGACCCTTTTGAGGGAGGCGAATCTTAAGTAGAATTAAAATTAAATTTTTTTATAAAATAGAGATGCCTCAAATTTGATGACTTTTTCGGCACCCGGTTTAATTTGCCTTTCCAATGCATTCACTTGTTGTTGGCAAAGTTTGGGGGCGGTCTTCTCTTCCATCGGGCTAATCAAATCGGCCTCCATTTCCAAATAAGTTTGTCCCCGACCTGGTTGACCCTACAAAATGATTTATTTTTAAATGACAATTCCTTGATTTTTTCAGAATTTCTAATCCAATTACAAATTTAATGATCATTTTTCCTAATAAAATGCGAATTGTTGTTATTATTATTACCGTATAACTTCTTTTAATACTCCATCCTCTCTATTAATTCCCCCCCCCCCCCAACTTTGAGATCCGATAGCTCTTGGCAAAATGAATTTTAAACAAATTTTAATACAGTTTCTTTGTTCCCTAAAACTCTTAAAAATCCGCTATAATTTTCTATGTCCATAAATTGGGGACTAATAAGGGGAATTAGACCCCAATTCTTGAAGGGTTGAAAAATATTTCCTCACAGGTTTTTAAAGAGATTTTACGGTAGTTTTTACAATCAAACCAACCTTGCTATTTTTGCCTTTGACCCTTGCGCCGCCGTGCACTTTCATTTTCAATTCCACAATTTCCAGCCATTGTCCATTATTATTGTCCATCGTTGCACTTTCCGTCTGCCTTTGTTCCTTTTGAGGCCTTTGGCCATCCTCACTTTGTTGTCTCACTAATCCCACTGGATTAGTTGTTGGTTGTGAGGCTCCAATCAACACAAATCCACTGATCACATCCCCTGGGGCGAAACAAACGTCACCTTCGTCAAATTCAATGCTGAATTGTCGCACTTGGGCAGATGAAGCCTATTGAGATGGGAGAGAAAATCTTATTTTTAATTCAAATTTTATTAATAGGTTTCTTTTTTTTTTATTTTTTTTATTCACCAGAACTTTGACACTTTTACCGCAAATACTCTTTTAATTTGTCACTCTCTAATAATTCCTCCATTACTACTGTAAAGTGAACTTTAAAAATTTTTAATTCCATTTTCTTAGTTCCCTAAAACTGTACTAAATTTGCTATAATTTGTTCAAAAATATCTACAAATTAAGGAATTAGAACAAAAATTTTATTTTCCCCAATTTTTGAGGGGTTGAAAATAATTCTTCATAGGGAATTAAAAGAGAATTTACATTTTTTAATAGGTCGATAAAATGTGTCGTTCTTTTGAAAAAAAAATATAAAAGAACAATTAGGCTAATATTATTTATATTTTTTGTCCAATTTATGTTCATTTCCCCAGAAAATTGACAGACCATTTGAGGTTGGCAAGAGCGAGTGGATATTTTCCGTGAAATACCCTTACGAAGGGAACGTCGATGTTGGCCTTCTTTTGAGCCAGCACATGGACTGGCATTGGTGGAATTCTGCCGATTTTGGTGAATTTTGGAATACATCACTGCCTAAGGCTCCTTTGATTGGCACTTTTCCCTTTTAAATTGGCAATGTTTTCTTGAACCGAACTTTTGGATTGAAATATGGTTCGGCGGTTTAGACGGGATTTTTATGGAAAAGTGGTCGACGAATGTTTTTGGTGGTTCTCTTTCGAAAATAGACCAACCATACATTTGAGCCAATCCATCCAACCCCCTCCCCCTCCCCCCTCCACTCTATTGCGTTCAATCCGGTAATTATTTTGTCCACACCCATTCCACTCTTCTCATATTTCTCCTTCCTTTTTTGTGGAATATTCCCTCAATTTATTCCTTCCAAACTTGTTTCCCATAATTTTCAACATAAATAACAATTTTGGCCACGAGAATTGCCAATGAGCCAATTTTGGCATTGCCATGGATTGAATGGATGCCCTTGGATTTCATTTTTTCGCATGACCCATGCAACAAAAACCCGCAATTTTGACCCATTTTTGGAGTGCCAATTTCGTTCGTTCTTTTTTGTTATTTTTGGACTCCATTTGCGTATATCAATTTACGGCATCATCCACTCGATCAAATGAGGATGGAAAAAATTTTAAAAATAGGAATTTAAGCAAGGAAGTAAATGAAAATTTGTTAATTTAATTCAAGAAAAAATGAATTGATGAATTAATTTTTAATACATTACATTTGATTATTGGCATTGCAATTTCCACCTTATGTTAGTCGTCTACCTTGCCAGCTAATTGGCCTTAAAAAGGACCCTATTCGAACGGAATGCTGCAGCATTTATCCTTTGTCCATAGCTCATAGTCATCAATGAATTTGTTGTCTACATTCCAAATTTGTATTTAATTCAGAATTGTAGTTAATTAAAAAATTATTGTTGCCGATGAATAAACATGTTTTATTAAGAGATATTTGTATTGGAAGTCAATTTAATACACTTTTTGGATACAGAAAAAGATAAAATATGAATTGTGAACATTGAATTGGTATTGGATTTCCTCAATTTTTGGAAAATTTGAAAAAATACGTCATTAAAATATGTAAGTGGCCAATGATTATTAATTATATTATCAATGGATTATTATTAAATTATTAATAAAAAAAGTTTTTTTCCCTCAGCAGATATTTTTACATTTCCTTCCATTCCATTCCAATATCATTCTTATATTATTTTTTGACACTTTATTGTACAATGAATTTTGCTTTCAAATTTTTCATAAAAATTTTGCATTAATCAGAATGTTTTTGCATCATAATTTGAGGCCATGAGTGCTTAATATTATAGTTTAATAATAATCAGATTCCGGATTTACATTCATCGAAAAATGCTAATATATGCGCATATATATGCACCAAAAAAGGTCAAAATATTCAAAAATATGCATTTTGAAACCGGTTTAAAAACATTTAATTAAACGTAAAAATATTATTCTCGCACTCAACAATGTTGTGCATACTATATACGCAAACAAAATATGAATTTGCATATAAATCCCGACTCTGATAATAATTAAATTTAAAACTTTGCTCGAAAATTAAATTATCCAAAAAAAAATCAAGGGAATTTTCTCTTCATATTTCAAAATTAATGAAAACATATTTTCCTCCTTTTCCAAATATAAGGTAAAAATGTTTTTATTCTATATTTAAAGGACACAAAAATTTATGATAATTTTGTGGCATCGGACACAAATGCCATAAATTCCATCCAAACTACATATTCCCAAAGCGCATTGTGCAGGGATGAATTTGGCGACATTGTTTTCGGCCCAAATTAATAAATTTATGGAAAATGTGACTATAAAATGAGCAAAAAAAAGAATTCAAATCATTTTTGTATAGAATTTAAGCGAAAAATTTTGATGAGAAAATACAATTTTTTAAAAGAATTTTTCCCAAAAATATAAAAATCAAAATCAAATAAAATCCGCCCTTACAGATTCTACGTGAGAAATTAATTATTTTGGGATAAAGCAAAGAATTAGAAACATTTTGAACAGAATTATTTTTGTAGCCAGAACCAAAAATGCCAAAAAGCAAAATGGAATGTGAGGCAGAATTAATGAATTTGTAGCCAAAGCCAAAAATGGCACATTTCATAATTCCTTCCTCAATTTTAGCCAACAAAATCAAAATTGAATGTGAGAAATTAATGGCCAAAAATTGCTATATATCTCATCAGATTTGTCTGAAAATTTTATTCAAATTTTCGATGTAAATTCAAAAAAGTAAATGATCAGTCAATGCCAATAATGCCTAAAAGGGCCTTTCCTATTCATCTTACTGTACCCATATTTTTTGCCTTACTACCACGTCACCCTCAACCCGCTCATCTTCCATCTAAATGTTCACTTTTACGACATTCTGTTATAAAACTTTCCGCGCAATAAATCTTTACACTCGGACCTCTGCGAAGGCCCAAGGCAAGAAACTAGGCCCACCACGAACAATCTTAGCCCCAGATTAGGACTAATAATTCTCAATTAATAATAAAATTTGCCAATTCCGCAATCCCTTTTACTTTCCTAATCTTTTCCCATTTTTTTGACAGATGATGGCTATTTTTGTGTTGCCCATTTTATCTTGGAATGCATGGGTCTCATTGGCCATTGGCCTCCTTCTCAATGCCCTCCTTTTGTTCCTCGCAATTCGACATTCCTCCGGTGATTTGCGCGAATATCGTCCCATTATCTTCCATTTTTGTTTTCTCGACATTTTTTGCATCTTTTTATATGCAATCTGCCAACCAGTAATTAATCCTAATTAATTTTAAATAATTTTTATTCCAATTCAAAGATTTTCATTTTCTCTGCCGATGGCCGTTCATTTGTGTTTTTCGGCGGGTTGATGGCCAATTTGTCTTCCATTGAACTTCGAATGGCATTTTTCTGTTTACTTTTCATTATTTATTTTATGATAATGGCCGGACTTGGACTCCAATTTTTGGATCGTTATTTACTCCTTTGCCGGTCTGTTAATTCCTATTTATAGGGGAATACTTATGATAAGTTATGTCATCTAAAATATAGAATTGTAAAATTATGCAAATAATTTGTATTTTAATAATCCTTTAAATGAAATAATAGGTACTTGAGGGGTTAATTGTGTCCAATTTTTTCCCCACAAAATTACCTTATTAAGTTACCCTCAAAATTGGACAACACTAAAATCATTAAAATCATTTTTTACAATCAAATATGAGTAATAGGGTAAGAAAAGAATCTCAAAAAAATTTCAAATCTTCCCCCAGATAATACATGTACCAAATAATAAATATTCCAAGAAATCTCAAAAAATAATTTTCTTCAGCTCATTAACTAATGTTCCTCGCCGATATGTCATTGTTATTGGCCTCCAACTGCTCTTTCCCCTTGTGATCATTTTGCTTGCTGTTAATAATTTGCCCTTGAAAGATTATGATTTGAATGAGATTTTGCCATCGGACGATAGAGATTCCCTCAAGAAAGATAGCAGTGAAGTTGGAGCCAATACATCCCCAAATCTGAAAGTTGTTTCCGAAGCAAATATGGTAAGAAGAAAATTAAATATCTTTGAATATTTATAAACCATTTAGCAGAATCGGATAACAAAGTTACTGTTCGTCCTTTTTGGCACCCTTTTGGCCATCAATTATTTGATTGTGGTCATTTGCTATACCAAAATTCTGGCATTTTTGAAGCAGAATTTATCGACAAATGGCCCCACAACAAATACCCGCGATTCTCTCCAACAAATTACACGGAATATGATTTTTCAGGTATCAAATTGGGCCGAGTTTACACCGAGTGGATGACATTTAATCGAATTTTAGGCAATGCTTCCAATGTACACCATGGTATTGTTTGGAGTGAACATTGGCTTTCTGCTGAACAGTGAATATTCCCCGTGGCTTTTGCAATTCCAAGCACTCTCTTTCCTGCCCATAAGTTGGCTTCCATTGCTTAATCCGTTGGTCACTATCCTAACAATTCGAAATTATCGAAATGGACTGTTGGCAATTTGCGGAATGAAGAAAATGGCCAAACAAAATGAAGTGAACATTTTCAACAAGACATCCACCCATCCATTCCATTCGTCCACAAATAAATAAATAAAAAATAAATATTTTTTGTATCAAAAATTTTATTTAAATTATTTGAACTTTGGTCTTTGAAAGATGAAACGAATTGATTTAGATTGGTCTAATGTTCCCTTTTTTAAATTTATTATTCTCTTGAGACTTTGCCAAGTTCCGTTTTTTTTATATATTTTATTGCAAATTCAAAAGTCTATTTTTATCTCATTTTATTATTCCTAAATATTTCTGACACTATTTTGAATTAGTTTCGCCAAACTTTGGCCACTTTTCAGACAAAAATTCGAGCACATTTATTTGTATTTCTGCCCGCTAGTAATTCTTTTCTCCCTCAAAATAATTCTCGCCATTTGTCCCTTGCCCCAAAAACATTCCGAGATCTATTGATTTTCTTATTTCTTTCTGTGTATTATTACCGCTAGCTTTTTTTAAATAAAAGTATAAAATAAAATTTATTTATTGCAAAAAATTTATTCAAAAAAATTTTTTTCTTGTAAGTAAATTTATGAGCCCTGAGGAAATCTCAACATCTCATCAATCAATCTAAAAATATTTTGCCTAAAAATGTCCGATATAATTCATATGATGGAGACGGAATGTCAAATATGTGGCCAAATTGCCTATGGCCACCATTTTGGCGTCCTCTGTTGTCGGCCATGCATCGAATTCTACAGGTCATTCATTGAACATTGAGGGGAGAATATTTTGCCATAAACAATATATTGGCAATACAAATACATATTCCCATTGAATAAACTTTATAATTTGGATTTTAAATTTGTAAAAAAAATATGGCCAACAAAATTATTTATAATAACTTTCTATTTCCTTGAAATTTTCATGCATTTTTCACCAATTTATCAATTTAAAAAGGATGAATTTATTTCTATATTTTTTTAAGGAGAATTATAGGTTTATCGAATTTAATTTTTAAGCCGGGAGATGCAAATGTCGGGAATAAAATTTTAACAAAAGCAAAATGTTCATATTAATTATTAATTCTTTAACTTCTTAAGACGTTCCGTAACGCAGCAGAAAGAGTATAAATGTTTGAGGACAGGAAATTGTGGCATATTCAAAAATGGATTGATTCGAAAATGCAAAGCCTGCAGATTTGAACAATGCCAAAAAGTTGGAATGCACATTGGTGGCAAATCCGGCAAAAGCATTGAATTGGAATCGGCTTCTTCTTCGGCTGAAATTGTTGAAATTTCCAATGAATTTTCCCTTCTCTCAATGCTCAAAAATGCTTATGAACATTTTTTGACTCTTCGAAATTCGGCCAATTCAATGCGAAATTTAAATCCAAATATTTTCGGCAAATTTGAGAATTTGCGACATTTTGAGCAGATAACTAAGCCGATGATTGTGCGAATGTTCGAAAAATGTTTTAAAATTTTTGCCAAAATGGAAGTGGAGGATAAAGTTTGTGATTTTCAAATTAAATTAATATTTCCATCAATTTTTAAGTTTTCTTTGGTTGAAAAATGTTTGGCGCAAATAAATTTTCTGGCTGATTGGCAACAAACATTGAAGCATTTCCCCTCGGGCGATGATGTACGATTTTTTGTTGTCCCTGGAATGGTGGTGGATATGGTCAAATTAAATTGGGAGAATCGTGGGAATGATATGGAAAGGTAAATACAAATTTGAATTTGAATGTTTTAGTACCATATTTCTTCTATTAAAAGCCCATGGGCTTGGGAACATGAAAAATAAATTATTTAATAGAATTTGCAACAAATCAAAAAATGTTTTTACAATTCAAAACAATTTTTTGTTCAAAATATGTTTTTACTAAATCTTTTTACAAATTAGAACATGTTTTAGGATTCAAAATTTATATTTTCAAATATGTTTTTGCAATTTTCAAAGGTAAAAAATAAAAATAATTTAAAACATGTTTTTATAAAATGTTTTTACAGCATGTTTTTATATTTCCAACATGTTTTAAAATTCTAATATAATTGTTTTTAAAAATGTTTTTTTTAGAATTCTCAGCATCTTTTTATAAATCAGAACGTGTTTTAATTTTAACCTTCAATGCATCTTTATAGAATTTTCAAATAGAAGGAATACGGTATTTTATGAAATATTTAGCCAATTGTTCCAACGTCGATTTAATATGGTTCAACAATTCAAAAATGTGTCCTATTCCTATTCTATTGAAAATGTCGACATTTCCGTGATGGTCACAATGTTTTTGATTAACAATGCAGATGGACCTATTTGGGAATCATATAAAGGGGAAATACTCAGGGAATGGCATCAACACAAAATGATGGAATTTGGCAATGCCGACATGGCCTCCATCCAAATTGGCCGTCTCCTTTCATTGTTGGCCCAATTGGATGTGCGCAAATTAAAATATTTAAATTTAATTTTATTACTTTTTTTGTAGATGATGATTCTAAAGGAATCCACCGAATTGAATGCAATTTTGCCGGCAGAATTCCGTTCAAAAATTTTTAATCAACGGGTAAAATATTCATCAAATTTATTTGTTTTTTTTTGTGTTATTTAGCTGGAAACTGCTGGCCAATATTTTATTTCCCATTTTGGTTGCCTCCTCAAAAGCCATAAACGAATTTGGACTCATTTTTATGCTTTCAATGAACAATACCTCAACAAATTTGAACGATTCGAAGATTAGGTGGCGGATTCGAGTGAAAATATTTTGGCCATTCCTGACACATTTTCAGTATAAAATTAAAAATATAGAGGTAAAAATATAAAAATTAATTTAGATTGATTTAATGGAAAAAGGAGCACATTTTTATGCTGGCAATGACAATTTTTGGGGACTCCTCTACAAAGATTCCAATGTGTGGATGTTGACAACGCTGGGATTATTAAAAGCAATGCCAGCATTCAGGAAAATTGGCATTCAGGATAAAGTGGGTTCAAAATTCAAGCATTTTAATTAAATTATTTTTAATAGATTTTGATGGCCCGGCATATTCGCCCAGCTATGGAAATTTTCATAAAAACATTTTATTCCATGGAATTAGGCGCCCAAACTTGGATGCGTCCCGAGGGATTGACTTCATTATGGGCGCTGAAAATGGTGAACAAACATTTTGGAGAGGATAAACGGTAAATTTGTGAATATTGGAAAGAAGAATAATTTTATTACGTTTTAGTTTAATGAAAATTGCCGACAAATGTTTCACCCAACCCGTTCAACGTTTTCACAATCTTCAGCCAATGCTTAGCCAAGAGGAATTCGCCCTTTTATTGGCCATCCTTGCATCAAACACAAGTAAATATAGAAATATTAAAAAAAGTACGCCCCAACTTTACGCCGAGCCAATTTAATGCCCTTTATTAATAACTCATCAATTTCTGAATTATTTTCGATGATTTTGACATCAAATTAAACAGCACAAATTTTTGGCTATCTAATAAAAATAATTTTCTTTAAATCAGTCAAGAATTATTTGAATTATGGCCAAAAAAAATTTAAAATGACTTTTAATATAGATTAACAAAATTTTTAATGCCTTTTTAGGCACAACTTCATCAATTCTGAACCAATCTAAATAAATTTAACATAATTAAATAGTCAAAAATCTGCACTTTAATTTGATATCAAATTTATCAAAATTGGTTCATTCCTTGATAAATTATTATAAACGGCGTTAAGTTGGACCGTTCCCGAATATTGATTAGCAGAATTTTGGAAAAAGCAATTAAATGAGGAATTATTAATAATAAGTTACAAAAATAATTCAATAGGAATTTGTCTGAATAAAAAAAGTACATAATTCCCCCAAAAAGCAGGTGTTTCTGGCCTATCGGAATATGCCCGGGAGCAATTTTATGCCGATCAGAGCATTTATTCCCGAATCCTTCTGCAACATTTGCAAACCAATTTGGGCATGGAAAAGGGGGCAAAACGTTTTGCTGAATGTCTTTTTCTGATGGAAGGCACATTCACTGCCTTTGAAAATGGAGAAACATTGAAAGTCTACATTGACGCATTTCATGGCCCAATACCTAAATTAAAGGGAATGGCTAATCTAAAATTCCTACGGCAGTAATTATTATGAAAAGAGGAATTATAATATTTTATTCAAAATTAATTAATTATTTATTCGAAAAATGTAAAAATAAAATCTCTTTTTATATACAAATATTTTCGTCAATACAGCAGAGTGATATTCCGTGTGATTTTTGGTTTTTGATAATTCAATGAATACATTTTATTAAGCTTTAAGGATAGAATGGGCTTATTAGGGATATGACTATGATATTTGATAATAGTAATTAAATGATTGCCCCAAACTCAAAATTGGGAGGTTAATTAAATTAAAACCCAGACATTATAATATCATTATAAATCAACAAGTCTCGATTATGTTTAATAATTAGTTTCTGAATTATTTAAACCAAATATCACAACTGTCAATATTTGGGATGTATTTTAAAAAATAAAGGAGGAGGGACTTGCCATCTCCGAATTTGGAACATTTTCGACAATTATTTCTTTCCAAATTCCTTCCGTAGAAAATCCCAAAATTTTCGATTAATTCCTTGCAATGGCCAATTTTCTGATGAATTTTTCCCGACCACCTTTTGTAGCATTTCTTCTTCTGTTGATGATGAATTATTTTGCTGTTGAATTTCTTCCTAAAATTTACATATTTTCTCATAAATTATTTCCCAATTCACTTGCCTTTATTTCCGGAATTGAGCATAAAAAGGCAATAGTAATTAAAGAAATTAGCAGGAAAATAATAACATTTTTCAACCATCTACCCGAAAAATTATCACCGATTTTGGCGGAAGAATTTTGTTGTCGATTGATTTCAAATGAGCCCAAATCAGTGGAATAAAATGCTGAAATTTTTGGTGCGCGTGTTTGACGACTCCCTCGGGCCAATGCCCGGATGAGGCGATAATTTAGGGGTGAAACATTTTTGGGCAATGGAATTGGCGATGAACTGCTTCGATCACGGAATTTTTCATTCAGAAAAATTGACTTGATTTGGCTGGGAAAGGGTTGCATTTTAATTTGACTGAAAATTAAAAAAAAATATTAATTAGATAAATATTTAAATTTGGAATTGGACATGATTGATTAAATTGTATATGAATAGGAAGCTTATTATATCCCCCAAATTCAATACCGTAAATTCTCTATTAGAAGCCCCGGGGCTTATAAATAAGCTTCAAAGACCCTCCAAATGGACTTATATTAGAGAGGGTAGTGGGTAGTCTTTTATTAGAGTGAGGGCTTTAATAGTAAATTTAGGATAGGATCTATTAAAAGTTGAGTGAGATATAATATATTTATTTTGTATTCTTTATTTTTAGCCTATTTTCCATCAAATGGATGAAGTATTCAATACATAGAATTTTAATGAATTTTAATAAGATTATTTGAAAATTGGAAAGTGAAAACATAGAATAAAAATGAGTAAAATTAAGCTAATAATAAGCTTTTATAAAATGCCCTAGTTTACAATGTTTCGCCACTGTTTTAATCTTTTCATACTTTTATTATTTTTGGATTAGCATAATTAAAAATTGTTGATTTAATATTGGTGTGATTTAATGAAATTTCGGGCTAAAAGGGCACACAAACATATGGGACTTTCACAGTCAACAATTTGTTTTGTTGTCTGGCCAACAGGAAAAAGTCTTTTTCACAGTCTGTTGAATAAATAAATGAATAAAGAATGAGGAAAAATATTTAATTTTATGAAATTTCCATTGAAATATTTAAAAACATTTTTAACAGAGCTTTAGCCATTGGAATTGGAATGTTTAGGTTTTGGTATGATTGAAATTTCACAAATAATTGAATAAATAATTGGCACAAATACAAAATTTATTATAAAATGAAGCCTCCCAAAATTTATCAATTTATTAGAAGTTTGAATTCTATTAAATGCTGTGGCCGAAAATTTTTTTATTTTTCTTTCTGTATGATGGAAAATATAATTTAAAAGGTCAAGTAAATTTGATAATGACATTGACAATGGAATATTCTATTGTAAATACTAAATATATTATCAAAAAAATTACAAAAAATTAAAGAATACATTTCATTTTCAACTTTTATTCCTCAACATCATTCATTAGCAGAACAAAAAACATAACAATTGATAAATATATAAATTCAAATTTATTGGGACAAATATAAGTAAAATGTTTTTGGGATAGTAAAAATAGTTTGCTCGATAAAAAATTAATAAAAATGAAAAATAATGGTTGCAAAAAATTGTTGTAAAATTTCGAAATTGGATCATAACAAAAAAATTAAAAAATATTCCTGATTATTTTGATATTATTTCTTTTCATTACCATCCATCTCATCAACTTTTTTCTCCTCTTTTTGCAACCAACATAATTTCTTGCAAACTGGACAAGCACGACATTGCAGGAACCTGTGAAAATGATAAATTCATTCATAAATTCATTCCAATTTCTTATTTATTTACCATTCGGCTAAACATTTATAATGCAAAAGTTCATCGCAATCGGATTTGGTCACCGGTTTATTGTAAACAAAATATTCCAAACAAATTTTGCACTGTTTTTTGCGATCCTCTCGGTTTGGCCAATTCCATTCCAACAGATTCACAACTGAAAGGTAGAAATTATTTTCATTAATTTTGGCAAATTAGTACTTCCTTTAAGCTATGTTCACACAAATGGAGCGCCAACGCGTTGGTCTCCAAGAGGAGTAAGATTTTGAATACGTTCAAAAAATTTTTTCTAGTTGTCCAAAAATAATAATTTTTTACCAAAAAATCGAGTAGATTTTACTGTATCGAATAAGTCAAATTTGAAAATTTTCTGACGAATAAAAAAATTATTAAAAATTTTTGAGCCAACGGATGGGCCAACACGGAGTCAATACAGTGTTGACTCCAAAAATAATTTTATAAAGTGCCAAAAAATTATTAAAATTATACTATCAGATGCAGAAAAGTCTGCTTTATTTTTTGGTATAAAAATTATTTTTTTTGGACAACTAGAAAAATTTTTTGAAAGTGCTCAAAATCTTACTTCTTGGAGCCAACGCGTTGCTTCTTTTGTGTGAACTTATTAGCTTTAATTTTTTATTGAATATTATTTTCTAGAGTAATTTTCAGTGTTTAAAATGAATCTGAAAGATGTCTAATCGAACAAATCTTAGATATTTTAGTGTTAAAAATTATTTAAAAAATGACTTTTAAAAATTAGGAGGAGCATAAAGGAAAAGTATCCGGAAATTTCATGTTCCTACCTTTTCTAGGTAAACCACCAAATTTCTTCACCATTGACTCGAAAGAATCCTCATCATTGGCATTTGGCTCTTTTTCTTCCCATTCTTGATTCTCTTCATCTTCATTATCAGACACATTACCTGCTGAAGAAGAAATATTAAAATGAATAGAATATTTAATTGGTCTAAAAAAATTTCGAGTCGAAAAATAATTTTATCTTTAATGGCATATAACTTGGCTTATTTAAGATGCCAATACCTAGCCTTAATCCTAAACCTATCCTAAGCCCTAACACCTAATAATGGCCAAAAAAAAGTTAATTTTTGCGATAAATAAACATTTCGACATTTTCATTGTTTTTCTATATAAATATTTTCTATAAAATGTATTTTTTTTGTTTCATACGAATTAAATTTAATCTCATAATAAGTTCTATTTTTATGTTTTTACCACAATTTACTCACTTTGACTGTAGCATGGCCAGTCCTTGTTGGTTGGCGCTGGCGGCGGCAATTCTTTTGGCGCTGGCGGCGGCAATTCTTTTGGCGCTGGCGGCGGCAATTCTTTTGGCGCTGGCGGCGGCAATTCTTTTGGCGCTGGCGGCAATTCTTCTGCTGGCGCTGATGGCAATTTTTCTTGTGAATGTAATGAGATGAGAGAATTTGATGATGGATGCCATGGCAAACAACCGTTGGACAAGACTGAATAATGACAAGTAACTTGGCCAAATACGATTTTTTAAGAATTCCTATACCCACCATTAGCCCTAAATCCATAATAGATCCTAAACCAGGGATTCTATCTGTTCTGTTTCTTCAAATTTGTCTGAATTTTCATAATTTTCGGGCTTAACTAGTTGTTATGTTATGATTTAGGGTTAGGTTTAGGACAGGGCTTCTACTTCTATCAAAAAATTTTCAAATTCTGTCAGACAAATGGCACCAAAATTCAGAAATTTTTAAAAAAAATAAAAAAAAAAACATATTTTTTCTACCCTAGATTCATTTAAATATCAGATTTTTTCACTTCCAATTAATTATTTAGCTCACTGGATTTTTGTGACGCAAGTTAAATTTTTAAGTAGAAACAGCCTGGTAACGAAAAATTTAATTTGCGATATAAAACTTTTAGATATTTTCAACATTTTTCGACATTTTAAATATTTCCCATAATTGTATTTTTTTTATACCATTTAATCTAATTTTTACTCTTATAATTAATTTAATTTTTAATCCCACAATTTAACTTACATTTATTATTGATTGGCGCCGGTGGCAATTCTTCTCGTGATTTCCATGGTTTGGGAGAATTTGATGAATGCGATGGTAAGCAACCGTCGGACAAGGCTGAATGAAAAGTGGCTATTGAGCCTGAATCTTCTTCTCTTTCTTCATCATTATTCCGCAATTCATTTTGATTTTGTTGGCCATTATTCGATGGGGATTGGTCTGGCAACAATGAAAAATGGGGCAATGGAGGAAATGGACGACGCCAGCCGGATTTTGGTGCATTTTGATGAAGCTCATTGATCCGTTGATTTTGATGATGAATAGGCAAATTTTCCATGCCAGAATGCTAAGTTTGGGAATTATTAATTAATTTTAATGGCTAATTTTATTGGGTTTGTTATTGTATGGACCAAGAAAGCTCTCCAAAATTAGTCAAAAAAATCAAAATTCATAAACTCGTAAATATTATCAAAGCAACAAAAATTCATTTTTCAAGCATTTAATTTCATTGAAAAAGCCTAATTTAACAATCCAAACTTTTCCCAATTTCTTACCGTCGATGCACCGTTGCCATTTTCTTGAATTCCCATCCCCCGCTGGCCACATTCCAAATCCACAAAATTTCCATCAGAAAAAATGACCATTCTTTCCTTCCTTTCATCGAATCCATCATTGATTATTCCATTTCCAAGCTTAAAAATTAGGAAAATTAGAGTTTACATTTATATATTTATGAATATGAGAATTATAATTAATTAAAATATTAATTTGGACCTTTTGCTGCTGTTTTTTCTCACGTTCCTCCCGTCTTTTTTTCAGCCAATTGCGAAGACAGATACACTCGCGCACACAGCAAAAATGCCAAAATGAGACGATGAGAAAGCAAAAAATTATCCAACCCAATAAAAGTTCCCACATTTTTTGGAAATTTGATAAAAAATAAAAATATTCGATCTGAAATTTTATAATCAAATGAAAAAGATTTCAGCAAAAAATTTTAAAGGAAATTGCGGCGGCGATTGACATTTTGAAGAGATGAGAGATGACTTTAATTTCGATACTTAAAAAATGAAAATGGGAGATTGCAGAATTAGCACCTGCGTGTTTATAAAAAAAAATCGACATGATTTTTGAACTTTGCTTAAAAGGGAAGATAGCTTGATTCAATTTTATTTTTCCGCATTCTGCACTGCTGTGATGATGGGTTTGTTTTTTTTTGCCATGAGCGCAGCCAGCAGGAGAAAGCTAAAAAAAATGAATAATGGACTGAACCTAAATGATTCACAAATATCCAATCTACTTGGAAATGAAAAAAGGAAGTGGAAGGATAAAAATGAAAGCGGATAAATTTTAAAAAGTAAAACTTTTTGTACGGACAATAGAGAAATGTTCCGTTAACTTTCCAACCTTGCTAAAATGTGAATTTTTCCCAATGCCAATGGATGAAGTTAGAAAAATAGTACCTACATAGATAAGCTTTTGGATTTGCTGTTTATGTTTATTAATATGTATATGGATATAATATGCGCAATACAT
Source organism: Pratylenchus scribneri (assembly GCA_030063045.1). Classification (NCBI taxonomy): domain Eukaryota; kingdom Metazoa; phylum Nematoda; class Chromadorea; order Rhabditida; family Pratylenchidae; genus Pratylenchus; species Pratylenchus scribneri. The sequence goes on from JAQSEB010000082.1 coordinate 2,458,469, forward strand.
GAATTTTTGCATAATTGAGTCAGATAATTAAAAGTTAAATCATAATTCCATTTTCATGTTTCTTTTATTCTTTTACTTTTTTACTTTTGCCAAACACTAAAATGGTCTTTTTAGTTCGACCAAATAGCGACTTTCGGGTTTTGACTTCAACTTCGAATTCCAATTACAAAAATTCCATGGATCCAAAAATCCATTCATCACACATTTTGAATAAAAATATTAAAATATTTTTAGATGACAATTTGTCCAAAAAAATATTGGAAGAGAAGAATTGAATTTGAGAGTGTAATGTATTAATCGAAAGAGTTAGATGCGAAAGAAAATTAAACTGACGTTGAAATGTTGACAAAAAGCTAGCTATAGCTGCCATTAATTGCGTCTTTTTCCTTTTGAATGCATTTTATGTTTGCTTTTTTTAATGATTTTGACTTGTTCCGAGGATGCTAAAATCGGCAGATCTAAAATAAAAAATCAATTTGACAATGAAAAAAACGCGAAAAGTATTTTTTGCCGAGAGATCAGTTTTTTGAAGCTGGATCCTATAATTCTGAACCTTAATGCGTCGATTGATTTGAAGTTTGTCCCGGTTTTTAGACGGTTTAATAATACTTTTAATTTTAATTGTCACTAATAAATCTTTACAAATTATATACCATTCGATGCGTGATGCATCATGATGAGTTCTAAAAAAGGGTAGCTTGGGGGTCTGGGATCAAGCACAAAAAAGTTATCATCAAAAAACCGATCTCTCAGCAAAAAAACCTCCACTCATAAGTAAACCCATACATATCCCATTCCATTCCCATATATTAAAAATTCTTCCAATCATTTCAAACTAATCAAATAATCAATCAATTTATTAGAAGAAATTGATAATAATAAAATGAAGCATCATCTTTTGCTGAAACCGTCCCAGAGTTTGCAGCTGGATCGACTTGATCCGAATGTTGAATCGACAATTATGGCAAATAAAATTGAGCAAATGCGCCAGCAATTACAAATGGTTTGCTGCTTTAAATAAATTTACTAATATTAAAAATTAATAAACAGAATGGAACATCGCATTCGAATTCGGCAGCAATGAGCGAGGATAACAAAACAGCAGAAATGAAGAAGAAACAACAACTCGGCAAAAGATACAGTGGTATTTGGGGCGGAAAGTGGAGTTATGAGGAAATTGAAGAGAAGCCGGAACCGCCTCCAAATGAATTTGAATACCTTGGCCTCCGACCGAGGAAAATGCAGCAGCAGCTAATGCCACCGCCTCCAGTTCCAAAGCCGAAACCAAATCCAAAGGTATTTTAATCTGTGGGCTATGAGCTTATGCCAATAACCAGTTCCCAGTTGGTACTTGGTATTGGATATTGGTATTGGTAGTAATGTTGGCTGGTGGGGGTTGGGGTGCACCTCTCTTGAAATTGGCAGTTGGCACCATCCACCACGACCCACGAGGGGAATAAATAAAGGGTTTTTTCCATTGTAAATGAATGAGACTAAAAAAACCAACAAATTTTGGTAAAAATCAGTTTTACTGGTCCCTCAAAAAAAGTCGAGAAATGTACCAACTGAGCCGAATGGTTATTTAGTGTTTAGGATTAGTGCTATGGGTAGGATAGGAATCTTCAATTTCAATCTTAAAAAAGCTACCATTCTACCCGGTTGCCGGTTGGTACACTTGGCCTTTTTTGAATTTGAAGGACCAGTAAAACCGACCTCTACCCAAATTTTCGTGCTCACGTCTAAATCGGTGCACGCGAAATTTAAGATTTACGAAAAAATCAACCAATAGAAACAGTGGCGGTTCCAGGATTTTGCCAGAGGGGGGGTGCGCAGCCGAAAATATTACAGCACCCCGGGGTGCTCCCTCAAAAATTTAAATTTGCGAGCGCCGATAGGCGCGAGCGAAATTTTTTGCCAATTTTTAGGTCTAAAAACCAAAAATTTTGAAAAATTAATGAAGTTTTCTGAAAAAAATCAGTTAAAAAAGTATAATGCGAGCGCCGATAGGCGCGAGCGCGAAATTTTTTTAGGTTTTTAGTCTAATTTGTAAAAAATCCTTATTTTTTTCTCCCTTCTCCCCTCGGCACCCCGGGGTGCCACTCCCCCAAACCGGTGGTGCGCACCCCAGCACCCCCCCTGAAACCGCCACTGAATAGAAACAATTTTTTCTGATTATTCCTACTCCTCGAAAAAATTATGAACAAATTTTCGGCTCCCCTCCGCCCTCCCACCCCCCACCGCCCCTCCCCCCGCTCTGGCTTCTCTGGAAAAATCCTGGAACCACCCCAGGCTGAGGCTGATACAGCTTAAAATTTCTATGATATATTTATATTTATATAATTTTCAGTTAATGGCCACAAAGTCCATTGCCCCAATCCCTGGAGAAGGCACTCTCAAACAAAGTTGGTCAGATAGCATTTTGGCGAATCGAAGATGGTCAATAGAAAACCCGGAACATTTGCTGGTGAGCATTTTAAATTATATTAAAAATAAATCCATCAAAATATTTGGATGGAAAAATATTTGAATATAAACAAAATAAAAGGGCAAAACGACGAGTCTTTTAGGTAGATTCCCAATCGGCGATTATCTGAGAGAGAGAAAAGCAGGCGAAGAAAAGGACCAATGTTTCATCCCATTACCTTAATTTTATTGCCGCTCGCTTCAAAGAGAAAACAAAGAATTGAATCCAATCCAACACCCCAATGCCCAATAGCCGATAGCTTTCACTTCCACAAATTTACAACTCATTTTTTAATGGGGGGGGGGCAAAGAGAAAAAGGTCAACCATCATTTTTTGCATTTTTCTGAATACAATGCAAGCATAAAGGTAAAATAGCTGAGCGAAGGGAGGAGAGATGGTACACAAAAATGAGAAAATGGGTTAGGGAAGACGGAGGGGAAATACATATTCGATTCAATGTTCAATCCAATAAATGAATGAATATGAATAGGAAATAAACATATTTAGGCTAGCGAATCGAATAATGATTTCAACATTCATTTTTTTGTTAGACCCATTTTGACAAAAACAAATCTAATTTACCATTCATTTTCAGAAGGATCAACAACAGCAACCGCAGTTTAAGGCACCGGCACCGCCGACAACATCGACAAAAATGCCAGCAAAATTGCCAGGATCAAAACCCCATGAGACAAGATTGACAGGACCAAAACCGAATGAGCCAAAATTGCAAGGACCAAAACCGAATGAAGAAGAGGAAAATGTGCAGCAGATGAAGGAAAAGGGACAAAATGAAGGAAATGCGGGAGAATTGATGAACAACAAGGAAAAGGAAGGAGGAATAATTGAGAAGGAGCAACCGGTTGAACCAAAGAAGCGAGGAAGTCCAAAAGGAAGTGCTGCCACTAATAAGAAGAAGAAAGGAACAAAGGGAGGAAGAAAGACGAAAAAGGAAGAGGAGAAAATTTTGGCAGAAGGCAAAGATGATGAAGAAGAGGAAAAAGTGACAAAAAGGCAGTATAAGCCAAGGGCGAAACGAGTTTATTGGGAATATGTTTGGGAACCGGTGCCAGAGCCAGTGACCAAAAAACCAAGGAAGCAAGGGTCAAAGAAGAATGAAGAACAAAAAGTGGTGGAGGAAAAATTGTCAGATGTGGCCGAACAACAATTGGAATTGGAGCCGAAAGAACAACCAAAAATTGAACAGGTTTCTTTTATTTTTGTATAAATTGGGTGGACTGGACTCTAATTGTAATTTGTAAAAGTAATGAAAAATTCAGCAGGTAATAGTTCGGTTGATATCCCTCTACATCACCTTTTTGGAAAATAAATTGAATTTATTTATTTTTGTGTTCATTTTATGAGTTCAAGGTCCGAACTTTTTGAATTCTGATCACTCTTATTAGTACAAAAACTAGTTAAAAGATTTATTTCAACTGTAGAATGGAAGTAACTCCAAAGAAAAAATTTACAAAATTATTCAATTTTTTGAACCATTTTAAGTGATCCAAATTCAAATCGAATGGCAAATTCGGATTCCCGACCCCGAAAACTCTAAAATGAATGCAAAAATAATAAATTACCAAAAATAGCTCGGACTCGGATAGGACATAGAAACCAACCGAAATATTTAAAAAAATGAATTTTTAATTAATTTATATTTCATTAATAAAGAAGCCAAACGAGGCAGAACAAGTCCAACAGAATGAGCCAATTGTTGAGGCAATGGAGGTTGAAGTGAGCCAAAAACAACAAAATGAATTGGACGAAGAAGAACAACCAAAAGAAGAAACAATTCAAATCCAAAAGCAACGGGAGCTACCATTTGTGCCAATGTTGGAGGTTATTGAAGAAAATATTGTTGAGGTTGAGGAACAACACCAAAAAGAGGCGGTGGTCGAAAGAGAAGAAGATGGTGAAATTCGGGATGAAGATTTGGCAAATGAAGAGGAAGAAAAAGAGGAGGCCTCATTTGGAAGCAAAGAATATGTGTCGGAAACTGAGATGGAAGAGGAGGAGGAGGAAGGTGTGGCCAAAATGAATGGGATGAAGGACATTTCCAATGAACGTCGTCATATTCAGCAACCGGTGGGAATATTTTTTTTTGACAAATAAATTATCAATGGAATATAAGTTACGGATAATTTCGGAAATTGGGGCATTTTTGTAATTGAATAAGACTCCCATTTTTGGAAATTTCTGGTGCTAAGCAACTCGGAAACACAAAAATTGGTTAATTCGACACAGCTTGTCAATTTAGCATACAAATTTTCATTTTTAAACCAATTTGAGCTTGTTTGAATTTTGAAAAATTGAACCGTTCTTTAAACCCAAACTGGTTTTCGGTTTTGTTTGGTTCGGAATCGGAATTAGGGTTTTAGACAATCCAAAAATTCGAAAATGTGTTCATTCGACTCGGCATGGTCGATTTAGTATATTAAATTTTAAATCGTACCGATATCGGTACTCAGGCAAAAGTTAGTAAATCAAAACCGGTTTTGGTTTAAAAAACAGTTCATTTTTTCAAAACAAGCTCAAACTGGTTTCAAAATGAAAACACAGTAAATTAAGTCGACCATGCCGAGCCGAATTAACCTATTCTTATAGGAAGTTTAGAAGCCGAAATTTCTAAAATTGGCTCGCCTAGAATTTAGCTAATTCCTTAATTTTTTAATTTATTTAATTAAATTAAATAATTCCTATTAATTTAATTATCAATTTTCAGGAAGATGAATACGAAGAAGAGGATGATGAATTTTTGCCAGTAATCCCAGTTGTTGGTCATCCATCTTCGCCACCGCCGCCGCCACAATCCTCCACATCGCCTTCAACGCCCGATTCCAGGGCAAATCCAAATGAATTGGACGCAGAATTGGCAATGATTGTTAAACCGCGGCCATTGCACGTGGACAGGGACGGATATTTGACATGCCGCAAAAATTCAATCATCAATGACAGATGTGAGTTTTTTTGGGCATTTTTCCAGTCTAATTATAGACCAATTTTAGTTTATGTGGAACGGGAGTTGGGCGACGGTGTTTTCTCGAATGTTTATTTGGTGCTGGACCGGCAAGACAATGCGAAAAAGGCAATGAAAATAATTCGAAACACCCAAGAATATATGGCAGCGGCGGAGGAGGAAATTGAAGTGTTGAATTATTTTGATCAAGAGGATCCGCAGAAGAAGGAACAATTGGTCATTCGAATTTTGGAAACATTCCAAGTTGAACCAATCGACCGTTTTGGCCATGTAAGTTTAAACAAATATTAAATTTATTTAAATTTTATTATTAATTTTTTAATGGAAATATTTAAAATTTCGAAAAGATTTTAAAGGTTTAAGCGGTTTAATGATTTAATTGACTCCCCAAACTTTATAACCAATGCCTGCTAATCGGTAGATCTCATCGATATACATTATTTAATAATAATTTGGCCTAAACCAATTTTAAATTAATTTTTTGAACCAAAACCATATGATGGTTTAAACGGTTTAATACCATTAATTTTTGATCAAACCATGACAAATTATAAATCACAAATGATTCTTCTTGATGGATCTATCATCTATCGATTAGATAATAGATATGGATATATGGTTTGGAGGCTAGGAGCTAGGACAAACCATTGAACCCTAAATAGTTTATAATTTTTTTTCGTTATTTAAATATTTTACTATCCATCATTTTAATATATAATAAATTAAAGTAAATTAAAAATAAAATTCAAATTTTATTGAAAAATAAATTCCAATATTTCATTCAGCACTGCATCCTTTTACCATTGTATGGCAAGGACGTCTTCACTTTCATGGTTTGTCCTCTTTATTTTCAATAAATAAATAATTCAATTCCAAATTTACAGAAGGACAATAAATATCATCCATTTCCATTGGAGCAAATTCGCTACATGGCATATCAAGTAAAAAATTTTTTTAAATTTAAAAAAAATCATTTTGACTAATTTTTAGTTAATCCATGCAACAAATTTCCTCCATTCAATTCACTTGACGCACACTGATCTGAAGCCGGAAAATATTTTATTTGTCAACAGCACAAAATTCGTCTATAAGAAGCCATGGCACAAGCCTCTGCATCCATATGATACGGACAAGGATTACAAACCGGGCAAAAAAGTCAAAGTTCTTCAGGTTAATTAATGTTAAAATAATTAAAAATAAAAATTTTTTTATGGATTAGGTAAATTCCCTAAAATTCACCTTTAAAAATGCGACAATTTAAGCATTAAGGCTGAAATTTACAAATAAAGGGAGACCCTTAATTTTGAAGTCTAGCTGTAATTTTAAGATTCGGGCTAAATTTATGACTTTCTATGTTTATAAAGGCGATTGCAACAAAAAATTGCTTAAAAATTGAGAAAAAGTGAACGGTCTCCCCTATAGGTCATCGGGATTCGGGCTTGGTTCATTCAGGAATCAGGAATACGTGTAATATCCTGTAATATCCTAGACCTGAATGTCTCTAAATTGACTCAAACTCTAAATTTGAAGGATCTACCCATAGGATGAACGTTGAACCCCCACTTTTCCCCTGTACTCAAAAATGGGACCCAAACCATATAAATACCTAATAACTTCCCTCATTTAATCAATCAATCAATCAATTTTATTATTTAAAGGATGTCTCAATTCGTTTATGTGATATGGGCTCGGCGGTGTTTGATGCTCAACCAACCAGGGACAGATGCGTTTCCACCCGCCATTATCGCGCTCCCGAAGCCATCCTGGGTAAATTAATTAATTTAATATTTATTTATAATTCCATTATTTTTCCAGAAATTGGCTGGGACCATTCCTGCGATGTCTGGTCATTGGGCTGCATCTTTTTCGAGCTTTATGCCGGCCATTTTCTCATCCCTCAAGTCGACGATTTGACCCATTTGACAATTTTGGAGAAGGTTTTCGGCATAGATGCTCTGCCAATGTGGATGCGAAGATTGACAAAAAAGTAAAATTAATTTTAAAAAAATTAAAATTCACAATTTATATTCAGACCCGATTTATTCAATAATCGATTCAAATTGCTCAAGAGACAAAAGGAAGAGAGGGGATGGGACATTGAGGACACAAAACCATTAAAGGTAAATTTGAAAATAAATAAATAATTATTTTATTTTTTAGTCGTACATCCATGAAGATCACCAAGGTGATCCGGACCATGAGGCACTGTTCGATTTGATTGACCAAATGTAAGAAAATATTTAATTAAAATCTAATAAAAATATTTTCAAGGCTCATCCACGATCCAAAAATGCGGGTAAAATTGGCCATTGCCCAAAATCACGAATTCTTCAATTCACTTGAACCGACGTTGAGGGCAAAAGTGGACCGCGGAGGATGGGATGAGGACAATGATGTGCAGCCGAGGAATCATCGAAACAAAATTTACCCATCGAAAAATCGCCAACCACAAAATGGAAATGTTGCCGAAAGTGGCTACCATGGGAATGGAAATGGAGGAGCTGGGCCAAGCAATAAATAAATAAATGAAATTGAAATGTTGGATGATTTTGAATAAATATTTTGTAATTTCTTTTGTTTTTTTTTTATTTAAATCCAACACAAAATGATGATTCCATTTCCATCCCAATCATTTACCTATTCTCGTCTTCTTCTCTCCTTGTATGCCTGATTCTCGCCCCACTTTCATCGTTTAAATAATTGTCTACTTAAATGAATCCCCAATATTTGCACCAATTTTTATTGCCAATAAATTGCAATTTATTTGTTTACCTACTAATTTTTTTCAGAAATAAATATAATTTCCATTTAATTTTTATATTTATTAAAATTTGTAAATTATTTACAAATAAAAAACTACTTATTGGGAAATCAATTTGGCTGGGTAATTGTAAAATTGGATAATAAAAAAGTTACTATTTAATAAATGAGGAAGGGTTTTTTCCGGTTTTAAAACTTTTTAGTCGATCTTAGACCACATAAAAAGTATAAACCTTTACCATTAAAATGAGTAGAGAGTTGCGTTTAATGATGTATTGTTTGTCATGGTTTGATCAAAATTCAAGGTATTAAACGACTTAAACCTTGCTCTTTGGTATATAACTTTTGGTTTTGATTTAAGCCCGATTAATCTATTGGCCAATTGATGCGTCTTGACGATCTCTATCGATTGGTATTATGTTTAAAGGGTTTAAAATCAAGCAAAAAAGTATTATTCTTTCGGCAAAAGAATTCACATCCTTTAATAAATTTATTTCAGCTCATAAATCCAATAAAATATTTTGGCCAAATAAACATCCACCACACCACTCATCGAATTATGTCGGATCAAAGTGCAACCAAAAAATACATTTTCTATACCAGTCAATTGGGGACCACAAAGTAAAAACTAATATATCACTTAAAAAAGTAAATAATTTTCCAATTTTGCAGTGAACAATTTGTGTGGACGGTTGGATATTTTATATTTTAATAAAATTTATTTATTTTTATTATTAAGATTGAAAAGTTTTCCGAGCTCAAGGCGATGAAAAGTGGAGAATGTTTGCAATCCACCGAATTCATGTATTTTTTTTAAATAAATTTTAAGGACAACATCGGGTGCAATTCTTTTGCCGAAAGTTTAATAACTTGTTAATGTTTGATTTTAAACCCTATAAACGTAATAAAAATCGATAGAGCTCATTAAGACATTGTTTGACCAATAGAATGTCCAAGTTTAAATCAAAACAAAAAAAAAGATTTTAAACCAGAAAACAAAATATGTTTAAACGGTTTAATACCTTGAATCTTGATCAAACCATGATAATCAATACATCAACCAACGCAACTTGAAGAGCTCTAACAATTAATATAAAGTTTATTTGGTTACCGATTTTTTGACAAAAAATTGGCACACATTATATTAATAATTATGTAATTAATATTCTACTTTAAGTACTACAACACCGAAGAGTCAACTTTTAAAATGGCGAATGCAAATTTATCCAAGTGGATTTGACAAAAATTCCAATGATTATATTTCGCTTTATCTGACTCCAATCCATTCTACTTCTACCAATGAAGAAGTGGAGGCAAAATATCAATTTTCAATACGCAAACCCAGCGGTGATGAATTCAAGTTCAATGCTCTCGGGCTTAAATATCGCGGTTCCATGATCGAAGCTTGGAGCTGGGACCGAAATCCAATGGTCAAAATGAGGGACCTGCTTAATGAGAAGAATGGCTATATTGATGGCAATGGTAGACTCACAGTTGTGTGCACACTGATGGTCCAACAGAAGGTATATTTTATTAATATTGAAATTGATATTTATGTTACGGACAATCTTGGAAAGGCAATTTTGGAAATCTCGACTTTTAGATTTCGTACAGATTCGAGAATAGGCTCATTTGACTCAGCAGTCAGCATGGTCAATTTAGTCTACGAAATTTTAATTTAAAACCGATTTCAATTTGTTTAAAAAAATTGAACCATTATTTTAACCCAAAACGGTTTTGGTTTACTAACTTTTTTACTCTGTCTAAAAACTTGTCTGAAATTGAAATCTCATGGAATAAATCGATCGTGCCGAGTCGAATAAGTCTATTCTCGAATTTATACAAAGGATATAAACCGAGATTTCCAAAATTGTCGGCAACATTTACAAGTTAATTGAGAATATTCAAAGGTCGATTTATCGAATATTGAAGTGCCCGAATGTCAAGTAATTCAAGAGGATTTGAGCCATTTGTTCGAAAAAAGTTTATTCACGGATTCCAAGATCATTTCGGCAGATGGGAAAGAATACAAGGTTTTCAAAAAGTATTTAATCAACATCACAATTTTGGCTTTTTAAGGTCCATAAATGCATTTTGGGTTGCCGATCGCTTGTTTTTGAGGCTTTGTTTCAACAAAAAATGGCCGAGAACAATGACAATATTATCGATATCGAGGACATAAAGGGCGATGTGATCTACCAAATGCTTCTTTTCATGTACACAATTTAACCAAAAATGTAATTTTTATTGATTTTAGATACAGTGGGATGGAACCGAATTGGGGGGAAATGGCCCAAGATTTGTTGATTGCCGCCGAAAAATATGGACTCATTCGTTTGAAGGTAAAATAAATATTTTTATTTATTAACCAATTTTTATTTAATTCCAGCTCCGTTGTGAACGCAAATTAATCAGTTCTTTGGGGAACGCAAATGCCTGCGAATTATTGCAATTGGCCAATCTTTATTCGGCAGAACAACTAAAAACGAATGCACTCGACTTCATCAAAATTCATTTGAATGAGGTTTAATAATGTTTTGTAAAAATATTTAATAAAATATTAATTTTTAAGGTAATGGAATCGGAAGGATGGAAGAAATTCGCCGATAAGCAATTGATGGAACAAGTTTTGAAGGCTATGGCAAAATGTGAATAAATTTGACACAAAATGACTAAATTATTTGCGAGTTGATTATGATTAAATCAATTTCATTCCCATATAATGCCAAAATATAATTAATAATGCCTAAATTTAATTACGAGTCCATATTTTGCATAAAATATATTTTTGATTTATATTCGAATATTTCAATGATTTCTCTTCATTTTATTATTTTGATTGATAATTTGGCAAAATAAAATATTGAAAATTCGATCATTATAAAAATTTATTGTGATTGACATTCGCATAATATCGCATTTTATTTTTCATCTTCCCATATTTTCTATCCTGCATTTCCAATCTTCCTTTTCTCATTTACATTTCTGCTTTTTAATCATCCGATTTTGAGAAAAAATTTTGGGAAAATTTTATGCAAAAGGAAATGCATTTTTTTTTGCCAAAAACACTTTTTTAATGATTGATCTTTAAATTTAGAGTAGACCCATAAAATTATATTCAATCGATAGATCTCTTCAAATTCAAACACGTCATTTGATATTTTATTCTTGTCTAGGTTTAACTAATTCTCACATAAAGTTTCGAACCAAAAACCAAATAAGATTTAAACCATTTAATACCAATTAAATTTTGACCAAACAAAATTCGCAACCTATGCAAAAAATTGTTGTTCTCAATCTTTTAAATAATATGCACAACGTCATAGGGCCTAAAAATTCCAATTTCCACTTTCCCAAACCCAATAAACCATGATTAATCAATCAAACACCTAATAACGGTTCTCAACTAGATCAATTTCCGGTTCTGGTTTTTTTACTTCGCGGTCTTCGACATTCAATTGGTTTCATGCATTACATACATTACACATACCGCGCAATTTTTTTTCATGAATTTCATTTTATAATTGAATTTTTCAGCGAACTTTGCCAAATAAAAAACCAATCCAACAATCTCTAAATCTATCAATCAATAAAGACAATGAGATCAGGCCGAAAACGTCAACACGATAAAGTGGCAGCAGCAAATGACGGTGGTGACATGCAAAGTGCAGAAGAAAAGGTCATCAATGTGCAAAAGCAAAATGAAGGTGGAGAGGCCAATGCCAGCAAAAATACGGACAACAAAGTGCAAACAGCGATGATGAACCTGCCGCATGACAATTCAGAAAAGTACGTTTTGAAGTTGGAGGGGGGTCCTGGATTTAAGGCTTAAGCTTCCTCAATTTTTTCCTAAATTCAGTTCATCAAAACGACAAAGAAGGATGGCCGTGATGAAGGAGATCGATGGTGCCGGCAAAAATGACCAACAAAATGGACAATCTTCGATCAGCGGAAGCAGTAGCTGTCTGACCAATGGGAATTCATCCACAGCATTGGACTTGGCACGTCCCACGGTCGAAATCACAACTGAGGACTTCAGGTTTCGTCCGAAAAAAGCTTAAGGTTTTTGGAAATTGAAGTCCAAAAGTTAGTTTCAAATATTGTTTTTCTGGGTGTTTTCGGGTACTCAGAACATGAATATGACATCCATTTTGCTTTGCCATCTTGGTAAGTTATTGCCAACTTTTTACATGGAAATGCCGAGAGGCGGACCAGTGCTAAAGGGCGGAATAATCTTACCAAGATATGCCGAAAAGGAAGTAAAATTTGTGTTCTGTGCCCCCAAAACAACCAGAAAAACAATTTTTGGTAATCTAATTTTTGGGAGACCGCAATTCGAGAAAAATGCCAATCTCAAGGTTTTTTCAAAATGTCCAATCTTTTAGACATGACATGGCTCTCCGTGGCCCGGCCCCATACAGTGATGAGCCAGAGGCAATCGCAATCCACAATGCCGTTGACTACACAAAGAAGATCACTCTGGAAATGGCCAAGAAAAATGCAGGTTCATCCATTATAAATTTTAAACTATACATTACAACTGACTGATGAGCGCCATCGCATGTAACTCATTAATGAATGAGCCGATATTGATGATTTTGGTTTCAAATTAAAGAGCGCACTTTTGGCTATCGATAGATATAAAATTTATTTGGTTTGGTTAAGATTTGGTGGAATTGTGTTCAAAAAACCATGAAAAATTGTGTCTTAGTGGTTTTTTAATACAACTCTGTTAGTTCTATCGATAGCCAGCAGTGAGCTCTTTAATTTGACACCAAAATCATCTTTATCGGTTTCGCCCTTAATGAACTATAAGCGAGTGGCGTGACCTAAATTTTAAAAAATGAAGGGGTTGCCCTTAAGTGTCGAAAATTTTCGAAACGAATTTTACTAAAATCTTAAACCCGAACCATCTCTCATAACCCAAAATACGGATAAATTTTCAAATTTATTAGCCGGCCGCCCAGTTCGCGTCTTTGCCGATGGCATCTACGACCTCTTCCATTATGGCCATGCAAATCAGTTGCGTCAAGCGAAGAATGCATTCCCTAATGTTTACTTGATTGTTGGAGGTTGCTTTCATTCAATTTAAAGTATTATATTTTATTCCAAATTGCACAGTAAATGGCGATGAGGCAACCCATCACTACAAAGGTCGAACAGTGACCACCGAAGAGGTTGGGAGAAATAAATTCTTTTATTATGGTTATGAAAGTTTTTGGGTTTTTTTGAGCTTTATGAATTGTTCAAAAACAATAGATTGCTCAAAAAACTTTAAAAAGATCCACAAAAACCTTAAGATGGCGAATGGCCCACAAAAATCTTAAGATGGGCCAAAAACTCTTAATAAGATGGCCAAAAATCTTAAGATGTGCCAAAACAGAAACTAAAATGGTCAAAAAAAAAACAAGAGTGCACAAAAAACATTAAGAAGATCCAAAGGGTCCAAAAAACTAAATTTTAATTATTAATACTAATAATTTTTACCATTAGGAACGCTACGAAAGTGTTCGCCATTGTCGCTATGTGGATGAGGTGTATCGCAATTCACCATGGTTTGTCACCGTTGAATTCCTCAAAAAACTCAAGGTTTGTGATTCAAAAAGGTTTTTCATTCTAAATATTAAAACAATTTCAGGTCGATTTCATTGCCCATGACGCAATTCCATATGTGGCCCCGGGCGAGGAAGACTTGTACGAAAAATTCCGCCGCGAAGGAATGTTTGTGGTTAGTTTTTTTAATAGAAAATTAATGATTGGAGTATATTAGATGAAGGTTTTTGGGTCAGGTCTAAAATTTTTAGAGTCAGGTCGAAAATTTTCAAAAAAAATTATAAAATATTCTTCATAAAAATTTTATTATAGGAAACCGAGCGAACGGAAGGCGTCTCGACCAGCGATGTGATTTGCCGCATCATCCGGGACTATGATAAATACATTCGACGCAATCTTCAACGTGGATACACCCGCGAAGAGCTGAATGTTGGATTCTTCTCGGTTTATTTTGATTATTTGAATTTATTTAAAATTAAATTCTAGGCGCAAAAGTATCAACTCCAAAACCATATGGACCAATTGAAGCAAAAAAGCGTCGAATTGCTGAACAATTGGAAGAATCGATCGGATGACTTCGTCAAAGGCTTCCTGGAAACATTCCACAAAGATGGCCAACTCAATTTGAATGTAAGGTTTAGTTAAAAAAAACACTTGGGGTTTTTGGAATTTGGATACTAAAAACTGAAGGTTTTTTGGTTAAAAGTTTAGGTTTTTAATAATTTAATTAAATCATGACTATTTAACCCATCCCCAATTTTTAAGCTGAGAAAACTTCGCGAATTGGTCTCTCGTTCACCAACGCCCGAACTCTCACTGGAAGAACAAATGACCTCGGATGATGAGGAAATGTTGGACGATGAATATCATGATGCTCAGCATCAGCAGGATGACAGTGGCACATTGAAATTGACAAATGGGCAAGGATCAAGCAGCACAACGATGAATGGTGGAAATGGAAGCCTCAAAACGGCCAAATCTCAATCCAGCCCCAGCCAAAATACCACTATCAGCACCAGCGGATTTTCGGATGATGACTAATGAATGAGATTGATTGGATAAATATGTGGCAAAAGAAGAATAGAGGAAATATAAAAGAAAAATTATATAACCAAATAAATAAAATATATTTAATATTGTTTGTTTTCTCTAGGCTAATATGTGTATTCTATGCCCTCCTCTAATCCTTGAATACACAAAATACTCATTTTTGGATGCTCCGCTTCCGCTATTCTCTTATTTATTGTTGTATTTCAATTATAAATATAATAATTCACTTCATATATTAAAAGTCCATATTATAAATTGTTTTTCCTCAAAGAAGTTGGTTGGAAAATCCGAATAAAATGTATTTATTATTTTTGCGATGCCTTTTCCTGTTTGATTTATTTAATAATCTTGTCTTTTTCTTCAAATCAAGTCACTTTTATTTTTAATAAAGCAAACACAATAAAAAGTCAATGCATATATTTTAAAAATGTTCAATTTGATTGATTGATAATTATTTGAATGCTTCTGTGATGCCGATTTATGATAATAATAATAATATTCGTTAAGGTGATAAAAAATTGGTGACTTTTCAATTTGCCAATTTTTCATTTTGCCAACCCTCCTATTTTATTTCATTTTGCCAACTTTTCAAAAAGCCAACTTTCGTTTTGCCAACCCCCCTATTTTATTTCATTTTGCCAACCCTTATATTTGTTTTCTTTTTGCCAACCTTTCAAAATGCCAACCTTCCTATTTTATTTCATTTTGCCAACCTTCCTTATTTTTATTTGTTTCGGCATTCTGGGCCAAATTTTGCGGCCATTTCGCATTCATTTAGATTTTCGACCATGCTGAATTTGATTTTGACAATATTTCAATTCAATTGGCGGCACTTTTTCATGGAAATCAGCAAATAAATGCCGAAAATTTCATTCATCAATTCCAAGGAGGAAAAAATCATTCTAGCCAAATTAAATATTCCAATAATAAAGTTTTTTGGCAAAATTTATTCCAAAATAAAAGAAAATGTGTATAATCCAGAAAAAATAAAGGAAATATGATGTGGAAAAATCAAAAATAGAGGGAAAAATCGTTGAATAGATCATCAAAAAATGTAGAAAAAACCGGTGGAATTTATCAAATGGAATAATTATTGAATAGATCAAAATTGAAGAAAATAACCGATGGAATGCAAATAATTAATAAATTGGTTGGGATTGAGATGAAGTGGAAGGCATAGTATTCAAATCGATAGTAGGAGTGGGGGAGCGGAGAATTGGGCGTTTGATATCACGAATAAAATCCTCTGTGGGATCATCATTTTCATCAAATTCTTCATATTCTTCTTCACTTTCATCATCATTCTCATCATTTGCTTCATCCTCATTCGCTGATTCTTCATCGCCAATTTTCTCCACATCAATTCGAAGCCCGGCGAAATAATAGCCAAGGTGATGTGCCAACCGATCCAATGTTCCAATGATGGCCTGCTGACTTCCATATCCGGCATTCTGGAGGAGTTCTTCTTGCACATCTTCCATCTGGATGGCATACTTTCGTTGATGGTTTTCATTTTTTTTTGGGCCTCTTTGAGTGTTTTCTGCACCGCTGCCTCACGATTGACGTATCTGGGCTTGCGGTTTGCGTTTGTTGCTGGCATCAATTTTGTTGATCGATTGTTGTCCAATTGTTTGTCGAAATTGTCCCAAAATGCCATCAAATAGTCCGACATGGATGGATGACAGCCCAGACTTTTCTGAATTTATTTGTATCATAAATAAATTTAATTCTATTAAACTAACCGAAAAGTGGCAATGAGACGACTCCATTGCATTATTGGTCCTTGGCGATGCTTCGATGGCCTCTTTGTGAATGTTTCAAAATGCCGGCGGATGAATTGGATGCCCTCGAGTGACGGCCCCAACAACAATGCGTCGCGGTGGTGGAGGATTGAGGCTCAATGCCGTGGAATTCATTGGCTGATCGATTTGATTGTTGCGATTATTCACTAAATAATTCTGAATTTTTAAGTAGACTTTATATTTAAAAATTTACTTTCAAACCTTCATGCCATAATGCGGTGCCAATTTGCTCAAATTCGATTAATCCATCGTTTTCAATATTCTCTTCAATTTCCTCTGCAAATCTTCGTCCACATTCACTTCGTCAATCATTTCTTCTTCCTGCTGTTGTTGCATTTTTCGGCGCCTATTTTTGCATTTTTCTAGTAATGCCCGATTATTTGGCATCATTTTGTTAATTAATTCTCTGAAAATTACAAAATATAATCATTATGCGTCAATTAATTGAATATAATATTTGGAATAAAAATTTTTGAAAAGCCGATGCCAGAATCGGATCCGGCATGGTCGAAAACCCTATGGGAGATGTAATTGGCACTTAATTAGCATAGAATAAGCCGGGGAAATAATAAAAAACAAAGTTGGCAAAAATTGTTGGCAAAAAGAAAACAAATAGGAGGGTTGGCAAAATGAAATAAAATAGGGGGGTTGGCAAAACGAAAGTTGGCAAAACGAAAGTTGGCAAAATGAAATAAAATAGGAGGGTTGGCAGATTGACATAGTACCAAGATTTAAAATATCGAAAAAGATTAAAAATTCGAAAAAAATTTTTAAAATTCGAAAAAAATTTTTAAAAATTCGGAAAAAATAAAATTGAAAAATATTAAAAAATAGAAATAATAAAATTCAAAAAAAAAAAAATAGAAATACAAAAAAATATTAAAAATTCGAACAAAAAATTAAAATTCGAAAAAAAAAATATTAAAAATTCAAAAAAAAATATTAAAAATTCAAAAAAAAATATTAAAAATTAGAAAAAAATTAAAATTGGAAAAAAATTAAATACGAAAAAATGTTAAAAATTCGAACAAAAAATTAAAATTTGAAAAAATATGAAAAATTCAAGAAAAAAAATTTAAAAATTTGAAAAAAAAATAAAATTGAAAGATAATAAAAAATATTAAAAATCGGAAAAAAATTGAAAATCGTTTCATTGGTTTGTCCAGACTCCAGACCCCGAAATCTTATACATAATCGATAGATTCAAGTACACAATCCAATATTATCGTAATTTATCTATAAAATATTAAATAATATTTCAATACATTCATTTTAATATGAATTGGAAATTATTAAAAAGAATTAATTAGAGGTAATGATCGGCGGCAAATTCCCATCCAAAGGGCCAATCACGCCAATTTGTGTTTGCAATTCGTGAAGAGTTTGTGGCCGAATATTGCGTAGAATTTGGTCAATTGATTGCACAATATTTGCACGACTATATTGCGGATTGTTTAACATTGCCTTTTAATAATGATAAAATATAATAAATTCACTAAATTAATTCACTTGGATTTGAGCATCAACATTTTGCGCATCCGGCGTCAATCTTTGCCTAACATTTTGGGCCCTTGTTAGCCGATATTGCTGGGACTGTTGACTTTGCCTCCGCACAAATTGATTGTATAAATTCTATAAATTTACTACCTTAGGTAAATTCTATTGGAGCCTCCTCTTGGGTTCTAAAAATTGGTAGCCCCGGGCTACAGAGAATTTATATGTATTTTTTTTTCAAAAATTAACCTAAAAATGATTTAAGCGAATATTTTTACCAACTAATTTATAAGATTTCCGATCCTAAATTGATTTCCTAAAATGTTGGCAAAAATTCATCACTCTCAAACTAAATTAAATCTAATAAACCTAAATTCCCAAATATAATGGGATGATGGGTTTTACATTTTTTCCTGACTAGCTTGGAATTTCTACCTAAAAATAGCCTACTTTAATATAATGGATGCCCACAATTCCTTAAATACCGTAATTCTTCTATTAGAGGGGGGAGGGGCTAATAATAATAACAGAGAAAATACGCTAATTTCACGATTAAACCTCTTAATCCTAACTATTCCCCTCCCCTCTTTTTACCGCCACTTGTTGGCCCTGTAAATTTGCCCATCTTTGCTTTTCTTGGCTAATTATTTGGCTTGGCCTATTTTGATCCTCCTCCAATCGCATGAATCGCTGCCTTTCCGCCGGGGTCACAAGCCGAAGGAATTCGGGAAGTCCTAAAATATTGGATATGGCGGATTCCGAATTTGTGCTTGACTTGTTCCACTATTCCAATTTTGGCCGCCACCGGTGCCATAATCATTTGGCAATGGCCCAACAATTCCTCCATTCCCCTCCATTCCATCATAGTAATCATCAATTTGATTATTTCGACCATTTGGGTTCAGCGGATTTGTTCGCCTGCCATTCCCCAAATTATCATAATCATCGTATTCATCATCAATTCCATTGCCAAATTGGTTTCCTCCTCCTGGAAATATGGAGATAATTTATTGGATAGGGAAAGGAAAAAAAACAGTTAAATCTTCTTTCAATTCTCCATGAATAATTATTTTTGTACTTACAATTTCTCTCTCCAAATTTTGAACACCCCAAAGTGACCCCATAGTTTCCCTAAATTTAGGCAGTAGGCACTCTAGGATTCCCATATGATCATCTTAAGGCGTCTAGGATTTTCATGGAGCCATCCTATGAGTGATATATAGGCACTCCGTGAGATGTTCAAAATCTGTTGACAGATAATAACCTAAGTATCCATATTTTAACCCCTCAAATATTGGGAATATGGTATACTTTTTAATGGACATTTTTGTACAAATTATAGAGGTTTTTATAGAGCTTTAGGGACTAATAAATGTAATACATTTAATTTTTTAAAGTCAAGAGTTGAGAATTTAAAAGAGGTTTTATGATATAAATTTCCCCCGGGACACCAACTTCTGCCGCCATTATTGCCAATTCCAATGCCATTTACTCCTCGTCGCCCATTGTTGATTTCAATACCGTATCCTCCTCCTCCTCTAGGCTGTGTTCCTCCACCTCTCCTTCCCCAGTCATTCCCTTCATAATCTTCATAATGTGAGCCAAAATCGCCATTGTTGTTATTATTGGCCGGTAGCCTTGGATTCGGAATTGGCTGTTGACCATTTATTCCAACTCCTCCATTTCGGCTGTCAAAATATAATAATTTTTTTCATTTTAATGGTAAATTTAAAATTTTCATTTGGATTTAAAATAAGCCTATAAATCATTCACATTTTGTCATAATTATTAAGCCAAATTTACCCTATTTTTCCTAATATTAGCTCCGTCTTTAGTAGAAGTCCCCTCTCCAGTCTCCAATAGCATCCCGTCTGAATGGAATGAAAAGTACGTAGAAGCATATTTCAATAATAACAGCCTCCTTTTAAGGATATTTTTAAGGAGAAAAAAGGTAAAATGATTAATTTTTTCCTTCTTTGAAATGTTCTGAAAAATAGTAACACTTTCTAGTAAAAGCCACACTTACTCGAATAATAGCCCCTTTGGAAGGTTTGAACTCTTAAAAGAGCCTAGGTGCCACTATTAGGATAAATGCGGTATATATTTTAATAGATCCAATCTAATAAATGCTAATTCCATTATTTTGTCCCTTTCATACTCCTCTCACCCATTTCCATTTCTTCGCCCATTTCTGTTTTGGCCATCAAAACCGTCCATCGGTGAATTCCCACCAAATCCACCATTATTATCCATTCCATCCGCCTCATAATCATATTGCGCATCTCCACCGCCCACCTCTTCAACGCTAACACTTCGTCCGCCTCCTTTCCTTTTCCCCTTTCCAATGGCATCATTTTCTTCTTGAATTTTTGGTGGTTGAAGTTCTCCGCTTCCAAAATTAATTTCTGGCTTTTTATTTTCCTCCTTTTTGTCCTCATTATTCTTCTTTTTATCCTTTTTTCTGCCTTTTTTCCCTTTTCTTTTCCCATCATTTTCGGCGGTTTTTCCTCCTCCCTCTTTTGAATTTGGAGCACCTAAAATTTATGATTTTAATTAATTAAAAATAAATTAATTTAGTACAGAAAAATTAAAATTAAAAAATATATATTAAGTTTTAAATACCGTAATCGATTTGGAAATAACGCTTTCTGTATACCGTAATTTCTTCATTAAAAGCCCCGAGGGTTCTAATTTTCAATTATCGTCCAAATGGTACTTATAATAGAGAATTTACAAATTAATTTTGGATAAATTTACCTGGCTGAATTTCGGCCGAAAGATTTCCATCCTTTTGGCCATCTTTTTTCCTCTTTTTGCTCTCTTTTCCATTATCGTTTATTCCATTTTCCGGTGTTGGTTCAAATTTTTCATTCCCAAAATCCGAGGAGGGATTTTTATTATCTTTAAATTTTTTAAATGTTTAATTTTCTCATTTTTCCTGCCTTGAATTTCATTTGACCCAAAATTGGGGGGATTAGGATTCGGTTGTTGGCCATCATTGTTGGCATCAATCCCACCAAAAGGCAAATTTGGATTTGAATTTTGATTCGCCGGTGGTAAAATTGGGCCAAAAGGGGATTGATCGGAGGGAGGGAATTGGCCAGGTTGATTTTGGTCTTGGCCGGGAGGGAATTGATTGTCAGGGCTAATCACATTTGGATTCATATTTTCTTCTTTATTTTGGCCATCTTCAAAATTATAATTTTTAATATCTAATTTTTCCATTTTATTTTTGACCTGGAAATTGAATTTCCGCTGACAAATTTTCATTTTTTCTTTTCTTCGATTTTTTATTTTTTCCATCATTTTTTGTATTTCCATCGATTTCTTCCGTTTTGAATGGATTATCTAAATTTTTTAATAATTTTTCAACAATTTTTTTTCACTCGCCTTGAATTTCATCAGATCCAAAATTCATTTGATTTTGGCCATCGCCGCCGCCATTTCCATTAAATTGTTGGTTTGGGTTTTGTAATCCATCAGTAGACGGATTAATTGATTGATTGGGAAATTGGCCAGTCGGAAATGGCATTTGATCTGATTGTGGGAATTGCCCTGATGAGGGTAATCCTTCTGGGCCTTGATTGGGAGGAAATTGTCCATTATTCGGTGATTGGCCTGAAGGAAATTGATCGCCAGAATCAATCATTGGATTTGGCAGCTCCGAATTTGGCATCAAATTTGGTTGTTGTTCATCTACTATGGATTCATTTTTTATGTTAATCCGATTAAACATTTATTTTTCATATTTCATTAATTTGATTTATATTCGCCAATAATATTCCAAATTATATATTATTATACAAATTATTTGATACCTGTATTTTTTCTGATGAGAGTAGAATTTTCCCCTAAAATTACCTTAAGTTACTCCTAAAATTGGTTAACCTAAAATCACCTAAAATAATTTTTTTCATCGTTTTACAATCAGTATAAGTAATAGAATTAGAATCTCAAAAAAAAAAATTCAAATCTGCCTCCAGAGATAACATACATAGTATAAGTATAAATACCAATCATTTAGAATTCATTCAAAATGACATTAATTCCGTTGATTCACCACCAACCTTTGGAATCCACTTGTGAATCATTGTCATTTTCTTTGGATTTCTTCTTTTTTGCTTCACCCAAAGAAAACAGCAAAAATAAAATAAAGAAAGCCACAAATTTTGCCATTTTTTGGTATAATGATTTGAATTGAATAAAAAATGATGCAAATTTATTGATGGGAGGTTATTTGGAAGGAATGAATGGGTTAATTAGGATGAATAATGGGAGAGGGAATATTGCCCCAATTTTGGAACAATTTATTCAGCTGCCAAAATTCCAAATTGGATAAACACAACAAAATACCTATACCTGCCTAATCCCTCTCTAAATGCAGATTAGCAGATTCATTTCATTCAATTGAATGAAATATTTGCTTAATTAATGATGTGAAAATTTGTTTTTATTAATAGCAATCAATGATATAGAATTTCAGGAATTGAACCACCTCCGACCAAAGATTGGTAGACTTGAAAAGCTTAAGCTCAAGGTTGAGATCAAGTTGAAAATTCAGGGCCAGATCAAGTCCAGGTCCAGGTCGAGATGGAAAATCCCGGACCTACCACCAATCTATGTTTTCGACCGTCTGTCAATTCCAATTAATTTTTTAATTTCATTTTAATCTACTTTTTCGATTATTTGTCTATTATAAATTCGGGGTATTAATAAGAAATTATTCCAACAAGATTTTTCATAATTTAAATCATCATCAAATTAATACTGCCCTTTCAAAGATCTTCTCCATCTTTCGATTTTTGACGTCAATTTGTAATATATTTTTTCCATGCTTAAAATTGGCCAAATTTCTTCTCCTTTTGTCCTCTCTTTTTCTTTTTTTTTTCGTTTTTGTCATTGAATGCGACAACTGTTTTGACGGAGGCCAAATGTTGTGTGATGATAGGAAAATGGACAAAAAACGATATACATCAATCAGCACATTGCCTAAACATCGATTTCATCCTCATTTCACCCACTTATTTAAATAAATATGCAACAATTTAATTAGGCAAAAATTAATCTTGCATTTTTTGATCCCAAATTAATCTAATATGCTTTTTCTAATTTGTGCTGGATGTACTTTTTTCGGTTATCCATCACCTGATTTTTTGGGTCAAGAAGGGAAAAGTGAAGGTGCCTTCCAGCAGATGGGTAATCCGTTTAGGGTTATGGCCATTTAGGGATACGTCATCTCTGGATGTATCCATGACCCTATTTTCCTTCCTAATCACCCATAAGGGGCCCTTCATTTCTTAAACATCTGGGCTGATGAGTGATGACGGATAATAACCGAAAAATGCCCCGGATTATCCCTTGGATTGGATTGCATTTTTCAGCTAATTTTGAATATTTTTTTCACTATTCACAAAAATGGATCACATGGAGAATGGTGACTATTTGATGAATGGCTGCTCCAATTCCAATGATTCTGTCCCTTCCATTTCCAATTCCAATGATTCTGTCCCTTCCATTTCAAATTCCAATGATTCTGTCCCTTCCATTTCCAATTCCAATGATTCTGTCCCTTCCATTTCAAATTCAAATGATCAAAAAATTATCGTCAAGTTTGCTGCCTTTCAAAACATTCCAAAATATTTTCATTGTTTTTAGTGGGACCAATTCAAATTCGATTGGGGACGAGGGAATTGGCCAAATGGGAATGGACAAAATGGATTCAATTGCGACAAAAACAAACAAAGCAAAATTGGCCAGGAGAAAATCGAGGCGATTCACTGAGGAGCCGGATGAGCTCTCAAAATTGCCCAAAATTAAAGGTAAAAAGAGGAGGAAATTGGCTATTTATTTATTTAAAATTATTCATTAATTTGAAATTAATCAATTTTAGAGCAAACAAAATTGGAAGATCGAACAAAATTGGCCGTTCAAAAAATGCAATTATGTCAACGAATTTTCAATTTCCATGACCCAGATTCACAAATTTCCAGCAAACAAGTTGGGCAAGAGGAATTTGAATTTACAGTCTAAAATTTGTGTTTAGGCCAAAAAATTAGCCCTTGAAGAACTGGCCGAATTTTTGAAAACAATGAAGGGAGCAGTCACGGAAAAATTTTATGCCGAAATATTCAAAATGGTTTCCGTGAATATTTTTCGGGATTTGCCTCCGAGGGAAAATGAAAGGATGAATCCATTGGAATTTGAATTGGCCCAACAATGTGGGGGGCCGGAGGATGAAAATGAATTCGGCAATTGCCAAGACCCAGGCTGGACCCATTTGGAGGTGAAAAATGGGGAATTATTTTTTAATAATTTTAATTATAAAATTATTAAATTAATTTAAAATATTTAAAATTAATTTTTATTTTATTTTTATTTTAATTATATTTTTTAATTTATAATTTAATTTTAAAATTAATTTTTATTAATATTAATTTTAATTTATTTACTTAATTAATTTTTAAAATTAAATTACAATATTTAAGTTGATCTATGAAATTTTGCTCCACTTTTTCGGATCCCTCGAATTTCGCGCAACTTTGGCTAAAAAATTTGTGGACCAAGAATTTGTCACAAAATTAATGGAATTATTCCATTCGGAAGAGCCAAGGGAAAGGCAAATATTAACCAAAGTATATTTAATTTACCAAAAAATGATTCCCCAAATTTGGCCATAGATTGTGAAGAAAATTTATGTAAAATTTATTCGACTCCGAATATTCATTCGAAAACAAGTTTGCTATAAAATTTTGGCATTTCTTTATGAAAAAGGGCAACAAACATTTTGTGGAATTGCCGAAATGCTCGACATCCTTGAATCGTAATTTATATTTATTTATATTTTTTTTTATTAATTAATTAAAATAATTAAATATTTTGGATAAAAATAATTTTAATTTTATTTTTTAGTATTATTTGTGATTTTCGAGTGCCATTGAAGGCGGACAGCAGGGAATTATTGTTGAAAATAATATTGCCCCTGCATAAGTCCACATTGAATGGATATTCCCTCTATAATGGGAAATTGACGGATCGGGTTGTTCAATTCCTGGAATTGGACCCGACATTGACTGGCCCAGTTATGGATAATTTACTCAAATTTTGGCCAAATTTTAGTGGAGCAAAAGAAGTATGGAAAAAGGGAGAAAATATATTAATTAATTTTAATTAAAACTAATTAATTAAAATAAATTAATTTTATTTAGATACATTTTATGCAGGAAATTGAGAGAATATTGAAAATAACGGAATTTGCTGAATTTAAAAAGATCATTGTCCCACTATTCGCTCAAATTGCAAATTGCATTGCCAGCAGCCATGCTCAGGTCCGGTCCGAAGGAAAAAAATTTTTAAATTAAAAATTTATTAGTCCTAATCTAGGGCTAAAGTTATTTACCAGGCTCTCGCCCCGGGCCTTTGCCGAGGGCCAAATATCCTTAGTGGCCAAAAGAAGAGGATAGGGATTAGAGAGGAATCAACTTTATATTATTCTTTATTATAACATTTATATGCGGAAAATGTGATAAAAATGTGAAAGGCTAAAAAGCATAAGGAGAGGAACAAGGGTGAATTTAAAAAGGCAGATTGGAGCAATATTTGATTGATAAAGTGATGGGCGATTAGGCAAAAATTGTAGGTACAGTAAGACAAATAGAAAAGGTCCTTAGGCATTTACAAAAATTGAATAGGGAAGCAAAAACAGTGGATTAAATGGCATATTTTAGCATCATAAAATTGGGGCATTTTCTTCTAGACCGATTAAAACAATAGGGAAATATATTTTTATAAAAAAAAGCCCAAAATATTCCAATTGAAATCAAAAATTAAACAACGAAAAGCATAAAATAATATAATAATATATAGGTGTCCTATCGAGCTTTGCTCCTTTGGAAGGATGATGGACGAATTGTTGCCCAATTGAAGAAATTCAATTCCCAAATTGTGCCAATCATTTTCACGGCCCTTTGCCAAACAGCCGAAAGGCATTGGCACAAAAATGTTCGATCATTGGGAAAAGAAGTGCAAAATATATTAATCGAATGGAATTGGAAATTATGGAATCATCTTTTGGCCGGCGAAAGGGAACCAAGTCCAGTGAATTTTACATTCTATCAGGCACAGAGGGAAGAAAGGGAGAGAATGGCCTCAATTTACATTGAATATGTACAAAAAGGGAAGAAGAAATATTAAAATATTTTTGGAGAAAAAAACAATTTGTATTAAAAATGTAAATTGGAAATAAATTTATGCAATTTTAAAAAGATGTTCATTTTTAAAAGAAAAGTATATTTTCGAGAATTAATTGGAAAAGATTATAATATTTTATAGCTGTTTAATAGTTTATCATAGACCCCAAAATCATATATACTTAATCGATAGGTATAGATCTCTTCGAGACACATCACTTGATAATAATTAGACTTAAGGTTTAACCAAATTTAAAATTAGTTTTGAACCAAAAACCATAAGACGGTTTAAACAGTTTAATGCCCTTTAATTTTTTATCAAACCATGACTAAGGCCGGATTCTTTACAATTGTCCTAATTAAATACGAATCGATACGTCTTGATCTCTTGATGAAATCTCTCGATAGGATTAAGGGATTTAGGTATTATAATAAACCATTGAACCATTATAATTATAATCTTTTCGCCATTTTCAATGTTCGCTAAATTAAATTATATCCTTTATTAATTCCTTTATTCAATTATTAATGTATAAGAAATATAAAATTTAATTTACTAATAAATTTATTCATCATTGAAAAAGCAATCATTATATTTTGGCATAACAAAATTTGCCTACGGCAAAATCATCTTACTGTATCTCATATTTATATTTTAGTTTCCAAAATCCAATTAAAGCAAATCACAAATTCCATCGGAGTTTGTTCAATTTGCCTCATTTTCCCAATTTCATCTATGATGATTATGATTATATAGGGGAGAATTGTTGGTCACAAACAAAATTTGCTTTCTCATTGATAATTCTGTTCTGATAAATAAAAGTGATTATTTGATGGCATCCAAATAAAATTGACTGTCCTCTTCCTACCAAATTCAATATTTTTATTTATTTTCCCCTATCGTTCGGCCGAAGATAAGAAAAAATTATTCGGGTCGCTTTCCTTTACCTCAATAATTCCCAAAATTATTGTTTTTATGAATTCTTGCCCTCATCCACGCCAATCATGAGCCCCAATCAGGCATTTTGTTGGGTGTTATGAATGATCAATAAGCAAAATAAAAATCATATTTCTTAATTTCATTTTTTGTCCCAAAATTTAATAAGTATTATAAAATTTTCAAAATTAAAAGCCCATCAAACAGGATAAAGAAAAGAGCCATGGAATTTTTTGTGCAAAAATAATTTACCGTAAATACTCTAATACCCCTCCCTTTATTAGAAGTCCATATCCTCTATTAGTAGCTCCCCTAGAAGGGTCTTCGAAATTTAATATTCCCGTCCACAGGGAGAATATTAATAGAGGATTTATGTACGGCATACGAACAGCGAATGTCCGATCATAATTTATTGGCCAACCAAGTTCAATAAATCCATTTGACTAGAATTGGCTAATTCCTTTGGATAAAAAGTATTGCTCTCAATACTATTTTTCATCACCGATACTTAAATTGGCCAATTTAGATCCAAAAAATCATTTTAAACATCAAAAGCAAAAAATCATTGAACATCAAAAAAAGCATTGAATGGCCACAATTTTCTTTGAAATCAAACCAAAATTTGTTGTTTTTCCCAAATAAAGCCTTTCCCTTTCCCGTTCTTTGATTTCTTAAATTGAATAAACAAAAACCACCAATATCATCCATTGCTTATCATCCAATTTTTAAGCTAAAAAACAATTCCCCCGGCCACAAATTGTCCATTCCTTTTTGACCAATTCTACAATTCTCAACAATTTGACCAATTTCCAAAATCCACCAAAATGGGCAGCGATATTCATTTCCATTCGGATTATTTGTCCTCAAACCGTGGCATCACAAAAATTCTCCAAATTGTGCTGGGTTTCGTCGTTTGCTCAGTGCTCTGCGCCAATTGGTACGGTGGAAACAGCTGCTTTGGTGAAGGACGTCTTGGCTATGTGAGTGGCCTCAATTTTGTGGTGGTGGTCATCAACATTGTCATTTTCCTGCTCAATTTGTTCAACATTCGCCTCTACAAAGCCGTATGTTTAATTTACAATTATTAGTCCTAATTTAGGGCTAAATTTGTATGGGACGAGATGTGGGACAGGCTCTCCCCCCACGGGCCTTCGCTGGATATCTAAGTCCCCCAATGAGCGGGATAGGGATAAAGGGAATCAACTTTAAAGGGTAAAAATAAAAATCATAAGGAAAGGAAAGAGGGTGGATTTAAAAAGGCAGATTTGGGCAATATTTGATTGATAAAGCGATGGGCGATTAGGCAAAAATTGTAGGTACAGTAGGACAAATAGAAAAGGCCCTTTGGCATTATTGGCATTGATATACCTTTTTTATTCTTCAATAGAAAATTAAAAACCCTTTTCTGATTTCTATAATAAAATAAAAAAATATTATCAAATTTAAAAATTGAATTAAATTATTCAAAATTAGCTTCAAATCCGTAATTCCAAAATTCCCCCAGGAACAATTATACAATGTGATTGCCACTGTCCTCTTCCTCGTCGCCATTGCCCTTCTTCTTTGGTTCATGATTGAATGGCGTTGGTGGGATATTTGGATGATCATTACCGCCGTATGAATCATAACATTTACATTCAAAATGCCATTTCCAAATTTAGATTTGCATTGTTATCATTTTTGTGCTTTTCCAATGGGACTTCAAAGGCAATCGAACAATGGCAGATGGGCATCTTCCAATTTGAAAATGGACGGATAATAATGATAATGAATTTGGATGGTGAAATGGGCAAAGGAGGATGATGTGATGATTTGATTTAACAAAATATATTTGGTCATCATTTAACACATTCCACCAATCATTTTTCAATAATTTTATTAAAATTTATTTTGACTTATACTTAATTTTTTAATTTAATAAACTATTAAAATTTAATTCTTAAAATATTTGGATTATAAAATTTTTAAAAGCCGATGCGTGATCCTAGTTCCTTTAGTTCGTTTCCTATGCGTTGGCGGCAGCTGACGGTAGCGAGGCCACATGGGAAATGGTGTCATCAATCAAATGGTTGCTGGCAATTTTGGAGTAAGTAGAATATATCTATTGGCCTATTAAAAATGCCGAATTGATTATCAATTGCCATACCATGGTCCCAGAAATTACTTTTGACTTTCGGCAAAAAATTGTATAAATGATTTTTATAATATTCGACATCAGTGATCCATAAAACATTTGAAGTTATAAAGCAAAAAAAACTGGTCCGCCACTATGGATCTCCCTTCATTCATTCATAAAAAGGGAGGAGATTTATCCACGAAAAATCGAAATATTTCGCACATGCAAATTGCGAAAAAAATTCCAAAAATATGCAAAAATATGTATTGATTGATTGATGAAACAATGACCCAATTAATAATTATAATTATGGGAGTCATTTAATTTGGCAACAAAAACACTGAATTTGGCAACAACCTTTCGTGTCGAAAAATATTATATTTTTGAGGCCATATAACTTGGCCAAATCAGACTTCTTTAAGATTCCCTAACCCCTAGCCCTTAGCCCCTAATCCCATCCTGCCCTGAACCCTAACCCTAGCCCTAAACCCCTAGTTAGGGCCAAGTTATATGGCCTCAAAAATATAATATTTTTCGACACGAAAGGTTGTTGCCAAATTCAGTGTTTTTGTTGCCAAATTAATATTATCTCTTATAATTATATTATAAACGGAAGTCATTTAATTTGGCGAAAAAAACACTGAATTTGGCAACAACTTTTCGTGTCGAAAAATATTATATTTTCGTGGCCATATAACTTGGCCAAATCAGACTTCTTTAAGATTCCCTAACCCCTAGCCCTTAGCCCCTAATCCCATGCCTGCCCTGAACCTAACCTTAGCCCTAAACCCCTAGTTAGGGCCAAGTTATATGGCCTAAAAAATATAATATTTTTCGACACGAAAAGTTTTCGCCAAATTCAGTGTTTTTTTCGCCAAATTAATATTATCTCTATTATAAACATGCGAATATACTCTTAATAATTCAGTCTAATTTTAATATTTTTAAACAAATTCAACCTTATAGTTTGGCGATAATTATGCTCTACATCTACACTAGCTTAAGCTTAAATTAACTAAACATTAAACAAACAATTACTTATACTTATTATTTTAGTTACATTTTTCAATAAATGAATAAAATTGTTTTATATTTTTAAATAATTAAAGTTTCAGTCGACTACTTAAAACATAATTTTGTCCAATTTACTTAAAATGCAATCATCATCTGCTGATTGTGAAACAAATGAAAGTTTTGGAGCAAGTTGGCCGAGCGCCGAACACATTAAGGTTTGAATTTTTGCACTAAAAACAATTAAAAATTTTTTTCTAAAATCCAGAATTGGGAACAGCAATGGAAAACGGACAGAAACTCACAAAAACAAATGGAAAAAGCAA
Source organism: Pratylenchus scribneri (assembly GCA_030063045.1). Lineage (NCBI taxonomy): Eukaryota > Metazoa > Nematoda > Chromadorea > Rhabditida > Pratylenchidae > Pratylenchus > Pratylenchus scribneri. Next base: position 2,489,148 of record JAQSEB010000082.1, read on the forward strand.
CAACTTCATCGGCAACAGAGCCGAAAGAAGAAGAGTCCAATACAGAATTGGAAGAAGGAGAGATCACCGAACATCATGATCAAATTGAAATCGAAAATACGGGAGAAAAGGATGAGGCAACGGAAGAAAACAATGATGAGGCATTAATAGAGGTTTATTGGTAATTTCTCTTTTTATTTTAAACTTTTTTCAGCTGGCCAAATTAGAAAAATTGGTTCATTCGCGAAAACTCCTACAAAAAGTGATTTGTCCATTGGAAAATGTGGAACTTTTCATCAAACATTTTGACGATCTTTCCGCATTACAAAATTGTTTGGTGGCATTCCGATTTGAGAAAAAGAATTGCGAGGCTAATTTGGTCAGTTTTTTAAGCTATTATTGTAAATTGAGAAGTGCTCTGATCAAAGGCAACTAGCATGATCCCGTGTAATATTGGGGTTTTTGTTCTGTAATTTTTTTTATAATTTTTTTTAATCTAAATCCATTATTTTGGTCAATTTGAAGAGGAGAAAACAGAGAATCAAATTTGAGATTTTTTGTTTAAAAATTTTTTATATTACTGATCAATTTGGTTATTTGGTACCAATTAATCCACAATTTTTTCTTCAAATTGACATTTTGATGTTAAAAATTGACCTCAGAAAACTTAAGATTATAACAGTCGTGATTATGATTATAATACGAATAAGGAATAACATTGACATTCATCTGGTCGAACCATTTTAGGATTTTTCAATAATTTATTAGGGAAAGTAATTTTGCCTTTTTTACAGCCACCCGGAGTGTATATTGATCAAATCCATGAGGCCAAAAAGGACACAATCGCTTTCAAGCATTATGGCTCATTCAAATTCAACTCAATTCAACCGTATTCTGCTGAGAAAATTGGGGATGATGATTTTGAGAAATGGTTGGATGTGCTCATCCATGCGGTTGGTTTTTTGCTCTTTTTGGGGGCGAAAATTAATGGAAAATTGGAAAAAACATTTAATTTAGGGGAAAAAAGATAAAAGATTTTGTAAAAATTTTCCATTTATTATTTTGCGGAAAATTCCAGTTTAAAAAGCATTTTAGGGTCCATAAATTGGCCATTATATTTAATATAGATCTCAAAAATTCTTTTTAGGGGGAAGAATTGCCAGAAATCCTCGAACCTTTGGAAAAGAAAAACAAACTCGCATTGTTTGTTGGGCCATCCTTTTTTGAACATCTTTGTACTGAACTTCAAAATTATATTGAAGGAATTATTGGCCGAAAACAATTTCCTGACATTTCTTCAATTGTTCTCAAAAATTACAATGAATTCAACAAATTGCTCAAATTTTCTCAAAATGATTCCTCCAACATACTTTGCGGTCTTTGCATTCAAGTGGACATTTCGCAAATTGTAAGTTGTTTTTTTTAAATTTTACAATGTTGGATGCTTGGGTGGATATAACTATAGGAAAACATTTCAACTATCAATCCGTACACATAATATATGTTCCGTTCTTCTGGTCACATAGCTCAACAAAGAATACATTAATTTTGGAAGGCAATACCATTCAAAAGACCCAAAAATCCACTAAAAATGGCTTTCAAAATATTTAACAAAAAAAAAAGCGACTCCTCATTTGTAAATTGGATTTTATTCATACAAAAACATGCATGAAAATATCTGGCCTAAAAACTCAAATCTGATTTAAAAATGCTTGTATCGTTTTTCGGGTCGGGATAAGTAACTTCATTAATCATTATTGAGATAGCTTATACGACATAGGGTACTGAAATGGCTATATGATATGTAAATGAATTTTTTAATTTTAATAAAATTGCCTCATTTATTTTTAAATCTTATTTTGCAGTGCCATTGCATGAAATTGCCTCCATTGATGAATTTAGTAAGTAATTTCGACTAAAATTGTTTGCAAAAAAATTATACAATGGAAATTCCAGTTCAAATTTATGCTCATTCCAATTTCGACTGTCACCTTTGATGGCCCAAAATATGAAATTCAAAGCATGTGTTCTTATTTCACAAATGTTCTGGTGCATTCGAAAAATGGAAATGGCGACGTGCTTTGTTCTTCCAAATTGCCACAACAAAAAATGGTGTTGCCAATGTCAACAGAACAATTGATTCAAATCAGTCTGGGCATTTGGGCAATGAATGTAAGTAGAAAGAATTTTAAAAAATGTAGAAAATTAAAAAAAAAACAAGAGATTATTTGCCTCACTAATTCGCATCCTTTAATTAGAAGCAAAGACTCTTTAGAAAACTTTTTTTGGGCTATGGTTAGGATTATGGTAGGAGCGGCGGCATCGGTTCTAAGGATTAGCTAGCTACGGGCTAGAGATGTGTAGCAATTATGGGCTTGGCCATAAAGTTGTTGAGTTATGGCCATTTTTATGGCCATAAAGTTTTTGGCTTATAACTCAGTCGCCAATAGGCCAATTAAAGTGATTTAAAATTCAGATTGCAGCTTTTTTCGTGGGATCTCGAATGGTATATAGAACCCTATACCTGACCCTAATCATAAAAGTTTTTCTAGGGAAAGAGGCCAAAAATCCGAATTAGGGAGACAAATAATTGGCACATTAAAAAGCATAAAATTTTTAAAAATAATTTCTTATTTATTTATATTTAGAATATTCCAATGCCAACTGCAGAATATATTGAACATAAAGCGGTGGAACTGCAGAAAGCTTTCGTACTCGGTGATAAAATTTTACTTCCTGGCACAAGCAATGGAAAATATAGAACAATGTTACCGGTGAGTTCAATTCTTTTAATTTTTAATGATTATTAGTGTTGATTATGGGTCAAAGTTTGGGTTTTCCTATTTTCTGCGTTTTTTTTCCCTAAACTAATTTGATTTTTCGAAGCCATGGTAGACCGTGATCTATCAAACTTTGCTATATTTAATATTTTCGCATTTTTTCACGTATTTTCCTTAAATTTTTATTTTTTTTTTAAAGTTTAGAGTCTCATTTGAGTAATTATTAAAGGGAAATTTTTAATTTTCAAAAAAACTATTGAAAAAAATTACTGAAAAAACATTGAAAATGCCGAAAAGCTTAACGGTATACGGAATACGGTACAGTGACGGCGGTTTATCCTAAACCACCAGATCCTATACCCATTCGAGATTCGATAGAGTTGGTCAAGATCAAGACATATCGGATGATATATAATTTATCATGGTTTGAAACCATTTGAATCTTCTTTGGGTTTTTGCTTCAAAACTAATTTTAAATTTGGTTAAACCTAAGTCAAAATATTATCAAACGATTCGTCTCGAAGAAATCTCTCGATTCATATTTGGTTTGGGGGTACTAGGACAAACCATTGAACCGAAATCTTTCGGCAATTTCAATGTTTTTTTTTTCGGATAATTAAATAGATTTCCAATAAGCTAATTTTATATATAATTTCATTTCATTAATTTTTTTTCAGATTGGACCACCTCCTCTTCTACAGAAAAAACGCAATCAAAAGGACGAAGAACTCAGCAAGGGCAAATGGACCTTTATTAGGACCTATAGAAAGAATGGAAAGCATTATAAATGGACATGGACTATGCCGGAAAATTCGGAGAAATTCAAAAAACCACCTACAATACCAAAAGTCAAAAGTATTAAGAAAATGAAAGGACCGGCAAGGGAGAGAGCCAAAAATCTTCGGGCCAAATTGCTTTATGCAAAGAAAGCAGCAGAGGCGAGGGAAAGGGATAACAGAAAGACTACTAAACATTCCGTCCGAAACCAACTGTCCCCAGTGAAATCACATCATCGTCGATGAGCCCAAAATATGAATGAATGATAAAAATGACCATATTGTATTGTAAAAGAATATATTTTATTAAAATTAAAATAAAAGATATATACTTAGTGGCAAAATACATTCATAAAAAGGATGAAAATGTCCGGAATTTTTGAGGGTACACTATTGCAGAAGAAAGATGATGAAGAAGATACATCCTTTCCTCAGCTTCATCTCTTCTTCTTCATCATCCTCATTCCTCATCCTTCCCCTTCCAGCACCGAAAGTGCAATAGTACCTTTTCGAGAATGAGGAGAAAATATGAGGGAGGACGAATTTGTGCTTTCCAATATTACTCCATTTTTTTGAATAGAAATGAGAATTTGCTTTCCATTATTTTTTAGTTTGTGGATGCCCTCTCGTTACACCTGATTTATCGTTTATCCTAAAGCAATCAAGTTTAGCAAAGTTAATTAATTCCATATGGAGGGGAACCTTTAATTATAAAAATGGACTGAATGAATATTGTGGAATGGAATTACAATCCTAGGCTAATTAGTGTCAAATCTAACTTTAAAATATGGAAGTGAAAATAAATATTTTATCAGATTCTATGATAAATTTAATTTGTCAATTTTGGCTGAATAATTGAGCAAATTTTTATTGGTTTTATGGCTTCAACGAAGCAAAATAAAATTTAAAACAAAATAAGTAAAGGGAAAGGCCATGAGGCAGGCAAGTTGGGTAAGAGATTTCAAAAATAAATTATGGAAAAATTTCAACAAAAAATGTCAAATTAAAAATGTCTTTTGTTTTCCATCCATCATTCAAATCAAATTGCACTTGTCCTTCTTCTTTTCCTTCCGTTGTGAATAATGTGGATATCCTCCTTGATGTCCATAGGATGGTCCGCCGTTGGCCGGCGGATAGGGAGGAGATCCTTGGCCATATCCTGGATTTGGTGCATTTTGCTGAGGTTGTCCATAGCCACCGGCATAATTGGCTGCAAAATAAAATAAATTATTAAAATTGATTGCAAAAAACAATTGACCTGTTGCATTTGGATACGGTTGGCCATATTGTTGCTGGGCGGCGGATTGATTTGGTGTTGGATATGGAGTGGTAGAAGTTGCCTGGGAATATGCCGGCGGTGCAATCGTATTGAATCCTCGGATGCGCAAAATTCGAACATGAGTCCCTTTGGGCGGCATTCCCGGCAATGGTTGGTCAAAATCGCCCCATAAATAAACATTGCCTGGAAAAATGTGAATTGTTTTTTAAATATGGTTTAAGTTCACCTGAATTGGCAGTGCTCAGTCGAGGTTCAATCAATGGGACAGGAATTTGGGCGGGCACTTGGTTCCATTTGAATGTGGTCAAATCCAACACCCACAAATCCACCAACCGGACCACTCCCTCATCGCCGTAGTCAATTTCGCCGCCGGCCAATAAAATAAAACCTAATAAAAATTTAATTAAATTTTTAGTCATTTCTTATTTGAACCTGAAATTGAGTCGATTGCTGCCTGTTTTCGGGCCGGTGGAAATCCTCGCATTGGATCCGCATTCAAATATTGCGTTGTAATTTGGCCACGATTCCCCACCAAATTGAGAATGTGCACCCGGCTGTGATCGAAATGTCCATCGGGAGTGGCCGAAAGGAAATAAAGACTCCTGAGAAAATATACCAGATATTTAAATGGCCACCCCATAAACCCGTAAAACTGACCCTCTGCTCACGTAGGCATCATAAAAATGGGCCAAATCGGAGCCGGCAACGCTGAAACGGTCCAGTGGTTCTTGTGGTCCATGGGCGTCAGCATTCACACGAACAATATTCATGCCGGGGCCAAAAACGATGACCAATTCGGGTGCATCCTCGCGCATTGTGCAAATGAATTCACTGTCAATGACCAGCGGAGCGGTGAGCAGGGAATGAAGATCGGCCACCGTTGTCATGCCATCCGCACTCAAATTGACTCGCCAAACGTGCATCTAAATTTGGATGGATTTTTGATGATGAATTATTTGAAAATGAAAAAATAAACCACAAATTGGCCATAATCCTCGCTTTGCGAGACCAATGCAAAAGCGGTGCCGCCATAGGAAGATGGGGTTTTGAGTGCAAAAAGAAATTTGACTCGACCTGAATTATTCATTTTAGGTAATTTATCCATTTAAAATCAAAAAAATAACCTTGCACGCGCAATGGGATTTCGCCAACAAAGCAATTTCGATTTGTGTCGAACACGACCAATGCGGTCATCCCCTTTCGGCCACCACTAAAATCACCAAATAAAATCATTTATTATTGGAAATTAAATCACAAACGTTGTGTAACAATTGTCGTCGGCGACTGGATCATAAAGAAAATACAATTTGCTTGAATCGATTGATTCTTGAACGTCCTGAAAAACTGCCAGTCGCCATTTCCCAAATTGATGGTCCAGCGAATCGGGTACTCGTCCCCAAGGAACTGTTATATCTTCAGTATTTACTTGTTGCATTTTATTAAAAGTATTTTTTCTAAAAAAGTTGAATCTTTAATACTAGTATAATTGAGATTGAGGCTGGAAATGATTTTACTAATTTAAAAAAGTTTAAAACTTAATTTTGAACCCATTTCTAGCCAAAAAAGTGGAATTTAGGCACTTTTCTTTGAAAATATTAACTGTTTTGGATTTTGGTTGGCTTAGATTATTCACACTGCGAACATCCTCTCAAATAGTTTGTAAAATGAGAAATGACTCGGCAAAATCTTAAAACAGTTTTAAGCTAAGCTAATAAGGAAAAAAAGAAAGCAAAGCATAGCATTGATTATTAGATATTTCTTTGGGTGTATTTATTTCTTCTTTTATTAGACATTTTTTGGAGAGAGAGAGTAGGGCAGCACTGCAGAGGAGAGAGAGAAAGAAATGAATAAAGATTAAAGAAGGAAGGAAGGACATTGACAAAAATTGCTAATCTTATTATAGCAGCTGGCAAGGTGGCTTGGCTTTAATAATTTGGCAAGAACAAGAAATAAGCTCAGCTCACAACATTATAAAAGAAAAGCTTAATAAACTAATTTCCTGTCTTTCAGAAGATTTTGTTGATCTATAAATAAAAATGAATCAAAGTCACCAATTTAACCAATATGCCGCCGAAGAAATTGATCATATTTATGAGGTTTATTAAACAATCTATTTTCATGAACAGCAATTTTCAGGCATATCCGCATGAAGAAGAAATGGACACGGGGTCAGTGGTGGATCATCCGCATCAACATCAGCAAATGGCCGCGATCGCTGGAACCGAAGAAAATGCCGGAATGCTAATGGATGATGGAGGATATCAAGTTATTGAGCCTGGCGAAACAATGATGGAGGAAGCGACCGGAAATTTGGTTGGCAAAACTCGTTCGGTGCATCAATGTCCAGTTTGCGAGAAAATATTCGTCTCATTCAAAGGTTTTTAATAATTGTACTATTATTTTTGAATTTATGTTGGTCTGTTCAGGTCTCCAACAACATGCCATCATTCACACCGACCAAAAGCCGTATGCCTGCGACATTTGTGGCAAATCATTTCGATTCAAGTCCAATTTGTTCGAGCATCGTTCCGTCCATACTGGGAATACACCGCATCGATGGTTTATTCAAATATTGTTAATATTTTTATTTGAATTAATGTTTAGTCCAATTTGTGGCAAAACTTGTCGTCTCAAAGGGAATTTGAAGAAGCATTTGCGAACGCATTGTTCCAACAAGGAAGAATTGGAATTGGCTTGGCAGCCTTTTGCCAGGTTTTTTGATGGTTTAACGTTTAATTCAAATTATTTGACAAAATTATAGCAATCGACGGGCTCCGGCGGAAATTCCACAAGACGCAATAATCATTCGGCCAAATTCGGACAATACCCAATTATTCACACCGCCAATTCGAGCAAAGAAGAAGAAATTTGGACTGGGAATGGATTCAAAAAGTTGGCTGGATAAAATTCGACGAGGCGATATTCTACCATCGGTGACCATTGCTAACAAGGTTTTTTTTTGAAATTTATTAAGATCCAAATTAAATTCAAAAAATAGATGAAACGAATTTTGGAATTGGTGAAAATGGCTGAAGAGGGGAAAATGGATTTGGCCAATTTGTTCCATCATGCAAAGTTTATTCTTTTTAATATTGGAATTATTCCAATAATTTAGGGCTATTCCAATTGAGAATTTCGATTGTCCAATTTGCAAGGCACCATTCTATTCTCGTCTTGAATGCTTCGAACACATTGTAAGCCAAAAATACACAATAATTATTAAATTTATGGTTAAAATCGAATATAAGAATTAAGAAAATATATTTGAATTAGCAATATTGGATTAAATTTATTAATTTATTTAATCCGAAATTCATTCTAAAAAGGAAAGCATAGAAAATGGTAAGAAGATTATCATGGTCCATTGGTTTCTGGTTCGGCATAGACCCTCAAACACCTTATAGCTTATACCTAATAGATAGATCTCTTCGAGACACATCGTTTTATGATGATTTGGCTTATTATTTAAATTATGTTTAACAAAATTTCAAACTTTTGAACCAAAAACTGTAGGATGGTTTACACGGTTTAATAACCTTTAATTTCGACCAAACACCAAACCATGACAAAATATATGCCAATAATCAATGCATTTTAATGAGATCTATCGATCGGCCGATCAGTTATGGGTTTTAGAGTTTTATAAGACAACCACTGAACCGCTATAATCTTTTCGACATTTTCAATGTTTACCGCCAAATTAAATATCTTTTTTTTTTCAAAATAAATTCCCAAAATTTATTTGAAGGAACATGAACATCAAGATGTGCGAAAACAACGGCCAAATTTTTGTGAGATTTGTCTGCGCACATTCAACGACCGCCAGCAGCTGGGAAAGCACCAAGAACATCACAAACGTGTCCAGGAAATTTTGGATGCGGACAAAGTGAAGGTCGAAATATTTACTTATAAATAAATATTGAACTAATTTGTGCAGATTTCGGAACCGATGATAATGATGCCGGTGATCAACGAGGCCGATGAACAAGAGAAGACAGTGGGCGGTGCCGATGAGGATGAAGTGGTGGAAGAGGAAGATTGGAGGGAATAAATAAAGGAAATAAATACATTATTTGACATCATCATTATTCTTTTTTCCTTTAATTTTATTTCTGAAGAAGAACCACAATAAAAGGCATAAAATGCTATCAATTCTAATTATAAATGAGATAGTAACATTTTTTACTGAGAAATTTAAATTGTTTCGCCGAGAACGAGAATCTGGAAAATGTTTTTGTTTTGTTCTGATTTCCTTTCCGGAAAATGTTTTTGTTTTTTCGTTTAAGATTTTCATCAATTTGCAAGGGATTATTAAACCAAAAATCGATGATGTTTTTCGATTTAGGATTTTTGAAGCCGTTAAAACGAATATAAAAATCTAATTTGTAAATATTAAAAACAAACAAAAACATGTGAAATGTTTTAATTTTCATTTTTCGATGAAATGCGCAAACATGAAATTTATTTTGAATTTATTTTTTACAAAGCTTTGAAAATATTTACAATTTTATATACAAAAATTAAGGCATTTGAGGTTTTCTTCATTTTTATTCCCATTTGTTGCAGATTCCAATTTTCCATTTAGAAAAATTTTGGGATTTATCCTTTCCAATATTGCAAACACAAAAAAGCCGAGAAAGCAGCCAATGAACCTGATAAGGAAAAATCTATTGAAGAAAAAAGTGCTTAAAAAGAAGACATTATATTTACAAAAAAATATGGAAATTTCCACTTTAATAAAATATGGTACTATAGTAATCATCAATTATTGGTTCGTTTGACTTTTGGAATTGGAAATGTCTTCAAAATTTGAACTTACCAGCTAAAATCTGAAAGCCAATGCAAATTTGGGGAAAATTTTGAAGCCAAAACGGCAAAAATTGCTGCCAAGCCTGAAATTGCCGTAGCCAAAACTGCATTCGGATTGAATCCCCTGTTGAACCAATATCGACCATTCACATTGCTGCTATACATTTCGGGCACCCAAATTAGTTGGCGACTGGCCTACATTGAAATTTATAATTTTTATTATATTTTTTAAATTGTCAACATATTTTTTAAACTATTGGAATTTTAAAAATATCTTAAAAGCCTAGGGGCTTCTATTTTTCAGAGAACTATCCAAGGCAAATTTCTCAATTATTTTTGAGCCATAATTTTGCTATTTTTAGTTTAATTTTAACAAAAAAAATTTCCCGAGGGGAAGCGGGCTACCATTAGATGGACCAATAAAAATAATATAGGGTAATTAAAATGCGATGTTTTTTTTTTCAATTTTTATTTCCAAAAATATCAAAAAAAAATATTAAAAATGTACCAAATAATAACCGGCGATCAAAATTCCATGCAATGGGCCAATTAGGGCGCCAAGTAGGCCAAGCGTATAATGAATGGCAGTTGGATTATTGTACCTGGGAAAATTAAAAGAAATTGTCAAAAAATTCCATTAAATATTCAGACCAATTCCAAGGGGTCAAAAGAATGGAGCAAATTGCGGTGATCATACCTCCGGCCCTCCAAGATATGTTCTGAGGCGATAAATTGGAGAAATCGAAGGCAGGCGAAATGAAATTGGCCACAATGTTTATGCCAACAGTGGCAATCTTCAATGATTGGGGATGATTGAATTGGATTGATAAAAAGAAAACAATTTATGTGAGCTGTCTTTATTTTATGTGGTTTATTTATTTCTATTTAATTCAATTTCTAATTTTATTGTTAAACTTTTTACTTTTCCCCTTCACCCATTTTCTTTTGTCAATCATCCTACCGTAAAATGCGATTTTCCCCCTACAATTTTCCCCTCTCCCAGTCAATATTTATTCCATTATCTTGTAATAAATCCTCTGACATTGCCCAAATCTCCTTTTGATCTACATTCAACTTTCTGGCGAATATTCTTATTATGGTTCCCCCTTTTATATTGTCCATTTCCAGGCATATATAAATTGACCACACCTTTTCCCAATCATCTACCCTTAATTTTGTTTTTGCTAAATTATTTTAAATCAACTTAACCAAAATTTATTTTATAATAATAAAAAGCTTTTCTTATTTGGAAAAAACTAATCAGGTTTTATTAAAGACTCGGAAGGCAATGGCAGAGCAGTATGAAACATTGAATTTGACAAATATTTGAAATGAAATAATCCAAAATATTATCTAATAATTTCCATCTTGACTATTTCCCCTCAAATGTCTAATATTTGAGGCCAACAAATTTAAAAAAATACCACGAATGTCAATCCGCCAATAATGACCACAATTGGGTGGTCAATTCGTTCAATTAATTCAATTGGGTCAGTGATTAATTCCCCAAAAACTGGCTCAGTGGCCGAAATGGTCAAAACAGTTAAAGCAGAAAAAAATAAAAAATTGATTGGAAGGCCTAAAAGCGAATAATTAAATTGAACCAATTTTTTCATTACCCAACAAATTTCCACATTTCACGGTGCCCCATGATTTTGCATATCGTGAAAAATCGCCAAAATTTAGCATTGGACCGGAGAAATATGAGACCACAAGGGCAATGGCAGAAAACATGACAGGGATGGATTGAGGGAAGGAAAGTTGTTGTTCACCTGTAGCAAATTAATAAAAATTATTTTATATTTTGGCAATCCTATTTTAAGGCTAAAGTGGTTTGCGGTCAGTGCTGAACCCGGGCTTTCGACCTCTCACAAGTTGGGCCTTCGCCTGAGGTCTCTAACTAAACCTCCAGTGGCTCGAATACGACTTTAAATTATTCTTTATTTATTGTGCGGATAAATGTGATAATAATGTGAAAGGATAAAAAGCATAAGGAGATGAAAAAAAGTGGATTTAAAAAGACAAATTGAGGCAATATTTGATTGATAGAGTGACACGCGATTAGGCAAAAGTAGCGTACTGTAGGATAAACAGCAAAGGCCCTTGGGCATTGACAGAAGAAGCGGAGAATTATACTAATTAATAGGTAGCCTAATTTCCAATGCTTTCTGGTAAAAAATTGGAAAAATTCAATATTTGAAACCGATCATTTATTTATAACCCAAATTTAACAAAATCCCAAATTTTTTCTAAAAATTCACCTTTCAAATTTATGCTCAAATTGCCGATGCCCGCTTTGGCCACCAAATATACTGCCAATGCCAACATAACAATGTATACGGCTGGTCCAGCCCAATCAATGAATCGGCGAATTGCGTCCATTCCCTTCCAGAATACGGCCGCCTGTGTGGCCCAAAGTAGGCCAAAAGCAATCCAACGAAGAAGGGAAAGACCCACAAAACCATAATGCTGAATTTATGGCACTATTTTTTTGGTATTCAAATTTTGATGCCTCCAAATCGTTGATGGCGGCCAATGAAGGCCAAAATTTGAGTAAAACAAGGACCAATGCTTTTGAGGCCAAATAAGTTTGCACCCCGTACCAGGCAATTGCAATGGACCCGCGCAAAATAGCCGGAATATTGGCACCACGAATGCCGAAAATGGCACGATTTATGACAGGATAGGGGACACCGGTGATTTGGCATGGTTTTGCCACCAAATTGCAGAAGAATTGAACTAGCAAAATGCCAATGGTCATCGAAAGGAACACCTTGGAATTTTTTGCACAAATATTAAATTATAATATCAGTTGATTTCAAATTAATAAAATATTAATAAATGCCATTTAATATTTTTCTGAATTGTTTAATTTGTCGAAAATTGGAAATTAATTAAATTGGTTGGGAAGACCGAAGATCCGGAAATGGGGAATTCTATAATAATTGTCAACCTTTTACAATTAAGGAAATCAAATTGCCTTTCCTATTTGTTGGGATAAAAAGAATTCATGGCTCATTTCCCTCAACATTTTTCTTATTTGCAAATTGGTTTTTTGAATATTCATTGAATTCACTTTTTCGACCCTCCAAAATTGTTCGTTTTGATGTCCCTTTTATAATTTGTTGAATTAATTCGTAAATTCATCACCTTTTCAACAAGCATCAACAATAAATTGCCTTAAAGTGAATAAAACAAAGCCAAATCCACATTTTTTTTGAGTTCCCGAGTCTTAGGTAGTGGGAAATTGACGAATTGATTTTTCACATAAATTTACACAATATTTTTTTTTGATATTTATTTAATTAAATTCGGAAATAATGGATTTGATGGAATTGTCTTTTTTAATTACAATTTACCTGCCAGCTGGCCAATCGAAGTGTGAATAAACTTCCGGCAGTCAAATAACCGGCCAAACTGTGCACATCTTCACATTGGCAAATTAATTATGAGGAATATTTGTTATTTTGACCCCACCGGACATCCAAACAGCGAAAATATTGTAAACATTCCAATTTTGTTGGTGCAATGGTTTCAAATCTTTATTGCAAAGTTTTGGATCGAAATTGGTTTCATCCAATTCCAATGACAATGATTCAATTTTGTCCTTATTTGGTCCAACATTCGGTATTTTGGGGGATTGTTGAAATCCATCGATTGGAACAATTTTATTCGATGACATTTTTGATGGAATGTGGAATCAACAAAAAAAATGTCCAATATTTTTGTTTTTTTTTTTTAAAAATATTTTGTGCAAACAAAAACAGAGGGGGAAATGTGCCCTTTTAAATTGGCCTAGACGGTGATTGCGCATTTATTTGCCCCCATTTTGGCCATAAATTGATGGGATTATTTAAAAGGGAGGAATTCAATCAAAATCGGTTCAACAAACAAAAAATGAATTGAAGAAAAAATGAGAGAAATATATTTGTGTTATTGATGAACGCTGAAAATGTTCGGAGAAGAAAAATTGGGAATTTTGGCGCGAGACAAAAAATCGAGAAATTATTGGTTGGGGAAGGGAGCGAATTTGGGCAATAATAAAAATATTGAATGGGATTAAATATTGAACGGGAATAAAAAAATATTCGGCGAATGAAAGCAGAAATTGGGAGGAAATTATGAAAATAATAATTTATTAGAAATGAATTTAAAATAATTAATTTATTAATTATTATCATGCATAAGATTATTGTTTTTAATTGGGATTATTTAATTTGGCAAAAAAAACATTGGAAAATGGCAAAAAGATTTTAGCGATTCAACATTTTGTCCTAGATCCTCAAACTATATACCAATCTATTCTATTGATCTCATCAAGACGCATCGATTGATAATGATATATAATTTATCATGGATTGATCAAATTAAGTATATTAAATTGCTTAAACCATTTCATGATTTTTGGTTAAAAAATAAGTTAAAATTGGTTAACCCTAAGTCAAATTACTATCAAACAATGCGTTTCCGACGAGATCTATCAATTGGGCATATAGTTTGAGTGTCTAGAACAAACAGGGGTGCCATCTCCAAAAGTCAAAACCCCGGCATTCAGTTTCAAAATCCCGGCAAAACCCCGGCAAAAATTTTCAAAACCCCGGTAAAAACCCGGCATCTTTTAAAACGTGTTAAAATGCAATTTAAAAGCTTGTAAAAATTTTCTACTTCAGATTTATATTTTTAATTGACTTTTTGAGTACATTTTTAATTGACTTTTTGAGCATGTACCTTATGAAATAAAGATATCATAAGCTTTAAAAATCGGTCTGTCGTCAAAAAGTTTAGCCAGAAAAAGCCGCGAAGGAAGGAAAAAAATTAGCTAAAAATGGCCCTGATTGGAAGAAAAATTAGTTAAAAATGGCTGCGCACAGAAAAATTAAAACCAAAAATGGCCGCGCAGCGAAAAATTTGACCCAGAAATGGCCGCGCAGCGAAAAATTTGACCAAGAAATGGCCGCGCAGCGAAAAATTTGACCAAGAAATGGCCGCGCAGCGAAAAATTTGAACCAGAAATAGCCGCGCAGCGAAAAATTTGACCCAGAAATAGCCGCGCAGCGAAAAATTTGACCCAGAAATAGCCGCGCAGCGAAAAATTTAGCTAAAAATTTAAAAACCCGGCAAAAACACGGCAAATTATGAAAACCCCGGCAAAAACCCGGCATTCCCAAAACCCCGGCAAAACCCCGGCCAGGACATCAAAACCCCGGTAAATGCCGGGGAAACCCGGTATTATGGCAGCCCTGAGAACAAACCATTTCTTAAACCGCTAAAATTTTTCCGCCATTTTAAATATTTCCTCTCTAATTGTACAATTTTCACTGTAAATACAAAAAAAAAGGAAATTGAAAAATAATGAAAGAGAAAAAATCTAAAAGCTACACAATTTAAACTCAAATTTGACAATAAATTTCCATATTATAGTCAGTC
The DNA here is from genome assembly GCA_030063045.1 of Pratylenchus scribneri. Lineage (NCBI taxonomy): Eukaryota > Metazoa > Nematoda > Chromadorea > Rhabditida > Pratylenchidae > Pratylenchus > Pratylenchus scribneri. The sequence goes on from JAQSEB010000082.1 coordinate 2,504,198, forward strand.
ATCAATGAATGAAAAATCAGTGGCAATTTCATTTTCATGCTAAAATGATACGGTTGCCAAAGATTTAAATATTGACCACAAAAATACAAATTTTTGTGTTTACATTTTGTGTGCTTTTAATTGGCATTCCAACTAACATCTATTCCATTTAATTGCTTTTTGCTCCCCAAAAATCGTGGCATTATCATTGATAAATTCACTCAGGTATAAAATTGCTATATTGACGTCCGAAATGAAGCATTCAAGTTTGTGAATAAATAAAATATTCTAATAAGTTCATTCATCAGTCGTTTTTAGTCCATCAATATCAGAGCGAGAATAATTCATATTTATTTTTATATTTAAATATATTTTCCATCCAATTTAGAATGAATTCTACCATATATTCCCCTTCATTTTCCTCCTCTGCCACAATTGGCTGGGCCACTTGCCTTTCCCTGCTCGAATTATTCCCAATTCATCCGTTGGTCATCGCAATTTCCCTCTTCAATTTGGCCCAATTGATTCAAACAAATTTGTTGCATTTCAATTTAAAATTGATTCTAATCTGCCAAAGTGTCAGTATTTTGCTGGTGGAATTCATTAGGATTTCATATGTGATATTGAAATTCACAAATGCTAATATTTTCTTCAACGGTGCATTCCAAATTCAAGCATTGGCCTCATTTACTCTAAATATTCGCAATCATTTAATTTATTTGCTCTCCATTGAAAGGGCAATTGCCACAATTTACTTCAGAAGATATGAAAAATGGAAGCAACCTTATTTGGGCGTTGGGTCAATTTTAATTTTGGTTAGTTCTTAAAATAAAAAATTGGTATAGAAATTATGCTATTAATAGTCGCTTTTGCGAAACAAGTAAATGTATTAATCCTAATCTTTAAAATTGTTTAGTGAGGACAGTTGAACCTAGGCTCTGGCCCCAGGTCTTCTTCACCCGAGACCTAGGCCCCCAGCGGCCCAATGAATGGGATAGGGATTGAGATAATGGGAAACTTTAGATTATTATTACATTTATTAATTATGTGGGAAAAAGTGTTTAATTTTTTAATAAAAGTGAAGGGAAAAATATGAGTAAAGGAAAAAGGGTGAGTTAATAATTTATTTAAATAGAGAGATTGGAGCAATATTCGATTGATAGGGTGGACGATTAGGTAGGCAACAATTGAGGGTACAGTAGGACAAATATAGGATGAGCCCTTACCTTTAGGCTTTATTGTCATTTAAAGAGTTAGCAGAATTGAAAAAATTGAAAATACCTATATCTATATTTAAATTTAAACAATATTGAATGAATATGATGAGAATTTTTCGTATTTTTCTAATATTCTATTCAAAAGGAATTTTAAATTGTAAGCATAATTCTAGGCCAAAAATGATTCAATTTAATTGTAGTTTTTTTTACTTTATTCATTCTCATAAGATCGATAAAGAAATCATTGAACTACAGTGAAAATGAATTTTTTATTTTCAGATTCTGTTCTCCATCTGGCTGACCTATTCTCAAAATGGTAGTCCATGGTTTCCAGATTGGTCAACAATAATCAGTCATTTATTTGTTTTAGCTACTAATTTTGTTCAAATTCTGGTCAGTCAAAATAATCAACTATTTTTGTATTTTTTTGGATTTTGGCTATTTTTTTATTTATTAACCTTGAATTTGGACTTTTTTTGATAGTTTTAATTTTAATTTTTATTATAATTTGAATAGTCGATTTTTGAAGTATTTTTTGTGATTTTAAATTTAAAAATTTTCATTCCCAGAATTGGCTAAATTCCCTCGAGTCATTTCATTCATTTCAGGCACTTTTCCTCATTCTCAATTACAATGAACGCCGGTATCGGATTATTTCTGGAGGAATATTGCCACTGAGTCAACGATTCCAGGTAAATTAAATTCTCGTAAATTTATTTCATTAATTGTTTTTTTTTTTGCAGTTGTCCGAAAATATTCGAACGGCAAAGCAATTAGCGCCAACATTCATTTTTCATACACTGAATATTTGCCTGAATGACATTTTTCAATTGATAATTTTCTTCAAAATTATTCAGGATGTCCAATTAATCAGTCTTCATTTTATTATTATAACCATTTTGAATAGTGTAATTTGTTTACTAATTGAATGGACCGTCATAACGTAATTAAAATATAAAAAAATAAATAAATAATTAAATAAATTTTAGGCATCATCCAATATTGAGAAAAAGAGCCGTAAATTTACTGAAACAAATTTTGCGAAAATTCAATTTTAAAAAAAATGCAGTGGATAATTCGGCAAAAGCGACTGATCACATTTTTGACATTCACGGTCGTCGACTTGTGCAACAATCAGAGCAGATTGACCATTTCAGAATGTTGGAAGATTATTGGAAATAATTTCGAATAATTAATTTATAAAAAATGATTTTTTTATTAAATTGTTTTGAATAAATTATGCAAAATATTTGAAAACGGTTCTAATTAATGATATTTTATGGAGAAAAATGTTTTACGTGAAAGTTTTACTGGGACATTTTTTATGCTGATACTTTGTGAGAGAATAAAATTATAAATTTAATAATTTTATAATATATTTTAATTCATTTCCGTCCTAATTTTATTAAAAAAATTTCTATTTGGTTTTTGTCCTTTTTTGTACTCTCAAAATTTGGAAGTTCTGATGACCTTTATAGACATAGACTATATAATTACGGCTGATGCCATCGAATTAATTTTTCATTACATTACAACATACACCTCACCACATTTTTCACATCAATATTTTTTTATCGGGCCAACAAAAAGGCCACCCATGCCATTTTCTATCCATTCATTGACTTTTCTTTTCATTCCATTTACGGCACAGGTGCCAGGTGCCAGCCAATTTTTTTTGTCTTTTCTCCCTACAATTTACATTGTCACGCAAATTCATGCCTATTTAAATTAAAATTATGTTTTTTTTGGAATTATTCAGGTAATTGAGTCCAATTAATTTATTTGAAAATCCATAGGGAAATGTGCGGAATAGCTGCTGAAAGTGAGAAAAGAGGAAGTTTTGTTAGCTTCCAAAAGTTTTTTAAATCATTATCCTCGTTAATAACGTGCCAATTAAATTTAATTCGCCAATTTCCTCATTTATAATTGAATAAATGTACTAAACATCACTCACATTATTTTCGATATTTAATTAAATTATTTTTGTAAAAATGTTCATATTTTGATAGCTCATTTTGTTCACTTGATTTTCTTTAATTTGATTATTATTATTATGGGACTTTGTGAATCGAATGAAGTCAAACAATTATCTTTGCATTCCCAGGAAATTGATCGAAAATTGAGCAAAGTTTGAAGAATGAAAAAATTATTAAATATTTTTTAATAAATTTTAGGATTTTAAAGAGCAACAAAAAATTGCAAAACTTCTTTTACTCGGTAAGTATTAAATTTTTAAAATAAATTATTTTAAATATTCAGGCACAATGGAATGCGGAAAAACCACATTGTTGAAACAAATGAAGTAAAATTAACATATATTAATAAATATTTAAATTTTTAACCAAAAATATAATAATATTTTTCACAAAAAATAATTAAAATAATTGATAATAAAATTGATTTAATTTAAATTTCCAAATAATAAAGATCGAAAATTTTAAGTTGGGTTAATTTATTTAAAAATATGTAAAATATGTCGATTTTTTATTTTGTTGAAGAATTTATACTTCAACAAATTTAATAAATTCCAAAATTTTGAGGTCATCGAAAAAAATAAATATCAAAAATTTTTACCCTAAAATTGTAAAAAATCGAAATTCTGTTTTGGTCATTAAAAACAATCCAAAAATTTTTAAAATTTTATTTATGATCTGAAAAAGAAAAAAAAATTTCCCAGAATTCTGCACGCAAATGGATACAGTGAATGTGAAAGATTGGCCTATAAGGAACATATTCACTCAAATTTGATTGATGGAATTTGTTCATTGATTGAGGCAATGCGCCGAATGCAAATTCAGTTGGACAATGAGGATTTGGATGTTTTATTACAATTAAATTTTCATAAAATTAATTCTCTTTATAGTATGACGCAGATTTTGTGTTGGATTTACGCACTTTGCGCCAAATTAATTTGAGGCCTTTCGATGCCAAAATGGTGAAGTCAATCAAAGCAATTTGGTTGGATAGAAATATGCAGGAAAAAGTGCTCCCAATGCGCGATGATTTCCATTTGGTGGAGAGCAGTATTTAGTAGGGAAAAATATTTTTAATTAATTTTAAAATAACAAAAAAATGAAAATAAAAATATAAGCCCTAATAAGGCATAATTAATCAAAATTTTTAAAATTTTAATATTTAAAATATAAAAATTTTAGGAAAAATAAATTTTTTAGTCCAATATTTTTTAATAATTTTATTTATTGTGTTTCTAATTCAAAGATCACACAAAATTTATAGTTTTCTCAATTCCATCGACCGTATTGCCCGATTGGACTATGTGCCCAGTGTTCAAGATATTCTCTTTTTAAGAGTTCAAACAACGGGAATTATTCAGGCATGAACCAGACTAAAATACAATTTAAATTTGACCTTTCACCCGCAGGTCTCATATCGCATTAAAAATGTTAATTTTCGTGTAATCGATGTGGGCGGGTGCCGTTCGGAGAGGCGAAAATGGATTCATTGTTTTGATGTAAACTTTCGGGGAATTTAATACAAATAATTCATTTTTGCAGAATGTTCATGCCATCATTTTCCTCTCCGCCATCAGTGAATTTGACCAAAAATCGAGAGAATCGCCTTCGGTAATTTTTTTTTTCTCAGAAATTTTAAATAAAGTTAATTTTTTAAATCCGTTTAAAAAATATTTCTGGAAATGGATAGATTTTTATTAATATTTTTAAATATTTAATTTAGAGAAAATGCTTATTTTTCGAGCAAAAGTATTTTCAAAAACGAAGAATATTTTAATAATTGAAGTAAAAAAACATTTTTTGGCAGAATCGGCTGCTCGATTCAATGCGCATTTTTCGTTCAATTTGTAATTCAAAATGGTTCATCAAAACTGGGTTCATCCTTTTTATGAATAAAAAGGATTTATTTGAGCGAAAAATCAAGGAAGGAAAATCCATTGGAATTTGCTTCAAAAAATTTGCAGGTATCAATTTTATAGAATACTTTTTTATTTCCCCTAAAAAGGAGGTAACTCTTATGAAGCGCAGGTGGAATATTTGACCAAAAAATTCCTACAAATGAATGCAAACCCAAAAAAGCAAATTTGGGTTCATCAAACGTGCGCAACCGACACAAATCAGGTTGAAAAAATTATTACAATATTCAAAAAATTTGTATTTTTTTTAAGATTTCATTGATTTTGGACAACACAATTGATTTGATTGCAGAAAAAATACTCCAAAATTATGCAATGAATTGAACAGAAAACCAGAACAAATTATTATTTATTATAATTTTTATTAAAAAATAAATAATTAATATTTATGCAAATTTTTGTTCATTTCTGTGAAATTATTCAGTTGATTTTTGACCAAAAAATGGGTTAAAAGTTTGTTTGGCCATTGCCTAATAAAAGGTTAATAAACCATTGAAAAATTATAAAAAAGATAAGGAATATTATGAATTTATCGGCAATATTTATTATTGATGGATTAAATATAAATTTATCAAATTATTAACAAATAAAGAAATTATCAGGGAAAAGAAGAGAAGCAAGAATAATAAAGAAATAGCGAGTAATTTTCAAGTGGGATGGCCCTCACCAATCCTTCCTATTGCCTGCTTTCCATCAACAATTCCCCTCATTCCTCTCCTCTTTCTATATAGGCGAGAAATAAAATTGGGCCTCTGTCGCGTTCTCGCACTGGCGCCGTTTGTCGACCTTGCTTGAAGCAGAGATAGCAGGAGCAAAAAATAATGTGGATTACATGTTTGTATATGCAAACATAAAGGGCTTGCCCACCACAAAAAGACCCTCTACCCCCCAGTGGGCGGAGTGGCGAACACAATGCACTGCGGAAATGCACCACCCTGAACCGGGTAAACTGGGCAAGGCGGTTCTATTCGGTTGGAGTCGGTGCAATGAGATCGCGCAAATTTTTTAAAAATTATTTAAACCATATTAATTAACAAATGATGATATTTTTTGAATGACTTTTAATCGATTTAAAATCATTTTTAACACTATTATATATTCTATAAATTTCATTAAGAAATAAGATGTCATTTATAAAAATAATTGTTGAACACAATTTTAAAGCAAAATATTCAAATTGATCATCCAATAAAATTTTCAATATTTCTCTTTCCCTGTTTTTCCTTCACTTCCACAACTCGATCCTCCAATGCTTGTCCGGCCCAAATGCTCGGCCAAAATTTCAACTGGAGGCAAAGTCGATCGTCTTTGTACTGTGCCCATTTGCTTTGGCCTTGGCTTGAATTGACGTCTAATTGGTTCGGAATGGGCGGTCGAACTTGTGCAAATTCTTTCACCAGTTTGTCCCTCATCAATTTCCTCATTTTCATCTTCCTTTTCCTTCTCTTGTTGGTTTTTAATGCTTTGTTGCTGTTCTTGGCGAAGGGCATTCACAAAGGAATTCTCGGCCCGAATTGCATTTGCCAACATCGACACTTTTCGACTTTGTTTACTTGAAGTGGGCAAATTGACGAAAAATGGATATTTGTTGGTGAAATTCAGCTGAAATTTATTAAATATTAATAAAATATAATCAATTTTGGACCTGTGATCGATTGCAAATGTACGTTTCGCCAGGTTGTCCCAATTTTGCGGATCCCTCCTTTCGATTGTGCATAAACAATGCCATCGGTTCACCCTCCTCATCTACGCTGAGAGCAAAAAGTCGTTGGACGCCGCTATTTTTCTCCAACGATGCTGCCGTTTCCGAAGCCGCTCTCGTAAATGCATTCTTCAGAAAATAGGGAAATTATTTGTATTTATTCAAAATTAACTCAATCATATTAATTAAATGAAAAATAAAATAAAAAATTAATTTGGATTTCGAGAACCCATTACTCAAAAATGGCCATGGGCATATTTTGTTCATTTTTATACAATTTATTTTTTACTTGTGGTGGACTTGGGGCCGTCAATTCTTTCTCCGCCGGTGATGCTGGCATTCTACGCTGTGGCAAATTGCCAATCAAAATTGGCACATTAATTTCCATCACTTCGACCCCTCAAATTTGAAAATTGTTATTATTTAAACCAAATTTCCCACTCACCTCCAGTTTTGACCCGAACACTGAGCTGATAAAGCACTTTGAGGAAGCGATTCCCTCGATTTTGTGTCGTTGGATTTGAAGAATGCCGCCGATATCTTCGTGCCATGTCAACGGCCACATGTGAGCCCAAATGATTTTCCACTGAACCGGTGCCAATATGGATGAAGTCCATCGTCGATTCGGACCCATCCAGACCATAGGTGCTTTAAAAAGGGAATTGGAATTAAAGTAAATTTCATGTATCCAAGTTTAAATTTTTTGACAATAAATTATCCTAAAATAATAATAAATAAATCATATAATTAATATTTATTGCTTTAAAATTTTCTAATAATTAATAAATTATTCTTTCACTCTCTCACCTTGGTGGCAATGGCGGAATGGCAAAATTTCGTTCAATTTTGAGCCTAAATGAATATAAAATTAATGGTCAAAAATATTTTTGCTATTACGCTGTCATTTGATCGACAAAAAGTGCCAAATTGTCTTCATGAATGTCAGTTACGTCCAACAAATTTAAATTCACACCTTTCAAGCTGCCATGGACCACAACAACTTGTTGAAGTACGGCGGCCACTTTGTCCACTCGACGATCCGTTCGATTGTCCAATCTACCTGAAATTGGCACATTAAATAAGTCAAATTGTTCCCTTAAAAATCATAAATGACTCTATTAGTCCTCCTAATTAAGGGCTAAAGTTGTTTGGGGCGAGAGCTGGAGCTGAGCTCTCACTCCGAGCGCCGGAGGCCTAACTAAGTCCCCAATGGGCCAATGAATGGGATAGGGATAAAAGCGGATGAACTTTTAAATTATTCTTTATTAATTGTGTGGAATATGTGATAAAATACATATGTGAAGAGTATATGCCTGAGAGGAAAAAGGGTGGGTTTAAAAAGCAGATTGAGGCAATATTTGATTAATAGGGCGAAAGGGTGATTATTTATAAGGCAGAAAGTGGGGGTACAGTAGGACAAATAGGGAAGGTCCTTAGGCATAATTGCTAATTTGGCATTGACTGGCTCTTTTATCTTCTTATTTAAAAAAGCAACAAAAATCAAGAGAATTTTAATCAATTCAATTCCGTTAAATTTTTCTTATTAATATTGTAAATTTACCCTCAATGATTATATTTTCGCCGCAAACAAAAGCGGATCGGTTCACGGAAAAATGCAAACGAATTTGGCCCCCAGTGCACGAAAATAAGCCGAATTTCTTGACCAGCTGATGACTTGCTGGTTGAAAATAATGATTATGGAATCGGGTCAAATCCAAGCATTCAACAACGGAGAATCCGCGCACAGCATTCACTCGTCGAATTTCATTATCTTTTAATATGGAAATATTTATTTTTATTTACTTAATTAATCTACTTAAATTTCTGTAGGTCAATGAGACTCGAAGAACATATAAAACAGAGGCACTTTTGCTTTCCAAACTTGTGCATAATCCTTTTTCGGGGAGACGAAACTGAATTTTCCATTTTTTATTTTGTAATTTTTGCCAAACTTGCCTCAAATTTGACCAATTTTTCACCGCCCGGTTTAATTAATCGATCGCCAATTTTTGCTAATCGATTGCCATGCCCTCCGGGTTCATTTCCAACATTTTCCTTTGTCGATCCAATCAATTCCATTTCCATATCAAAATAGGGTTGTTCTCGACCGGATTGATTCTACAAAATATCAGCAGATTTTTTTTCTTAATTTCAATCAAGAAAAATTGAATTAAAAAATTAATTAAATTTTATTTAAAAAATTTAACAAATATTATTAAAAAAATATGTTAAATTTTGGTAGATAATTAATTAAATAATATAAATAATTTAGGAACGGAGATCCTATCCAAAATGAATGGAAAATAAATTAATAATCAAATAAATAAATTTTAAATTTTTCCTCGTTTACCCGATTTTTGCCCTTTAGCCTTGCCCCTCCGTGTGCTTTCATTCGAAGTTCCACAATTTCAAAGCATTGACTCCTTTCCGCATCCGAATCCGGCTCCTCCTCGCCCTCACTGTTATGATAAATTGAAATTGTGCCAGCTTGTTGTTGTGAAACGCCCACAACCACAAATCCACAAATCACATCCCCTGGGGCGAAACAAACATCGCCTTCATCAAATTCTATGCTCAATTGCCGTAATTGTGGAGTGCCACTCTTTGATGGGATTTTTGGATTTTTATGGAAATATTAACAGACATACCATTGAATATTAAGCAAATTTATATTTAGGAGGGTTTTTCTTGAAATTTGATATTGAATGTTTGAATTTAAAGAAAATATATTCCATTCAGTGCAAAATAATTATGTCCACGCTATTCTCCCATTCTTTACATTTTTTCAACAATTTATTTCTCCATTTTGCATCATTTTTGGGTGCCAAAAATTTCCTTCCCAATTGTTTGCTTCCGTTCGAGCCAAAATTCTATTGGCACATTTAAAGAAAAAAGGAAATATTCCTCATGGCATGTGCCAAATTACCCCTAAAATATGAAATAGAAAAATAGTATTTTTATAGCGCAAATTTCATTTAAATTGTATTAAATATTGGTAAAATTTTAATTAAAAAAGGACAAATATATTTTATTAATATTAATATGATATAAAAAATAAATTAAAAACAATAATTTAAATTAAAATTAGTTATTATGATTATGAATGATGGCATTTGGCGATAAATTAATCGAACTTGGTATAAAAGAACTGTTCAACGCGTTACTGTTTGTTTTCAACGCCAATTTTGCCTAAAATGGAATATAAAAATTAATTTAATTTCCATCGATTTTCAAACTTGCCACGCCAACAGTTGAAATTTTTGTGATGCTTGTGCCACCAAGTTTTTCCCAAATTCGGCCCAAAAAGGGGAATTGTTGGCAGAATGCCCTTCTATATTCCTCACTGCGATAAATAAAATACATTCCAAAAAAAGGTAATCAAAATCAATTCAACCTTGTGGTGAATAAAACAATTGGATCGGCGGCTGCGGCCAAACAAACAAAACAATTCACTGAGGCGGCCATAAGCCATTTTTGGATTGAATCCATTTCTCCAGAGGAATAGATGAATCCAAATGCCACCTCACTAATGAACCATCCGCCCACTTGGATTGCCAGAATTATGGCCAATGATTTGAAAATTGGCTGCCGACTGTTGATTGCTAAATTCGTGGAAAGAAATGGATTAGAAATGAATAATTGAATGAATAATTTTAAAAGTTGAATTGAAATATTTTCAAAAATTATAGACGAAAAGTCAATGATGATTTTGTCTAATTTTTAATGTAATTTTAATCCATTAAAACTTAGTAATATTATAATAATATTATTAAAAATGTTTAATAAAAAATTTTGGTACTATCGGTTATCCAGGACTAGATGGTTTTCAAATGAAAGGTCACCCTTAAAGGTGATTAGTGGTAACCTATCCCTAGATGACCCTAACCCTATACCGGATGACCCATAGGGGTTAGCCGTTACCTTGATAAGCGATAAGTAAAAAAATTTTGCCATTGGTAATAATTGATATGGAAAAATTTTTAAAAATATATAAAAAATAATTCTTACTTTCTGGGCTCATACTCTTTCGAATGTCCCATTTCAATTTGGCCCAAACAGTCAAATAGCAAATGACGGAGAGAAAATTGAAAAGAAGCGAAAGAATGGCCACAAGCACAGTGCTTTGGCCCAACAATTCCCCAAGAGTACAAATTGTGGCCATATCCGGCATTTGTAGGGCATTTTGGAAGACAATCCAAACAATGAACAGTGGAAATAGGGAGGAAATGGCAATCAAAATGAACAGGCACATTTTCTCATTTCGATGCAAATACCAAAGTGGGAAGAAAACACTGAGCAAACGATCCACCCCAATGATGCCCATCAGACTGATTACACTGAAAATGCCATAGACGGGAATGGCCTGGATGAAGAAACAGTCAATGAGGCGAACAGATTGGATTTGGGGGAGGAGAACAATGAGAAATGGGACGAAAATGAAGAATTGGAGGAGAATTGTGCAAACGGAGCAAAAGCCAATTAGAAGAGAGCACGTGGTGTGGAGGCGGCTGGAAATTATAATTTAAAAGTAGGTTTGTCCAAAGTGGGTTTTAAAATGGAATTTTCGTAAAATGTGATTTTCAGCTTTTACAAAAAAGTACTTGTGTAGTTTACATATTTGGAAAGTGAAAGATCCACCACTATGGGTCATTCATCAGCAGGATTAGGATGAGAATCATTCAGGGATAGGTTACGGATATGATGGGGTAAAAATCATCTTGTATCCATCCCTTAACCCTAACACCCGAAGAGGGATATAAACTACACAAAACACATACAAAAATGTTGGTTTTTGGTATTTGGTTTCTCCTATTTTCGGTTATTATGGGAAAAATTCCCAATTTCGGTTTTTAATTTCATCGATCTTCTGAAACTGAAACTGACTTTTGCAACCTTAATTTTAAATATTTTTTTTTTCATCTCACCGATTGCGTACGGTGATCAAAATGAGACCAATACTCATGAGAATGCTGATGGCATCTATTGTTGAATTTAGTACATAAATTGCCAATAATTCTTTGGATGCCTTCGCCACAGATGGTGGAAGGGAGGAATGGGAGGACATCTAAAAGAAAATGACGGGAAAATGAGACGGAATTATAATAAAATTGCAATGAAAAAGCAAAGCAAACATTAATATTAAACAGGGGAAATTTGATAATTTAATTATATTTTCTGCCCATGAGGGAATGTATGAGAATTTAAATTAAATAAGGCAGGAATACCATTATTTTAGAATAATTTAATATATTTAACAAATTAAAAATAAAATGATCTCTTAATTTAGGACGGAGCATAAAAAAGTCAGCTTGTCAATTTATCAAATGAAATTTCCAATTTTCCATCGTTTCTGGCAATTAAATTAAAAAAAGAAAATAATTTATTTAAAGTGAGTCAATAAAATTTTTGGATTTTTTCCTTTTTCCTATATTTTTGTTTTCTTTGTTCAAATTAAAATGTGACCAAATCCAAAATGCAAAAAAAGCAAAATATAAAAAAGAATGAATGGAAAAATATTAAAAAGAATGAGGCGATCATAAGTTTGTTGGCATTTTTAACAAAATAAAAATACAAAAAATGTGCCAAAAATTTGGAGTAAAATTAAGAGGATTTTACAAAACATAAAAATTTCAATTTGTGTTTTGCATTTTTGTGTTCGAAATTGTAAGGAAATACATCAAAAATGAATTATTTTAAATAAAATTGTTGGTTCGAATGGAAAATGGCCAAGCAAAATGATAAAATAATAATTATTACATATTTAAAATAATTTATTTTTGTTCCCAAATTAAGAAATGAAATAAAAAAATAAATGTGAAGCTGAATTTGGAATTTATTTTTAAAAAAACAAAATATTGGCAACTGCTAATTAGCTATCTTATCTTCACACAAATGGATCTGGCGCGTCGGATCCAATTACATTCCAAAAAAATTTAGTAGGACAAAAAATTAAATTGCATTCCAAAAATACAGGACATTTTTTGCACAGGATGAAAAAATTTAAAAAAATTTTATACTTTTTAACTTTTCGATAGTGTCGACAATTGTCAAATAAAAAACGGACGATTACACCGACCATTCAAATTTATTTGAATCTTGAATGTCGGATCCATTGTTGGCGCTATACAAATAAAATTTTTTAAAAAAATTGATATAAAATTTTTAAATTGCTATTGTAGAAAATTCTCCTCTATTTTTGTTATAATTTTGGTAGGATAAAATTTTTACAATAACCAACTAGGTGTGAAATGTAAATGTAGCTTTATATGATTTGAATTTGTATTGGCCTGAGAAATTATTCTTGATATTTTATTATATGAAGGAAAATGAGGAATAAAAAAAGGGTGGGGTTTTTTTGCCGAGAGATTGGGTTCTTTTGCCGAGAGATTAGTTTTTTGGGCATAACTTTTTTGTGCTTGATCCCAGACCCCCAAACCATTTAGCCATTTTATAGAGCTCATCGAGACGCGTTGATTGATATATAATTTGTCGAGAATTGGCCAAAATTCAAAGTATTAAACCGTTTAAACCATATTTTGGTTTTTGGTTTATAACTCTTTTAATTTTGAACCAAACTTCAACAAACTATATATCAATCAACGCGTCTCGATGAGCTCTATAAAATGGCTAAATGGTTTGAGGGTCTGGGTCTGGGACCAAGCACAAAAAAGTTATGCCCAAAAAACTGATCTCTCGGCAAAAGAACCCAATCTCTCGGCAAAAGAACCCAAATCTCTCGGCAAAAACCTTTTTCTCATAAAAAAATTGAAATTAAAAATAAAATAAAAAGGGTTTGGCGAGTAAATGGAAATTGTGTAATTTTTAAATAATAATGAAACCACATGATGTATGAATTGTCATAGTCAAAAATTTTTATAAAAATCACACGAAACTAATCAAGACAATTTTGAATGGATTTTAATTAAAAATGACAACCAGAAAATTATGAATTCACCAAATTTATATTTGTTAGCCATTCTTTCTTTAAATATGAATTTTACTATTAATTATCCAGCAATAAATTTTCCTTATCATTTATTTCAAATTGAAAAAATTATCTAAAAATTCTATTACTAATATGGAAATATTTATGGTTGCATGAATAATAGAAAAAATTAAATTTGCAAGATAAAATTTAAAAAAAAGTACATTTTTAAATAAATGAGACTAAAATTAAAACAAAAAAAATTATATTAATTAATTTATATTCGAATAATTAAAAATTTTCCAATTCTTTTCAATATTTCATCGGTCATCGCCGATTTGTTCCACTTCCAATTACTGGATTCAAGGAAAGGATAGATGGACTTGAACGAACTTTTTGAATTGAATTTCGAGGGGGAGAAACGGAAATATTGTTACCTCCTGCTTTAAATAAAATAAAATTTATTTTATTATTTAATTAATATTATTATACCAGCAATTGGCTGAATGGATTGTGCCGGTGTGCTGCTGGGAAAGATTGTGGCGGAAGATTTGCAAAAGCAGCAGAACATTTGACCAACAAATGCACGGCGATAATCCGAACTACGAAAAAAAAACAAATTAGGAAAGGTCGAACAAATACTGCTATTTTATTATTCAAAATTTAAAATGATTATTTTAAAATGATCAGAAAATATCATTTATTTTTTAATATGAATTCTATGAAAAATAATTTTCATTTATTAATTCAATAAATTTCGAGTAAAAAAGAAATTTTTTATTTTTTGAAAGTTGATTTTTTTTATCATTTTTAAATAATAAAATTTTTTATAAAAACAATTGATATAGAATTCTTTCTCCACTAAAATTACCCTATGTTACCCCCAAAATTGGTCATAACTCATAAGTTTAAATCCTAAAACAATGTTTTTTCATTGTTTTTGCAATCAAATATGAATAATAAATTAAGAATCTCAATTTTTTTTTCAAATTTGGACACATATAATAATATACAATACACAAGTACCAAAACAAATTCAAAATTTTACCTGAATGCATAAAGAACCAATGGTGAGAGGGTCATCGATAAATATGGGGCAATTGTGGAAATGTTGATCAAATACCTTAAAGGCGAAAAATTGACATTACCATTTTGTCCCCAAAAATGGTACCAACCAAGTGTCCAATGCGTGAATGTTGGCGGCACCAACAATTAGGCGCATTGAATAATTTGTGATCCAACCACAAATTTCCAATAATAAAATGAGCGAAAGCGACTTGAAAATGTTGACTTGTTTCTTTCCCATATTTTTCTTGGTTTTTATGCGAATCCAGACCAAAATATAGCAACAAATCTGCATTGAAATATTCGAAATAAATTGAAATGGAATTGGTTATTTTGGTTATAAAAATTATTGTTTAAATAATATTTTTGCTAAAATTTTTGAAAATATTAAATATGTAATATTCCCCTTTTAATGGTTTAAAAATTAAACTATATTATATTTAATTTTTACGAATATTAATAAAATAAAGCTGATATCAAATAGCGAAAAAATTATAATTGTTTCATTCCTTTGTTAACCCATATATTTTGAATTATTCTACATTTTTATTCAAAATTTTCCATAAAAATAAATTTCCATACCGATGCCATGTTGACAGTGAGTAGCATAATAACGACCCAAGTTGCTTCCTTTTGGGCTGGATCAATTACGGTGCACATTACTGGGCTAAAAATTGAATTATACACGAGAAAAAGTTATAAGATATTACATGTTAGGATTTTCTAATGAAATTTTTAAGCCAACGGTCGGAACAATTGAGGCATAAATGCAGCAAATGACGATAATCACAATCAAATATGGCTTTTTATCATTCACCATATACCTATAGAATAAGGAAAAATAGTTTAATTTTATGAAATGGCATTCAAAACCAAATTGGAAAGAGAACACTCAAAAGTCGATCGACCCCAATTGAAAATGCAATTCCATTGGTGAAAATTGTGCAGAACAAAGGAAGTGCCTAAAAATATTTTATTTGAATAATTTGTTAATTTTGACGGACTTGAATAATTCCACAATAGCCGAGAGGGATGAAATTTGTGCCCGTCAAAACAACAAAAAATGTGACAAATGAACTGCTTTGTTGAATACAAATTGAAAGGGCATTCAACGCAATTTGAAGATTACACGCGCCACGAAGACTTCTATTTAAATTAAATTAAATAAATTAATTAAAATTATTTTTTTTTGCACTTTGTTTTCCAAGTAACATAGACAAGATCGGCATTGAGGATGATTCCAATTAGGCAAACCATTGCCTTGCAGGACATCAATGCAACTAAAGGGGGATGGATGCCGGCATCCTTGAATGCCAAATAAACCTGCCAAATTATATTTTATAATTATTCTGATTAAAATTGGATTCAAAAAACAAACTGGATTTTGGGTAGTTGTGACTGATGAAATATTCATTATAATTTTAGATAGATTTTAGCTGAATTAATCAAAATTGGGCAATAAAATAATTAATAAAAATAAGATATTAAAAAATAAATTAAAATTTGGTGCTTAAATTTTTTTGAATTATAAATGTGAATATTTAAAAGATTTCATTTAATTTATAATTGAGATTTGTAAATGAGACAATTTTATTTTTTCAGACTATTTGAAAAATGATACAATTTTTAGAGAAGTAAAAGTTTTTTTTTCTGAGAATTAAAATTTTCTCAAAATAATTTTCGGAATAAAATTTGTATTTTTAATGGCCACTGATTTCACTCAAATGATATTATCATTTTCATTTTTTTTCCAAATTTATAGCCATCCAATTTTGCACTGCAACTTTTGCATTAAATTTAAAAATTTGTATCCGGAAAATTTTGTTTATTCTGGCTAAGCATTAAGAATTATTTTTTCATATTATCTAATTGAAATTGTTTCCGTTTATGTGAATTGTGAATTCAATTAAATTTATACCAAAATTTTCTTTGTTCTCTGCTAAATTATTCATAAATAAAGTTTGAATTTCTGAATTGAAAATATTCATTTATTCGGATTGCAAATTCAATAGAGGCCAAATTTTCATGAAAATTTAAAAATTGTACCGAATTTGTTGGAAAATGGAAACTATTTTTTTCCCAATAAATTTTTGTATTTGATATGATTTCCTTTTGAATTCAGTTTATGGCCAAAATTACGTAAAATAAATTTAGAAACGACTAAATTTTTGCTAAAATCCCAAAAAAATGTGGGAAAAATGGGATATTTTAGTATGAATTTGAACAATGTGATGTTATGTCTAAAATTGGCCATAAAATTAATCTTTTATCTAATACTATTTTTGCTTTTTGTGGTCCTCTTGGGAATTGATGAAATTGGAAGACAAAAAATGTTTTATTTGGAATAAATAAATGTCAATCCAAATTCTCAATTTTTTTATTTGATAATTGTAACTTTGGATTTGTTTTTTTTCCAAAATAAAACATAAACATCACCTAGAATGGATGGGAATATAGAATTGATGGTTCTTAAATTAAATATAATGCTTTAATAAATTCATAATTATAAAAATAGAATATAATGAACTGTTTATCAAGCACCAAGCAGTAATCAGTAATTACTGCGATTAATTTTAGTACCTGGATTTTCACAATTTCACATTAATTTTTGTATTTTTTAATTTCGATACAAAAATAAGGCAATTTTATAGACCGTTAAATTGGAAAGATTGGATTAATTTTTTAATAAATGATTGTGAATTTATATTCTCGCAATCAAAATTGCAATAATTCTTTCAATTCAAACTATGAAATCACAAAATGCATTTCTATTGTTAACAAAAAATTACTTAATTTTTGACCTAAATTCTGTTTTATTGTTTAACAAAATGCATGAGAAGTATAGCCAAAAATGTAGAAAGAAAGAAAAAAATTGTAATTAAAAAAAAGAATTTTGGAAAAATGAAAATGTGAACAACAAAATGGAATTCATTCTGTTTTAAGAATTATTGAAATAATTTTGCTTTCTATTCTGTCAATCTTGAGGACACATCTAATATAATTTACTAAACCATTTAGTACTATATATTATTTATAAATATTAGTTTGTTTGAAAATTGAATCAACATCAGCAGCACAGAATATAATATTCACAGAATAAAGGGTGCAAAAATATGAATAAATTTGATGAAATTATTCCAATTTTAGTAGGCCACACCTAAATAAGGAAAAGAAAATATTCGCAGAAAATTAGGTACTTGTCGGATATTTACCACAAGTTTTGGAAAAAAAATATTGAGATTCCTATTTTGTTATTCATATTTGATTTGATTATATAAGATGAAAAAAAAAACACTATTTTAGGAATAGAATTTTATGACCAATTTTTGAGGTAAAATGTAGTCATTTTGGGTGTGAAAAAATCTTGTGATAGATAACCGACATCCTAATTCCTAATCCAATATATACAAATAATTTATTTTATTATTATTATATTATATGTCTCGAAAATAATGTGATGATTGATGAACATCAAACAAAAATCGGAAAACATTTCTATTTTTATACTCGAATAGGCCTTTATAATTTAATTTTATATTAAGATGACTTCTTAATTAAATTGCATCTCAAGAACAATTAATTATACCCAAAATTTATAGTGATATTTTGTGATTTATTTCTTCGAAAAGTCATAACTCATAAAGAATCGAGGCTTCAAAAATGGTATTAATTAAAATTGCATGGAAAAAACTGTCGTATTTGTTGAGTAAGAGAAAAGGACAATAAAAAAAATGCATATTTGATTAGATTCTTTCAGAATCATAATTGAATATAATATTTATTTCCATAACAATTTCCAATCATTTTTTTTATTAGATAAATTGACCTTCCAGTACAAAAATGGATGAAATATTTGATGAAAATACATATATTTAAAAATAATATTAAGTAACCAACGGCAACCTAAAATCTTCTTCACATTTTATTCCCAATTATTATTACCCATTTTAATGGCACAAATTTTCCATCCATTGGAATACAAGAGGAAAGGGGTACCGGAAAATAATGGGCAGATATGGAAGGCTAATGAGTGGGGACAAAAAAGAGGAAAATTGAATGGAATTGCGCATTGAGTGCCAATATATTGGGAGGATAAAATTGTTTTTGTTAAACTAAACAAATTTTTGAAATTTTAGTCAATGTATTCAGAAGCAAAAGCTAAAGAAAAAGAATTAGAAAAAGGAATTCATCGGCAATTTCCGGAAGAATCAATTCGAAATGAAGAAGTACCAAAAAATATTGCTGAAAATAAAAACAAAACGAAATCAGAAAATCAACAAAAAGCAGCAAATTCAATTGAAAAAAATCAACAAGAGAAAATGGCATTGGAGGATAAAGATAAAGTATTTGCCTCAACATCGGATTCAACCATTAAAAAATCAACGGGATGGCAAAGATTAAACAAAATTGAACCAACAATAAGTGAAGCATATTTATTCTACAAAATTTCCTCCTTTTTTTAATTAGGCAAAGAAGTGACGGTGGCCACCGATTCGGGCCAAATTGGATCGGATTCCCAACAACAGTCGAGGAAAAAATTCCGAACAATTGCAAAGGTAATGAAGTAGGAGAAAGAGGAAAGGGAATAAGGAGGACTCGAGAATGAGGAAGAAAATATTCATTTTTTTTTTGAAAATTGGGTCAAGTAATTATCCAAAAATGTTTTTTTTTTGTATAATTGCGACACATCGGGCAGTAGCTCTATGTGTGTGCTAATTTTATGTAGATGCTGTAAAAATTTTGATTGAGAAAATTCCTTCGAGTATTGCCTGTAAAAATAATTTTTTAACTTCCTTATTCATTATTTACTTTTCCTTTTTTTTATTTGACTGCAATTAATAATGTAAATACAAAATTAAATAAAATTTTTAAATACATGACATGAGGATTAGACAATTTGAATTTTGATTACAGAAAATGTAACTAAAATATAATTCTTAATTGCAAATGCCAACCAAAACTAAAAACCATTATTAGAACTTTTTTTCAGTATTTTTTGATGGTAATTTCAAAAAAATATTAAAATGAAATAACCAAATAACATTCAAAATTAATTTGTGCCAAAAATAAATTCAGGGATTGAGTTTGATGAGCAGAGTTCGCACAGGCGATATGGCAATGAGTCGAGAGCAACAAGCATTCTTCAGCAAATATGGAATCAACACGGCCAATGAAATTGCCCAAATTGATGAGGCCGAATTGGGGACTGCCGATGGAGGAAATGTTCGACGCCGTGGCCCATTCTATGCATTGTTCGATTGGAATGGAAGTTGGCAAAAAAATATATCGAATTACATATTTGAATATTTGAAGTGTCCAAATGGGAATTCTTCAAAAACAAATTGGTTCTGGACCCATACAAGGATTATTATTACAATTGGTTGGGCATAGTCACGGCTGCATATTCATACAATTTGCTGGTGAGTGGATATTTTATAATTGAGAATACGATTTATTTTATAATTAACAAATCTCAATGATAATAATAGCAAATAGCGGGTTCAGACTTCAGTTAATATTTACATTATAGAATTTGATCGAAAATTTAATTAGGCATCCATCATACTGTTTAGCCTAAAGTGTTTTTTTAAAAAAAATTATTCTTGATTTATAAATTCTGATTTTTTAATTACATTCAGTTTTGTATAATCTATTTCCAGTTTATCGTTTATCGAAGTGTTTTCATTGATGGCAAAATTCTGGGCGCATTTTGGCTGGGAATGTACATTGCATTGGACATTTTGACTGATTTAATTTATTTGCTGGACAATTATGTTCGTTCAAGGACAGGTAAATTTTGGGAATGAAAATATTTTCATGCAAAGCACAAATTTATTAGGCTATTTGGACCAAGGACTTTTGGTGAAAGATGTTCGAAAAGTAGTGAAAAAATATGAAAAGGGAAAATTGCGTTGGTTGGATTTGGCCAGTTGCATTCCCGTTGATTATTTATTTCAAATTATTTTACGAACCTCGAATCCATGTTTACGTTTTAATCGATTGCTTCGACTGGATCGAGTACTTAAATTTGTGAACACCACAGAAATGAGGTAAAAGGAATTTGACAATATTTTTTCAATAATAATAATATTTTTATCCATTAGAGTTTCGAAGCCGAATTTTTTCCGTGTCCTAATGGTCTTCCTGTACATCCTAATTTTGATCCATTGGAATGCATGCTTTTATTATTTTATTTCAACCATTTTGGGCATTGATTCCGATCGTTGGGTGTATGGCAAAGCAAATATGCAGGCATTGCCAGAGTCAGTTTGATCTTTGGGATACTATTTTTGTAAAATAAATTGATAAATAAAAAATTAAATGAATATAAATACGATTTTTAATCAAAGATCTTTTAGCTCAAAAAAAATTTATATATCATTTTTACAAAATTTTAAAATAAAATTATTTCCGAAATTAATTCATTTTTCGTTAATACTAAAATATGCCAATCTGCCAAATTCAGAGGCGTTGAGGACACCCTCAGTCGCCGTTATCTCTACAGTTTCTATTGGTCCACTTTGATGCTCTCAAATGTTTGTGAAGTGCCATGGCCAGTGCGAAGTGCCGAATTCATCATTGTTTGCGCTGATTTGATGTTCGGTGTGCTCATTTTTGCAACAATTGTTGGAAATGTTGGCAGGTGGACAATTTAGATTAGAATAGTAAAATAATCCGAAATTATTCAGTATGATTACGAATTCTGGGGCAGCTCGAAGTCAATTTCAGGCCAGAATTGACAATGTCAAAAATTTCCTTAAGCTTCGATCAGTTGGGAAAATGGTAAAATTAAAATCTTGAAAAAATCAAATGAATATTTATGAAAAATTAAAAAAATCAGAATTATTTATTTTCCGAATATTTTTTAATTTTCTTTTTTTTTCAAACATTTTGTGTTTTTAGAAATATTTTGTAGTTTGTACTTTGTATTGCCACATTTTTGAATTTTATTAATAATTTAAAATGGATTAAATTAAAATATTTTCCCCAAATTTAAAGTTGGTCAATCGCATCTCCAAATGGTTCGATTATTTATGGCAAAATAAGCAGGCAATTGGCCAAGACCATGAAGTTTTGGAGGTTTTGCCCACAAAATTACAAACTGAAATTGCAATGCATGTTCATTTTGAAACACTCAGAAAAGTGCGCCTTTTTCAAGTTAGCACAAAAATTCTCTATAAAATAATTTAAAAAATAATTCAAGGATTGTGAGGCTGGATTATTGGGTGAATTAGTATTGAAATTGGAATTGCAAGTTGTCTTTAATTAAAATTATTTAAATAAAATATTTTTTAAAGGTGTTCAGCCCAATGGATTATGTTTGCCGAAAGGGGGATGTTGGCAGGGAAATGGTAAAATCATTGAATATTTCATTTTAAAAATAATATTTATTCTAACAGTACATTGTCAAAAAGGGTCGACTCCAAGTGGTGACGGATGATGGGGCCAAAGTATTGCACACTTTGTTGGAAGGCGCTGTTTTTGGTGAACTCAGCCTTCTGAATATTCCAGGTTAATGAAGAAAATTAGATTATTTCTGCAATTTAAATTTAAGGTAGCAAACATGGGAATCGCCGTTCAGCCTCAATTCGCTCGGTGGGTTACACGGATTTATTTGTGCTGAAGAAGGCAGACCTTTGGGAAGCATTGAGGGAATATCCAGAGGCGAAGACAATGTTAGTCCAAAAAGGTCGAGAAATGCTCCAAAAAGATGGACTACTCGATGAGAATGCACCAATGGAAGAAAAAAGTGCCGAAAAGAGGGCAAATGAAGTTCGGGAACATATTGAACGATTGCAGGAAAAGTATAAATTGGGTTTAATAATTTAAAAATAATTAAATTTGAATTAAAAGACTGGCCCGATTGACGGCAGAATATTTAAGTTCGGAAACAAAGTTGCAAGCACGAGTGGATTTTCTCGAATCCGAAATGGAAAAATATGGAATTTTGGAGAGTGAAAATGAAGAAGAGGGAGAATGTGAGGAAGTTGGCCCAATTGGCGATGAAAATGGACATAAAAAAGATTTTTAAAGAAAAATCAAATTTATTTTCCAACAGATATATATCAAGATTAATCTTCAATTAAATTTTGGTTACTTACATATTATCTACACATACATACCGATTTTGATACTTGTAGATTATCCTGGACTAGATTTTTCCACCAAAAGTTACCCTATGTTATCCCCAAAATTTGTCAACCCTAAAATCACCTAAAATCGTATTTTTTCATAGTTTTACAATCAAATATGAATAACAAAATAAGAATTTCAAAAAAAATTTCAAATTTGCATGTAGATAATAAGTAAGTACCAAATCTTGATTATTTATCACCCATGAAAAGTTATCATTTCAATTACCAAATATTTTCCATTATAATTTGAATCAATAAAAGAACAATTTTCGAACAATTTTTGATGACTTTTTTGTAGAATATCCGGTCCAAGTCTAATTCCATTTTTTCGTTTCAATTTTGAAAATGCCCATTTCAAAATTTTAATATTGTTTGTTTGAACATCTGTTCTCATTTAGAATAAAATTTCGAGCCAAAATTGGGATTGTCCATTTTGTGATTTAGTTCAAAAAGAGATGTTTCGATTTCGGTTCAGAATCGGCTGCAAAAAAGGCAAATAAAAAGTGCGAAAAATGAGAGCCAATTTTCATTCTAAATTCATTGGACGAAAATATCCAAAATAACCAAAAATATTTACACCTTAAATTAGTAAATGATTGAATTAAAAGAAATGCATCAAATACTCATTCTGAACCAGCCAGAATGTCGAATTGGTTTGGAACAGGCAATTTTGGCAGAACGGAAAATGATGGGCAAAATATTGGAAGGAAATGAGACAAAAAATGTTGAGAAAAATCAAATCAATGATTTTGCCATTGAATCGACATCATCGCCTTCTTCTGCTTTGCAAATGAATGAAATGGAAGATGGACAAAATAGTAGAATTGGCCAACAAGACCAACAAATTATTGGCCAAAGGCAATCTCGCAGCAAATATGCCCAATTTTATCATTTTTGTTCAGCAACAAAGGCCATCCAATGCCGACATTGTTCCTATTTTTACCAATCAAAGTCGCCCAGTTCACCAACAAATTCGTTGCGATGCCATCTCAAAAATCATCATCCCACATTGTTTAGTGAATTGCAACAAATTGAATTGAGTGGAATTGAATTTGGCTACAGGAAAAGTGGAAGAAAGGAGGAAAATAAAAAGAATTCAACAAGAAAATATCATAATTAGAATAAATTAATTTATTGTATTTTTTTTTCAAATAAATAAAAAGATTTTAAAAATATCCAATTCACACTTATTATCATTAAGTCCATGTTTCATATAAGTAAATATTGAAAAATATCTCTAAAATATGATATTAAAATTTCCGGTTTATGTAGTTCTATTTAATTTTATTGCTTAAAATGATTTTGTTAAAAATGATGTAAACAAATATTTAAATGTCAAAAGAGAAAATTTTTTTCCAAAACATGCATTGTCTGTCAGTCATAAATGGGTGTCATCATTCTATTTTGATATGAATGGAAATGGATGAAATGCCAAGTGTCAATTTCCCCTTTTCATTATCCCACCCTTTCTGAATGAGATAAAATTTTGAAAAACATTGCCCATTGTTGGGCCATCTATTCATCCATTCATTGGCCAATCCTTTGCCTTGCCATTCGCATTTTTCAACCAACCTTCGATCTGCTTCGTTTCATTTTGCGCGTCGAAGAGGAAAATCTTAGAAAAACATAATAACAAAATAGCACAGTCTGCCGTTGTGGTGGTGATGTGATGTGAGCCTGTACTATAAAAATGGACTCGGAATTGTTTTTCCAAGCTCATCTTTACTGATTCATCGAAAACATTTTTTAGTTATATATTAGTTTAAAAATTATTGAAATTCATAATTTATATGTTTTAATTATAATTACGAAAATTGCCAAAAAAAATTTTTTTGCGTAGACGGCGCACCGTCATCAACATTAAAATAAATGGATCCAACTGGACAATGCTATGATCGCTATGCAAATGGCCAAGGATTGTGGGTGTTGGTCCCATTCGTCCAAGTTCAATCACCGGCAGCCATTGAACAACAATTTCCAAATCAACATCAACCACCGGTTGCCATTGAACAACAATATCAAAATCAATATCAACCACAGGCCATTGAACACCATCAAATCAATGGCGGTGTAGAAAGGCAAAATGAATAATTTATTCAAATTTAATATAATTTTCCCAATATTAATTTTCATTTAAGCAATTGGAACAATAATGGGGCAAATGCCGAAATGGTCCAACAATATAATGAAGCAGATGAAGAATTAATTTTTCATCAATTATATTTGGTTGGTGAATTCTTTTTTATGAATTATTCTATTTGTTTATATAGGAATATAAGGAAAATGGCTTCGTGGATCGCGATCGCGATGGGCATGTGAAACGTCCAATGAATTGTAAGAATGAGGGGAATTAATTATTTCCTCTAATTAGCCTTCATGGTTCATGGGACCATAAAACGGAAAATGATTTTGGAAAATGAGCCGAACAGAAACAATGCGGAAATCAGCAAAGATTTGGGCACACAATGGAAACAAATGACCAAAGAGGATAAAGTGCCATATGTGAAAAAGGCAGAAAAATTGAAAAAATTGCACGAGAAAATGCATCCAGGGTGAGTCAAATGGGAAAAATAAACCCAAACCAAATACACATCCAATTCATTTCAGCTATAAATTTAGCCCCCGGCGTAATAACAATTCGGAAAGGGGGCAAAATGGGCAATAGGAATAGGATGGATGTTGCCAAGGAAACAATGGCTGCTGAAATATTTTTGAAATTTGAACGAAATTGAAAGCAAATTCATTATTGAATTTATTCACTTTTCATTATGTCACTTTATTGAAACAAATAGGTACTTGAATAAATTTTTTAAATTGAATGAGGCAGAGTATGTTAAATAAATGTTCACTAATGTCTGCTGGTCTTTCGTTTTCTGAACGGAATGTAAAATATAAGAAAATTTTCACAAAAAATTCCTCAATTTATTACTTCTAATTTTAAATATTAATATGATTTTTTTGAAAATATGTGCCTATTCCCTATTATATGGGAGAGTAAATCATCTACTGTTCCTGAATTTTTTTAATTTAAAAATTATCCATTAAAATTTAGCTTACCCATTCTAAATTTGAATAATCTCATTTAAGTCCATTTTTTTAAATATGCAATAAACTCATTATTCTTGTTATTAATAAAGTATTGCTTCCTAGCCAAAATTTGAATTTTTTATTTGATTTTCTAATTCTATAAAAAATAGAAAAATAGAATTTTAAATATTTTTGTGTCGATGATCGGAATTAAAAGAGGGCAAATTGTTCCCAGCAGTCAGCAGCAGGTGGTCTGCCATTCCCTAATCCCTACCATAAAATTATAATCATTTTTTTATCATTCATTCATTCAATTCAATTTTTTATACTCAATTTCCCAAAACCTTTCCCCAGTTTATTTAAACATAATCAATAAAATTCTGCGGTCGATCGACGATAAAATTAATCATCTCCAAGCGAATTATTCCCCATATCTGGAAATGGAGTATAAATTTACGAAATAATTAATTAAATTATTCATCGATTTTTAATTCCCAATAAAAATGTTAATCGGCAAAATTTGCAGCTCAAAATTAGTAATTGAGGTCAGTTATATGGAGTATTGTGATTGCATAAATTTAATAATTTTAAATAATCCAAAAATGGAAATTATTTCAATTCCTAACCAAAAATAAACATCAAAAATATGTCTCAATTTTTGCAGTTAAATTTGTTGGCCACTTCCATTCTCATTCTATTTTCCCTCTATGTGGCATTTGTGGCCATCCTTGGCCAATCTTTCTTTGCACCAACATCCACCACTTCAATTTCAAAAGAATCAATTAATGGAAATGGAACATCATTTGACAAAGAAAACAATGTTGATGGCCAACAATATGGGGCCAATTTCCTTTCCATTTTCATTCTATGGGTTTTGGCTTTATTCGCGGGCAGAATTTTTCACTATTGCCAACTGCCTCCATTGCTTGGTAAAAAGTGGAATTAATATTAAAAAATAATTAAATAATTTAAGGAATGCTTTTGGTCGGAATGGCATTTGCGAACATCCAATCATTCAATTCCCTCCTTTTAATGCGCCAAAGTTGGACATCCCTTTGTCGGAATATTGCCTTCGTTTTAATCCTCCTCCGCTGCGGTGTTGGCCTCAACCCGGATGTACTCCATCGATCATTGGTCTAATATAATATTCAAAATTAATTATTTTAATTTTATATTTTTCAGTTATTCTGTTCAGCCATTGGAATTCTCACATCTTTGGCTGAAATTATGGCCATTTTTCTTGTTTCGCATTTAATTTTCTATGTTCCATTTTCTGCTTCAATTTTGTTCAGGTGCTAAAATTGATTAAAATTTATTTTTTAGCATTTTTAAAACATTTTCGTATCAGATATTCTAATTTATTTAATCATCTATTTTTCCAGTTTTGTTTTGGCATCCACTTCCCCAGCTGTCACCGTCCCGACAATGATTAATTTACAACAACAACAATTTGGAACAAATAAAGGCATTCCAACAATGGCATTGGCCGGTGCCTCAATTGATAATATTTTTTGCATTTCCGGTTTTGCCATTGCCTATGCCATCGCATCGGCCACAAATTCAGGCATAAATTAAATAAATTCCCTTCCATAATTTTAATATATTCATTCAGACAATTTCAAATGGACCATTTTGTCCATCTTCGCTCAATTAATTGCCGCTGTTTTCTGTGGCTTTTTCCTCGGTTTCATTCTTTGAATTTAGTCAATTATTTTTTACATTTTTACAGGTCACCTTCTTCGTTATTTTCCCCATCCAAATGAGGGGAAATCCATTCATTTTCCCCGTGTCCTCCTCCTTTGTTCCCTCTCAATGGCCCTCTATTTTGGCCCAAGGGCAATTCATTTCGATGTGTTCGGTCCAATTTCCATCATTTTGATGTGCTTTTTGGCCGCTTCCGGCTGGAAATTGGACAATCCAAAAGGGGTCAAAAATGAATTTAAATTATTTTTAATACCATTTTAAATTTATTATAGACACATTTGGAGGCTGAGACATTACGCCACCTTTGGAATTTACTCCTTCTACCCCTTCTTTTCGTTCTAATTGGCCTTTTGTTCGATTTTTCCATTGTAAAACACCAAAATAATATTAAAAATTAATTTATATTCTTCTCAAGTTCACGTGGCAAATGTTGGCCAAAGCAATTTTGGCCATTTCCATTGGCATTTTCATTCGAATTTTGTGTACTTTTGGCATCGCAAGGGTCAATCCAATTTTGAATTTAAAGGAGGCCACATTCTTTTCCATTGTATTTTTGCCAAAAGCCACTGTTCAAGTTTGTGATTTGTGGCTAAATTTAATTCATTCGAACATTAAGGCTGCCTTAGCCCCTCAACTTTTTGCATTCAGTGTTGCCGCAAATGACCTGGCCAGTGCCCAATTCACTTTACAAACTTCCATCCTCTGCATTTTATTGACTGCTCCAATTGGCCAATTACTCATTCAACAATTGGGCAAACGATTTTTGTCAAATGAACAAAAATTGGACGGCGGCAATGAAAAGCAATCGAATGAATTGAGAAGCGAAAAAGTGTCATTTCGCCGGTAATTTTTGAAGATGAAAGGAGGAAGGAAGAGGAAATTGCAAACGAAGAGGACATTTTCGCAGAAACCAAACCAATTGATGAAGAAAGGCCCAACCATTCAATGAAAAACATGGAAAACAACGAAAAATTATCGAATGTTTAATAAATTGAATAGAAATTATTGTTTTTTTTTAATTTTTATTTCTTTCGAATATTTTATTCATTTATAATTCATATATAAAATTCAAAATTAATTAATGTATATTTTACCATACAATGAAAATCATAATTCAAAAAAGGAAATTTTATTTTTAAATAATTTTAATTTTGTATAAATCAGAACTAAAAATTGGGCAAAAAATAGAAATAACAAATAAATGTCCGAAGACTGGCGATTCAACCAAATCGATCCATCATTATTTTACAATTTTCCTATCATCCCGACTTGATTGATTGTTTTATTATATTATTTGGGTGAACGGTGAAATGATGACAACATGAGAACAAACCCGGTGTTACAATTTTTGTCACATATGCTGAGATTATTCTGAGATTACCTCAAAATCTATCAGTTAGCCCCGCTTCTGGAACATACATATTCTGAGAATATAATTCAAAATATGAATCAATCTGAAAATATTCTCAGATTATATCGTGATCTTAATCTCAGAATATGGGTGAAAATATGGTGAAAAAATGAATTCTCAGAATATATGAAATTCTGAAATTTTTTTTAGAATATATCATATTCTCAGATGATATTTTCACCGTATTTTCACTTTTTTCAGCATGTAGTCTCAGATTATAGACAAAAAATATCATCAAAATATGGAATAATCTCAGAATATTCTGAGAATATGGGGAAAAAATCTGATTCCTTTGTTCTGATTTTCTGTTCTGATTTTTCCCTCTGTTCTGATTTTCTCGCGCACTTTTCTGATTTTTCTCTTGTTCTGATTTTTCTCGCGCATTGCTCTGATTTTTCCCTTGTTCTGACTTTTTCCTTTGTTCTGATTTTTCTCGCGCACTGTTCTGACTTTTTTCCCTTGTTCTGATTTCACTTATTTAATCATCGGCCGTCGCTGGGATTCGAACCTGAGTAGTCAAGGCCCAAAGTCAGCGACATAACATTGAGCTAAAGAGGCTATGTATCCTTGTTCATTAAAACATTTATTTATTCCTTACATTGCCCTAGGCCCAAGTCAAACGAGAGGAAAAGTCAATAAACACAATTCCCCAGAATATTCTCAAATTTCACAGAATTCTGAGAATTTAATGAAAATTTGCTATAATCTGAGCTTATATTATTCAGTTAATCTGAGAATTATTTTCAAAATAAGAGTTAAAATAAATTGTCAAAATATGTGCATTCTCAACATATTCTAAGATTATAAACATTTTGAGAATATTTTAAGAATTCTTCGTGTTCTCAGGACATTTCAAGAATATACGAAATCTCCGAATATTTTGAAATTATTCATATTCTGAGAATATATTATTAACTTAATTCTGAGATTCTATCTCAGAATAAGTTGAAAATATGTTTTGAAAATATATCATATGCTGAGACAAAATCTCAGAATTCACAAATTCTAATAATATTCTCAGAATATGGATATTCTTAAATTATTTTCATAATATGATCGAAATCTGATGCTGTAGCGTGCCATATATTTTCTTGTAACACCGGGAATTGGGAACAAAGTCAACTATATCATTTTTTGGGTGATATAAAAATGTATTTTATTTATGTTATTTGGCGCATTTAGATAAATTAATATTTTAAATTAACTAAATATATTGAAAAAATCAAAAATAAAATAAAAAGAGAATTTATTATAAAAATATATATTGTGAAAATACAATAATTCAAATCAAAATAAAGAAAAATTATATAAAATGAAATAAAAATTCATTTGATTTAAATTTAAAGAGATCATTTAAAAATTCCACATTTTTCACTTTCTCTCATTTTTTGGGCCCCAAGATAAATGGGAAAATGTGCACAAAGGGTCCATTGGATCGGCGGAATAGGCAACAAATTTCATCAGAGCTTTTGCCCATTTGTTGTTGTTTTTTATGCCGCCAAAGGAATATTTTGTGGAATTAGAGGAGGAATTTTCCAACAACAAATAATTATCCGATTTATCATTCGAGAACATGTTTTACTGACAATAATGAAAATTGGCAAAAAAGATTGAATTGAATGCGCTTAAATATTAATGGACTTTGGGAGAGTTTTAAAAGGGCAATATGGGCGGTGAAACCGGAACTAACGAAAATAAATAGGAAAGACGTATATTTTTCCTTTTGTCTGATTAATTTGTTTGGGTGAATTGCGTTTGCGTTGTTTGCTTCCCCTCCCTCATATTGCCTCTTCTCGAGAATTGGTTGTCTGATTTCTGCCGCTGGCAATTTGATCTTTACAAAGTGCAATGAAAACCGAAAATCAAATCAAAATAAAGTGGCAAATACCAATTATCAAATAATAAAATTAATGTGGTTTCGTTCAATTATTATAAATATCTTTATTTGTATTTTAATTAAGTGAAAATATTTTAATTAATTTTCTAGAAAGGATTCATCAGAATTGAAACGAACAAAAATAATAATTGGTTTTAATTTAATATTTTAAATCATTTAATCAAAAATAAAATAATTTTCTATTTAATGAATTATATTTAATTTTTTTTAATAAAAAATTTATTTTTAATAAATGCAATTCTATGTTTAAATATAATTTAAATTACCAAAAAAATGGACAAAATAATAAAAATAAAATATAATTTCATTAATATATATCATCATTTTCATATCATCAATGGACGCAATATTTTTGGCATCACTGCTGAAAAACTTCCCTGTTCACTTATGGTATCAATATAAACAAGTAATTCTTTATGCTTTTGGGTTGTATAAATTGCATTCCAAAGCAACTGAAGACATTCCGAATATCGAAGTGCGCCCTTTTGATCACCAAATTTCCGTTGTTCGTATCGAAGCAATATTTTTGCACATTTTTCTGTCTCCTCATTCATTATCCTCTGCCCATATTCGGAAAGCGATGGGATTGCTTAACAAAAAAATAAATTTAATTTTATTGAAAATTTAAATATTTTACCTGAATTTGTGAACAATAATGACAAAATAAATACAAATTCTTCTCGACTGGGAGCAATTTGCAAAAAATATTTCATTGACAAACCGAAAATAGCTTCTGATAAATTTTTAATTCTAAAAAATAATTTTAAATAATTAAATTAATTATAAAAATCGAACACAGGTTCTTCGTAATTTGATCGTAGAGTATATAATTTTATTAAAGGATAATCGATAATTTCCATCAATTCTGTCTCGGAGTTTAATTTCATTGAATTAAAGCGACAAAATAAAATGCTTGCTGCTATTGTAAAATTGCTTACTGCGACCATCTTTAATTTTAAACATTTTTAAAATAAAATAATATATTTTTATATTCCAGCTAAATTCTTTTAATGATAAAATTACTATACTTGCCTGATCATTCAGATTTAGTCGAGAAAATGCCGGCAATATTTTAGCAATACCAATTGCTATTAGCAATATTTTGGTTAAGGGAAGTGGCTCGGTATGAAAAGTGCCATATTTTGCGATATTTTCTTCAAATTTTTCCTTGTCAAAAAATTTTTCGTTGCCAAAGAATGTAATTGGTTGACTCTAAAAATAAAATAATTAATAATGGTGAAATTATTATTAACCTTATAGAAATCTGCATGAGCCAACAAATTATCTTTACTTTGAATCAATTCTTCAAATGAGTCAAAATGGTCAACAAAACTGTTCGGAAATCCAAAAACATTTAAGAAAACATAATTGGCTTTCTCTTCAATATCCAATAACTTTTTTAGGAAAATATAACTTTTGACATCTTCAATTAATTCATTTTTAATAAATTAATTTAAATATTAAATTAACCAGTATTTTCCATTTTTATGAGTCGCATTTCTTCACTTTTTTTCACAACTTAAAATTATTTTTTATTTTTAATTAAAATTTATTCAAACATTCTTCCTTCATCCCTGCATCAAGGCATTCACCCATCCGACATCCACGACATTTTAAAATTCTCAATTTTTTGGCGGATGAACTTTCCACTATTCCCTGCAATTTCACCTCACAATCGCATTGGTATTTACGATTGTTCAAGACAAGACGTCTATAAGATTTGGAAATTAATTAATTTATAATTCTTATAATTATGAAATGAATTATCAAACCGAAAGAATGCTCCGCATGCCCGGCAGGCCATTCCACCGAATCGGGAAACGGCTTTTGGCGATTCACAAACTGCGCACAATTTGTTGTTTCTTCTTCGCCCCATTTGTTATTTTATATTAGAATTGATGAAAAAATAATTCTAATTAAAATTGAATAAATTAATAATATTGGAGAACAATTTAAGCAAATAAAATTAAAATTGGCATTAGAGGCTGCTATTTTTAATTTAATAGAATAAGATTAGCAAAAAAGCATCATTTCCAATGTTCCATTGAATTTATTATTGAAATAAATGTAAATAATGAGGGCAACAAGCATAAATAAATGGCTTTTATGATCTATTTTTGTTTTGGATTTATTCTATTTTTCTTTCGCCCTGGCCATATTTGTCCTCTGTTTTCACCGCCTCTCAAATGAATGGTTGATCGATCATTATACATATTGCCCTGATATTTGTCCTCTGTTTTCACCGCCTCTCAAATGAATGCTTGGTTGATCATTATACAAATATATGGATGATCTCTTAACTGCTGGATATGAAAACAATAACGCTTGATCAATAGCAGCAGGGAGACGAAGAAAAATTCCTAGGGAAATTAAAACAATTTTTTATAAAATTAAAATAAATTGAAAAAAGTAAATGGCAAAAAAGCATCAATTCTATTATTTTCATAATTTGAATTTTTATTTAAATAATTTTAAAAATGAGAGCAATTGGTATAAATGGATTTTATGATATATTTGCTTTGGCTTTATTCAATTTGCCCTTTTCACTGGCCATTTGACAGCCCAAACTGCTTTTACTCTCTAATAAAATGAATGGTTGATCATTCTACAAATTTATGGATGCTCTCACAAAGATGGGATGTGAAAACTAAAACACTTGATCATCGAGAGTCACGCAAAATGGAAAATATATATTATTTATTAAATATATTATTTTATAATAGATGATGTTTAAGGTGATTATGTTAATGATTGTATATGGATATTTTTGACAAATAAATAAATCAAAAAAAGTTTTAATTTAAATAAAACTCATTGAGAAAACTTTACCGAATAATGATAGCATTTTTCCAAAAATTAATAAAGCAACAAAATAAATTTATATTTTGACTTTAATTTCGCATTGTAAATTTTTTAATCAGTAAAATAATTTTTAAAATTGGCATTTGTTTTTTAGGCCCAATAAATTATAGTTTGTAGATTTCGACACCCTAATTATTTATTGTATTTAAAGATTTTTTGTAAAATTGAATCAAAATTCAAGTTTTTTATTCCAAAATATTGTCTATTTTTCTTTATTTTTTTGCATAATTGCGGGGTCGAAACAATTGAGAATGTGCCCAATTGAAAATACTATAAAATGGTTGTTGTTTACGTAAATGGAGGAGAATTGAATGGGCAAAAATCCTCATCCTCACCCTCGAATATATTTTTTTTTCATTTTTTTCCAATTTGCACAGCGGGATGACACTTTGCAGTGGAAGGGAAAAAGTGAAGAATAACAAAATTGTTTTTGTGCAATCCTTTTTTGGCAAAGTAAACGACGATTCCATTTCCGCGCATAATAGTTTGCCCACTTAATCTGTTTTCTTATAGGAAATTCGCCCAAATTATGTGTAACTCCTAAAATATTTAGAAATGTCTCTTATTTTGAAGATCTTTAAACCAGTTGATTTTTTTTTAGTAAAAAATATCATTTTTTATTAAATTTTAATTAAGCTCATAGGAAAAATATGCGAGATTTGGCACCATCATTCTTATGGCAATAATAGAGAGATCTGCTGATTTCAGCCTTGGATCAATTTATTTTACTCAATCAAATCTCTGATTCTTCATTAAAGAAGGGCAAAAAGTCTTTTAGGCGATAAAGCAAAGTCTTTTAGGCGATAAAAGAAATATTTGGGGTCGGAGGGACTCGAACAATCCAATATTACCTAATAAGCATGGTATAATTCGGTTCAGCACGCTGAAGAGCAGTATCGATTGAGCTATAAATATGTCTTTTAATTTTAGAAATCGGCCTTACTTATTTAGTTACTCTGGCATTTTCTAGCAAAAGTTGGGACAATATCTTACTACTTAGCAGAATAACATTGACGAAAAGGGTGTCAAATTCATGAACATAGTGAATTAGCGGTATAAAAGTATTTTCTGAATTCGTAAAAAATTCCAATAGGATAACAATTCTTTTAAAGATGCCAATTTCATAGTCAATGCTATCAAAAAAATAAAAAGGACTTGGAAATTTAAATAAACAATCAAATCCAATCGCAAAATTCAGATGATCAAAAATCACTACAATTCATTTATTATACCAACAATAATTCTTGTCTTCATTGCCTTTGTGCACACTAAATTGGACACAAATTTCGATGGGAATGCGGATAAATTTAATCTTGACCAGCAATTCGAATCCATCACAAAAGAAGATGTGGAAAAGAATGTCGATACAGGAGAAGAAGAGAAAAAGAGAACACCTAAACCTTCGACCTATTTGATGATTCTAAATGGTAATTTTTGCTACTGTAGGCAAAAAGAGAGATTACTGTAATGGAAATATTACGACTATCAGTAGCCAGAGGCGAGAAAAAGAGCTACATTTGGTTTATTTAAAAACAAAATTTACAAAATAAAAAATTGGAAAATATTTTATTTACACATAGGACTCGACCATGGAGATCAGAATCCGAGTGTTGGTGTAAAAATTCTCGCTTCCATATTGAACATTGGAACAAAACTTTGCTGCATTGTCATACTCCTTTGTTTGGTCATCTGCGTTTGGGTCTTCTCCGCTTACAAGTAAAATAATGGTTTATTTTATTTTAATAGGGCGATCTTCTAATTAATCAATATAACCCCTCACAGAAAAAAATATTAATTCTTAAGCAAAAATTTTTTACAATTATTTATATAATAAGTTG
Organism: Pratylenchus scribneri; assembly: GCA_030063045.1. NCBI lineage: Eukaryota > Metazoa > Nematoda > Chromadorea > Rhabditida > Pratylenchidae > Pratylenchus > Pratylenchus scribneri. The sequence continues at coordinate 2,539,849 of JAQSEB010000082.1, forward strand.
TGATTTCAAAAAAATATTTGTAATTAAAAATCATTTTCTCAAAAAATTTTGAATGGGAAAATTGAATTATTTAGCAATTTAATTTATGGAGAAAAAGATTTAAAATTAACACTCAGAGATTACATAAAATAGATCTCCGATTTTTCTATTTTTTTTCTCACAGAAATTGATTGACAGTTTAATATATTGTAATATAAGGAGAAAAAATTTAAAAAAAAGAAAATTAATAACGACATAGGAATATGGAACAAAATATTAATTTATAGGATATTAAATAATCAATAAAAATTTTATATAAAATATTATAAGATTATATCAATTATTTATTAGCATAAAAAGATAATTTACTTATCTACTTATATAAAAATAAAATTTTATACAATTTAAGATCTTTATACAGCCTTCGAAACACAATCCACCGAAATTTGTGCATTTCATTGTTATTGGCCGAGTTTTTCTTCTTGCTTGGCCTTCATGGATTTAATATAAAGACAAATCGGTTGCAATGTCGAGCAATTGCCATTCTGTTGCATTATCTTTTCCTCTGCGCATATTGTTGGATGTTTTTGGAGGCCTATTTGATCTATCGTCAAATTATTTGTGTAAGTTTTACCTTTTAAAATTTGGAGATAAATCATAAAATTATATTGGCTTCTTTTCTTTTCCAATATGCTTATGTTAAGCCGAACCAGCCCCTTTCCATCCTTCGGAAAGTAGTAAATCAAACCTTATCCTCAAAAGGATGAAAACAAACGGGAAATTTAGCCATTTTTATAGATAGGAGTAATTTACCCTAGGTCGTCTTAAAAAGGGACAAAATAGGTGGGAATTAAAAATGAGATCCAATGAGATCAGCAAGAAACATCAACGGTATTGCTCAGTAATTTGAAAAAAATTTGCGCGATCTCATTGCACCGACTCCAACCGAATGGAATCGCCTTGCCCATTGCCCGGTTCAGGGTGGTTGCATTTTTCGCAGTTGCATTTTTTGCCACTCTTTCCCATTGTGGGGTAGAGGGAAGGGGGCATGCCCTTTTATGTCCACTGCCGTGAACATTATTAAGATCCACAAAGTGAATCTGACCCACTGACGTGAATCATTTTTGCTCCTGCTTGATGCTCCCTTAGGCAAAGGCGACAAACGGCGCCAGTGCGAGATCGCGACATGAACTCAATTTCATTTGTCGCTTATATAGAAAGAGGAAAGGAATGGGGGGAATTGTTGATGGGAAGCAGGCAATGGAGGACAGAAGGGGATCCCTCTTTGCACAAAATTACTCACTATTCCTTTATTACTCTTACTTCTTTTTCATTTCTTAAATATAATAGTTATTAAGTTTCGCATTTTAATAATTATCATATTAAAATTTAATTATTTTTTTTTTCCACAAAATTTTATTGCTGAGAATGAGAAATGAGAATGCATAAAAATTTAATTTTCCCTTAAAGGTCTTCGCCACAAATAGCTACAATTTGTTGTTATTCTACGCGGTCGGATATCTTTTGCCAGCAATTATCGTCGGAACAATGTCCTCAATTTGGTGGCCAGATTATGGCACAGATCTATAGTAGTTTTTGAGAATTTTTTTTACAAATTTAATTAAATATTTATTAATGCAAAATTCGTCTAATTTTATATATTACAAAAACTGCAATTTTTCAAGCTGTAGAAATATCAAAATATGTATTCCTCCGTCACATTCCATTTAATTGTTAATGGAAAAATATTTTATTTGCTAAAAAATTATTGAAAATGCAGAAAAGATTATACCCATTTATAATTGTTTAGAATTTTATCCTATACACTCAAAAATATATCCAATTGATAGATCTTTTTGAGAAGAATCCATTGATATTTTGCCATGGTTTAAGGTTAAACCAATTCTAACTTAGTTTTGAACTGAAAAGGAAAATATGGTTTAAACGGTTTAACACCTTTAATTTTTAACCAAAACACAGCAAATTAATAACATTGATGCCATTTGACGAAATCTATTGAATAATTATATATAGTTATTATATAGTTTAGGAGTCTAGGAAAAACCACTCTAAACTAAACCGTTATAATCTTTTCTGCATTTTCAATATTTTTTCATGCAAATTCAATGTTTTTACAGATTAAATACCATTTAATTATTAATTAAAAAATTTTTTAGCTGCTGGATCAACTTCAAAAGCGCCCCCGCATGGATTCTTGTTGTCCCAGTTGTGATCATTTTCGCCGTCAATTTGCTAGTCCTTATAGGGGCATTGGCTGTTCTCCTCCGACAAAATTCCTCAAAAATAATGCATTCGATGGCATCGGAAAGGCCATCAATGGAATCGACGGAAATGAGCAAAAATTTGTTGACAAATCGACGTCGCCATTTCTTGCCAATGATCAAGGGCAGTGTGTCTTTACTGTGCCTTTTGGGCTTAGGCTGGGCCTTCGGTTTTCTGACCACCGTGTACACCCAGGGAAACATCCTGGCTGTACTGTTCACAACACTGATGTGCATACAGGTAGGAGCAATTCAAGTAAAATGTACAGTATTTTCTCTATTAGTGACTCCAGGGATACTATTTTTCAGAGACTCCAAAATGGGCAAAAATGCATATTTTTATTTATTTCACTTTAAAAATTCTCAAAAGCTGCTATTATTAGAAGGGGAGGGCTCTTATTTTTTAACCCCCAAGAGGGTTACTATGAGATTAGGCCTTCTACTAGGAGAGGGAGCCAATAATAGAGGAAATGCGGTATTATAGATAATGAGCTTTACCTGGATATAATTCCAGCTTACAGAACATTTAATGAATTAAAATTAACGAATTTACATCGAAAAGTTCAATCTACCTCTATTTTTACTATTTTTTTGTATTAGACAATCCGGATTCCGGAATAAGATTTTTATAATCTGATTTGAATAAATTTGATATTTTGTTTTGAATAAGAAAAGCAATAAAAATAATTTGGCCAAAAATGTCTCCTAAAATACAATTTCTTGTAGGGTGTTTTTGAGACTTTCGAAGAAAAAATTTATTTTTTTATCTAACAAAATTAGGAAAATCAAACCCTCAATGCAAGGGAATAAAAATGATTTTAAAACATTCAACCATGTCTAATAACTAATTTTTAGGGCATCTTCATTTTCGTGATGCATGTCCTGCTGAATCAAAAAGTTCGACAGACCGTCTGGAACTCCGTGAACAATCGATGCCCACATATGAAAGCAGCAGCTATTACAATCTTTGCCTTGGCCATCTTTTCTTTTCTTGCTTATCATTTGGTGGTTAAATTTGTTCTCTAAGAATTTTAATTATACAAAATATTTTACTATTATTTATAGAAAACATATTTTAAAATTTATGATAATATTTTAATAAAATTAATTTGTCCAATGTATGAATTTTGCAATAATCTCTTTTGAATTTTATACAGAATAAATTTTGCCTTTAAATTAAAATTTTCATATTATTTTTTTTATCAAAAATAGTTTCTTCTAGAAAATGATTAATAAAATATTTAAAAAATTTAATTATCTCGAATGTATTTTTTTAAATTTTTTTTCTGATTCCTTGTCCTTCTCATAATATTTTATTTTAATATATTATCCCTTTGAAATATACCAAATAGTAGCTTTTTGATATAAATTCAGAGTTTACATTTCCTAGATTAAATACATTGCATTCATTTTGGCTAATTTCCGCCATTTTCCACAACATTAAGGGATCACTTTACTGAACTGTAGTTTATATGATTTTTGATGATACATTTTTTCTGAACATTTAAAATGTTGGCCTTAAAAAAATTATTTTGCCTACCTTTGAATTACTCTTGTATTTCACTCAATTTATTTTGACCAACTTATGCACACGCGATTCTCAGAATATAAGTGAATGAATTGGCCCAAATTGAATTGTGTTCATTTCCGGTCATTACTTAGCAGCTTGCATGTTAATTTGCATGATAACTTATTTTTTCATTCGAATTTTGTGATCAGGGAAAATACAAATTTAAGTCATCACTCATCAGATATCGCCATATGAATATATGTATTATTTAAAAACAAACAGCACTAATTATTTTATTTTCATAACAATCGTATTGCCGGAATCATATATAAAACCCTTCCTAATTTGAATTTTTTATTTCTATAATTTTTGCTTTGGTTTGCATCCCTCCCCTGCTGAATTTAATTTTTAATATTATTCTAGATACTAAAGTTGGGTATTTGATGTGCAATACACATACACATATGCTACACAGAGCCAAAAAATATTTGTTAAATTTTTTAAATAGTTCTCTAGGAGTTGTTGATTTTATGCCCAATATATGGCATCCATTTTGTCCATTTCATTTCAATTATATTTTAATAATATCAATCGAACATACAAATAGATAATAAACATTTTCAACATGGAACTCCTATGTATGAATGTAAAATTTGATATTTTAGAAAGATACTAAAGATATTTTTGCAGTGTAAAAACAAAAGCATCATTTATTTTTTAGCATTCGCCCAATATTTTTTAAAATGGATATGCGCAAGTCCATTGGAATTAGAATCACATTCACTGTCAATGTTTTGCTGGATATATTCGGCATGCTCATCTTCATCCCATTAATTATTGTAACTGTCAGGAATAAGTAAGTTTAAATTGAAAAGCATCTCACATAAAGGTTATAATATGAATTTATAAAATTTTGTTTAATTTAAGTTCTTTGTAATGGTTACCATTATCCATTACCAGATTGTCAAATTAGGTCAGTGGTAAATCGATCAGTACAATAACGAAAAAATCCATCACAAAAATTCTTTTTATGCATAAAATTTTTATATAAAAAATAAGAAAGAGTTAGCATTTTTACAAATAAATTTTAGAAATTCGGTACTTGTTCATTATCTGCCACTATATCTTTTGGTCAATTAGAGGAAGATGAAGATGACCCTTATGGTCATCATAATGAATATATTAATTAGAGTCATTCAAGGATTGATTATTGTCTCAAATATCCCCAACCATAATCTTAATCATCCAAAAGGGGACCTGTATTTTAATATTGATTTATTTTCTTGATTACTTATTGATATTTCACTGACAAAATTTCCACAAATCGTATTTCTAAACATCTTTTGTAATATCGACAAAAACTGCCTTTTTTTAAAAAATCTTGAAATTGTTATGAAAAAGAACAAAAAATTAGTTTTTAATTTGAATTAAAGAAAATTTATTCACAATTACATTGATCCGGTGGAAATTTATAGGAAACTGCACAGTACATGCCACCTGCTCATCGGCCTCTACGCTCTTTGTTGCTTCTTGAACAAATCCACCACTCTTGTCCCCTACTTCCTTTACCTCACCCCATCCATTGATAAGCTCTCACTTTTTGCGTGCGCAATAATATGCCTGTTGCCCGCTTGTGCAACGTACAGTACCTACTCAATGATGTTCACCATCGCTGTTGATCGATTGCTGCGAATCCTTTTTCCAATATGGTAATGAAATAATTGCAATTGCAAGGAAGGAGAGCCATATTATATTTGAGATCAAAACAATCTCCAATTTTTGATCATTTAGTAAAGAGAGAGAAAAATTTGCGCTGGTAAAATTTGATGAACCTTCTATTTTCATTCTCGTAATTCCAGCGCTCTCTCTTATTAGTTAGCCAATTGAGTACGGCCTAATAATTCTATTGTCTATGATAAGAAGAGACAAGAACTAGGGAACCTCGCTGGCAATGTTGCCATTACAATTTCACAACATTTGCAGGTATACCACGAGGGAAGACAGATTCCTGCGATTGGTCTATTCCGTCACAGCACTGTATCCACTCTACATTGCCACGGTGGTCATCAGGAATATGATTGGTCAGCCATATTTGTAAGTGATTAGTCATTTTTTTATAAATGCAAAAATAATGCTCAAAAATCCTATGGATACCTTTTGCTGAGTTACCGTAAATACTACCTAAATACTCCATGTGCAATTATTTTTCTATCTTCTGAAAAGATAGGAAATTATTAGTGTGGAAATGAAAAATAATTAAGGGTATATAAATTTACTTTATTTTCCTAATTTATTTATATATAGCCAATCTCAATGTACACTTATTGAGGTGGCGGATTATAACAAATTTGGAATTTCTTATTGCAATCTTTTCTTCAATTTCGCCACCATTTTATGCTATTTGCTGATGATTGCCAAATTATATTTAATTCCATACATTCAAAATGAAAATGTACATCAGCAGCAGTCGAATTCTTCTCACCAATTGTCGATTTCTCGGACAATTTTCAAAACACTTTCGCTGATTTTGGTCATCCAGATTTTCGGATGGACAGTCACCACTCTTGGCTATGCACAAATTGGCCCAATGTTGACCAATTTGCTTGGTGGTATGAATGAGACTGTTATAATTTATTATCAATGCCTCGGTTGCTTCTCCTCCATCATAGTCACAGCCGAAGTTCCGGCCATCTATTTCTCTAGGTGATGGGTGAATTAAGGTACTTGTCGGTTACCCGGGTGCAGATTGCAAATTAGAAATTTTTTTTTGATTCATATTCTATATACTTGTATTTGATTGGAAAATGATGAAAATTTTAGGGTTGACCAATTTTGTACTTAAGATAATTTAGGGGTGGGGAGTTGGGAGAGTTTGCACCCGGATAACCGAAAAGTACTGAATTGATCAAATAATAATGCACTTTATTTCAGCAGTGAACATCGTGCGGCAATCCGTAAAGAATTCCCATGGTTTTTTCGCATCTTTTGTAGACAAAATGCAGTTAGCCAAGTGGTTACTATCAATGGAGTGAATGTGAACAATCAAATAAAACAAATGAACAGAATTATATTTACTAATCATAATACCAAATGATTTTTGTACAAAATGAAATGATTATAAAGGAAATTTATAAAAACAAATAATTCTATTTATTTTCATATATTTTTATTTGTTCTATTTATTCCTTCATTTATTGTTCATTCCATCAAAATGATTTAATTTGACTTTTAATAAATGTAAATTTAAAAAAAAATAAATTCAAATCGAAAGCCAAATATGCGTTGGGATTATAAATTAGAAATTTGCAAGCAAAACAGCGGATATTAATATTGAACTATTGTATAAATTATTAAGAAGAACAAATGCTAATGTTAATATTTTGTATTTTCCATTTGTTTTATCTTTGAAGACGTTATTACCACCACTCCCACTCTATTATCATTCCTTTGGTTTTTTCTACCCAGCATTTTCCCGGATAATTCGATGCAATTAAAAATTGCCGGAAATTCCCTTTGGAATGCATTGCGATATTGCTAAAAAAATAAAATTTTAATTTTTTAGAGGATATCAAAAGTTGCCTTGTTGCATAGAGAATTGGTCCTGTTGAGGCAGTGCTAATGTTCAAAATGATCGAACAGGTTTGGGTGATGTACCAACGGAGCATTGTGTCCTTGATCGATGAATATACGAAGAGGCGATAGGCACGAACGGAGATGAAGCCGCTCAAATTGATGCAAATCAACACCGAAATGGATTTGAATATTTGACCAACATTCGCAATCATTGCTGCAAAAAATGGAGATTAATAAACAAATAAAATTATTATCCAATTACCTTTTTTGGAGTGAATGACTAATATGATCAGAATGTAGATGCCCAATGTGACCATATTCAGTGCAAAACTCAGATTATTATACCAATCACGACCGGCACCCTAAAATTTGGGTTTTCATGTAAACATTTTTTGAAATAAAATTAAAATTCTTATTAATTATTTTTTAATATTAAAATCATATTGAAATTTATTTATCGGGTTATTTTTAGTCTCCCGAAGTTTTTGTATACTTATTATTATTAGTATTAATTAAAATATGTCATGACGTGGGATAATTAACAGCTAATTTGATCCTAAACAATTAATAAATCACATAAAAAATTGCATTTCAAAAATATGTTTATTCTATATTGGTTTTAAAAAGGTAGTATCTAATATAAAATCCGGTATCAGTATATGAAAAAATTCGGTCGATTTCTTCAATGTTCGGTTTTATGCAAAAATTCCCAATTTAAATTTTAAGTTGCATCGATTTTCTTTTTTTCAAATTGAAACCGATTTGTTAAAATGCTACGCAAAAAATAAAACGATTACAAATTTGTTTGATGGCCAATTCAATTTTTGAATTTAAAAATAGTATATGATCCACATATTGTGCCAATTTAATCACCTGCATAAGGTCTTGAATACTGCCTGTTATCTGAAAGTCTGGAATTCCCTGCGCAGTTCCATAATACATATAAACATTTATTGAACAAAAAATCAGAACAAAGATTGTCACTGCCGACCGGTATAATTTGGAATTCTCTCGTGAACTAAAATTTAAAAAATTTTAATAAATCATTATAATTCAAAATAAATAAATTAAATTTTTCTTTTTTATTATTTAATTTCAATATACAAAAAACAACTTTTGGAAAAGAGAATTTATTAGTAAATGTGATTAAAAATTTTAAAATTTTTGATTATAGAAATTCGGAAAAATTTGGCAGGATTTTCGGTGTCAAAATTATTGTTTTTTTTTAAATATTGCTCAAGACATTTTCCTTAATCATAAAGTGTTTCTGATTAATTAAATTAATTTTCTTTTTTTTATGAAATTTTTTATTATTTAAAAAAAATTAGTTATAATTGGCAGAGAAAATAATTTTTTGCATTTGTATCTACAAAATAGAAAAATAATTATTTATTATTTATTTATTTTTCAAAAAATAATTTGTTCAAAAATTTACTAAAATCCAAATTTTTAAATAAAAAATATTAAAAAAAACTAATACGTACAATAATGGGAACAAAACACAAAAAAGTCGATCGAGGGCATTAAAAGTCAAACACAATGCCACACTTCCCATGCCGAATAGGGCAATTGTGCAAATGTGCACAGCAAGCCAATATTGGATAAAATTTTGGCCCGAAAAGATCACATAGAGGAATAGGAAATGGCCAGATTGATGCATCACTTCAACAATTGAACCCAATGCCAAATGGAAATTTGCTGTCCCTTGAAGGGATCTGAAGATTTTTTAAAAATATTTCTGTTAATTTAAATAAAAATTTTTTGATAAAACTTAAATATTTGGTTTTGTTAGCATAAAAATTAAATAATTAATAAATAAATTCGTAAAAATAAAAATAATTTTTATTTTCAACTGACTTCGTTTTTATGGTGACCCAAACGACAGCTGTGTTGAATAAAATGCCAAAAATGGCAATAAATGTTAAAATTAGAGCAAAAATGGCAATATTCCAGCTGAAACCAGCAGTTCGATATTCAATCGGCAATGAATACATCTGTGCGAATTAAAATTTTGCAATTATTTTTTTAAAATATTTATATTTATTTTTATTTATTTAATTGTACGTGAGAAATATAAAAATTATAAATTTTTTAAATTTATCATTTAAAAAAATTTTCTATTAATTTTCTCTATAGGGCACATTTTAAAATTTAAACAAACCGATGAATTATTGGAAGACATTTCAAAAGGAGAATTAGAATATTTTTCAGTTACTCAAATTGAATTATTATTATTATGCGTGGGTGATTTTGGTTAATATTCATATTTGTTATAAATTATAATGACATTTTTAATCATCCAATCTAAAAAAATATTCCATAAATATTCCCACGATGTAGGCAAATAGGATAACAGCAACAAAAATTAGCTATGAGAAAATATTTGTGCACAATTTATGAAAAATGTTTTTGTATTTATAAATTGGGTGAGAAATGTAGATTGATGTTCCAAGTTCCAACCTCTGTGGATTTTATGGGCCAACTTTCTGACTGTGGGAAAAAAGGCACATTATTTTCACAATTTATTTTCATAGTGGAAAATATCATAAATTAATGATACTTGGCAAAAATATATGGTCTTTTGGTTGGTATGACAAATTTTTTTGGATTATAATTAATTCTAGTTGTAAAATTTCTCATAATAAAGGTCAATTTAATATCTGCTGTTCTTGCCTGATGATAAATTTTAAAAAGAAAAGTACCTTTTTTTACCTCTCAATACATAAAAAAAAATTGTTTTTAGCGAAATGTTTAGAGTAAAAAAAAATAGTACAAGAATATTTAATATTTATTGTGTATTTGTTGTGTGAGGAATGAGGATATACGAAGTTAAAAGGCCATAAATAATGTTTTTGCAAAACAATTTTTCTATTTTGTTATACATTTTAAAATTATGTACGGAAATTGGCATATTGTGCTTGTATTGCCAATTTTAGGGCTATAAATCACCAGTTTTATTTAATTTTTAAAATTAAGCAAAAATTCAATTTTTTTAAAGATTAATTGAAATTTCGTATTTATATTTAAAATTTTTTTTCACTATTTTTGTAAATTCAAAGTGATTTCTGGCAATTTTCCTATTATTTATTACAATTATTTTTAAAATTCTGGGCAAAGATCCCATTCATAGAATGACTCCAATTTCAAAAGATTTCTTATATTTTATAAATAGGCACAAAAAGAACACCACAGATCCCGTGCCCCATCTACAATCTTGACTAAACTCATGTAAAAATCAAATGTTAACCATATGATTAATTAACATATGTGAGAACAGTATAATTCTCACGAAATGCCAAATTCTTCAACATTTGAATTTTTCCCTTATTGTTTCGCTCGTTCAATTCATTAGACTTAGGTTGGAGTTCATTTTGTTGTTATTTTTGGAAATTGAAAAATGGTTGAAAATTCACCATGAAAAAGGATCATCCGAGTGTATTTTTCCCATTAAAATGATTTTTTATTCTAGTGTTCCATACATCTTCGTATTTACAATTTGTTCTCATTTTATGTATAGAACTCAGAGATGATATTTATAGATCTATTAATTAAAAAAGTATCTTTTTAGGTTCCATTTTCATTCTTATTACAATTTGCTTAATTAAAAGCCTGTGAAATATATATCTTATTAATTATTAATGGATTTATTTATATATCTGATAAAAATTACTATTAAAAATATTATTAAAAATTAATATTATGATGATTGGCATGATCGCAAAGTGCATCCATAAATTTCCTTACTTTTCAATTTTACTGTTTTTTTTTCTTTTCAACTTTTATTTTCAATGATTCATATTGAAAATTTGTGCATCCCATTCATATATAATTCTTTTTTTCTAATATTTTCGAATTGCATGGATAATTTTATCAAAAACAAATCTTTTATAAAAAATTTGTTTTAGAAAAAGCTATAAATAAAATATGAAAAATGAAATGTCCAATTCATAAAAATATAAGTATTGTTTAGCAAATAAAATGAAAAGTAGAAAGAATCAAAACAAAATCTTTATTTTGGCAATCTTTTGTTTGTTTTTTCGAAGCTTTTCTTTTATCAATTGTTGAAAAATTATAAAAGGGCTGTTTCTCTTTACCCATTATAAAATGGTGGACTTTTAAGCCATTATTTTCATTTTTTAATTTTTACCATTCAATAAATAAAATAATATTTTAAATCATGATCAAAATGCGATCCAACACCGTCATTTCCTTTTTTCTGATTGCTCTCTTCTTCATCAATCTATCATGGGTATCTGGCAACGAAAATGGAGAATTGAACAATGTAATTGCAATGGAGGTTAAGCGTAAATATTTTAATTATCTTTTTTTTTGAAAAATTTAACAGGATATGGACCAAAAATTTGAAATGCTAAAGCCGATGCTGCGTGCAAAGCGCGATACTTGTGTGTGCATCCGGCACATCCTGACTTGTTGTTCTGACCCGGGAACTGGTGGTTGTCACACAGAAGGCTCATGCTGAAAATGAGAATGGAAGTATAAAAAGTTGATAAAAAAGGAAAATGATAATTTTCTTTAAAATCATAGTAATTGAAACGAATAAATATGAACTGATAAAAAATTTACAAACATTTTTTTTTGTTAATACTTTTTAAAATTTTCTATTAAGCATTTTACACTTACAAAAATATTTGAAACAAATGTTTTCCTTTTTCCACTGTAAATCAATTTGGTTCATTTTTCCTTCCTGTAAAATTCTCCATTTAAATATTCGTTTTATTCTTCAAAGTTCAAAAAGTGCCAGTATAATCGAGTTCGCCCAAATCCAGGCAATAAAAGTGGGACCGCTGCATCGGCGTATACAACAAGATCCAACCTCAGATTTATCATTCGATAACACTTTTTGTACGATACAATTAGATTTTATCAAACAATTTTATATAAATCAAAATAAAATTACATTTAAATCATTTAAATATCAAATAAAATTCATATTTTATAGAATTATTCAAAAAAAATGAGTGAAAGGAAATGGAATAAATAAAAGAATGGAAAAAGACAAAAGAGGTCACATCCATTATTTGCATAAACATAAATATGATGAGGGAATTATTTGACAATAGTTGTGGCCTTTTTCATTGTCATATGATGGACAAAAAGGACTGGAATTGTCCTTTGGGAAAACCGCAATTCTATTATTTAGGAATTCTTTTTATTGACCAAAAATGAGAACATTTTGACAGAATTCTTGATTATTGCAATTGTTCTCATTCACACATTTATTCATTATTCTATTCAAATATTCATACTTTTGACCATTCTTTTAATGAACAATTAATCCAGTTAATATTGAATTAAATGAATGGATTGGATGAATATAAAAAGGATGATTTCCACGGTAATTAATTAGATTAATTTCCTAAAAATGCTCTGATTTTTCTCCATTTTTAGATGCAATTTCACATCAATGGTCAATATATTTTATTGACCTTATTAATAATTGTTGTTGCCGCCAATAAGTCGGCAAATGCCGTCGACCCCCCAGTAAAAGGAACAAATACAAATGGCAGTGTTGTTGTGGCCCCTAGGCATTTTCAAGCAGCTGCTGAAGGTTTAAAAAAGCTCAGAAAAGTCAAAGGAAAATGAGAAAAATTATTGAAAACAAAACAAAAAATACCCCAAAATTCAGTCTCCTTCAATAGAATCAACAAAAATGAGACAAATTACAAATTTCGTTTGGGCACTGTCAAATCCCAAATTTGGACATTAACTTCGGCGCTGGAGGCGGAATTGCAAAATTGTGCGCCCATTTTCGAATTTTTTTTATCAAAAAAAAAGAATGGCGATTTATTCCATTTTAATGAATACCAAATTTTTATTGAAATTTTTTATTATTTTTTGGATATTTTTAATAGTATTTTAGACAGAATTTTTAAATTCATTTTTAAATAAATTTTTAATTTCATTAATTTTATTTTTTCAACACAGGTGATCAATTAAGTATGATCGGTGATGGCCCATTGGTTCCACAAAATCGTCAAATTCGTCAATATGGTGGCGCCGGTACACCCCAACAATTTTCGGGTGCAATGGCCCAAAGAGGAGGAGGTGGAGGAGGATATGCCGGGGGCGGTGCTGGTTTTGGCTTTCAAAGACAAGGTAAATTTAATGACTTAATTATTATTGTTATTTGAGCAAATAAAAATCAAAAAAATTTTGTTTAATTTTAAAATGAGAAAGTTACACATTTTAGAAAGCAAAATTTTGAAAAAAATATAGCTTATAAGATAAGGATTATTTTTCCACAAATTATTCAATTATTTTTATGACCATGAATTTGTTTGAACTAAAGTTCCCATTTGATATGCTTGAAAATATTTTCTGTTTTGTAAAATAAAGCATCTTTCGCGCACACCGGCAGTGGCCCACAATTTGGTTATGGAGGCGGCGGAGGATTTCCTGGCGCTGCTTCGGGCGCCGGCTTCAACTATCGGCAACCATTCCAAAGAGGGAGAAGTTGGTGGCGATGGGCACATTAATGATGAGGAAGAACAATGGAATAATGGGACAAATTCGGGCGAGGATGATGAAAATAAAAATAATATTATTAATTCAACAACAATTATTCTTCTTAATAATGCACAAAATGGGACAACAAATACAAATTCAACCGAAATGGTGGAAAATGATGGTGGTGGGAATAAAACAACATTTTTTGGGGCAAACAATAATTTTTAATGATTGTGCGGTAATTTGACATTTTTTTCATTATTGTAAATTTATATTTTCACTTATAATTTAATTTTCGCAAAAAATAAATAATTTAATTTTAATTTTATTAAAATATTTATAATTATATAAATTTAATCGATTGATTTAAAAATATTTAAGCTTTTATTTCTGATAGATATATACAAGAAAATCATAAATAAATGAAAATTTTATCATTCTATAATAAATAAATTTTATATATTCTTTCATCATTTTTCTGTGAATTTTCCTTCCCAAAGAATGCTCAATTGTGCAAAATGCTTTTCTTGCTCTTGGCTTGATATGTTCAATAATGGTTCGCCTCGAATGTTGACCAACTTTTTCATTTTTGCTCTTGAATTCAATGGTGTAACTTTGTTATTATTCCTTCTTATTAACGCTGCAAATGGCAAATATTGACATTTTTTGAATGCTCTTTTCAAAAATGGATGATAACTAAAATATTAAAGCAATATTATTTTTTAAATAAATTTGTACATGATCATTGAGAGTTCAATGAAAAAACTTGTTATTGAGGAAGTTGTCGAAACCAATTGGTGGCCAATTAAATCATAATAAAATTGATCAGTTCCAATCAATTTATTAGTAACCAAAATGCTCTGAACAGTGCCAAAAATGATATTAATGAAATGTAGAAAAATGCATGGAATCAATTGTTTTGCCGTTCGAATATTCTCAGAAAGCTGAAAAAAAGATCAATAAATTGTGTATTGGATTTTTTTATTTACCTGATATTTCTCTGAAAGACTAAACATTTTCCGCTGATATATTCGATCATTTCTGTGCCAAATCCATGCAAATGCCAATAATTCAAAAATTCCCAATGTGAAATTGACGATGTACATCACGAAACTAAATTTTTTTGCTGTATCGTCGCCAAATAAAAATATGGCATTTCCATTGAGAATTGTAATGATAAACTATTATTGAAAAGGGGTAATTGGAATAAAAATTGATATAAATTAACAGACTGTTAAAAGAAACCACACAATGGGTAATGAATTTCCTTTCCATTTTTCATAGGTTTTGAAGAAAACGGTGGCCATAATTCTTTCAATAACCAAAATATGAATAATCAAATTTCGAATATATGTTGGCTGGGAATAAAGTGTGGCAAGGAGTGGGGGCCCAATGGTGGCCAAATTATTTAATGAAGTGATTCGGACAATGTTCAAAATGGATCGACCTTTTAATAATATTTTATTGACCATTTCAAATTAAATATTACCTATTGCCCTCACAAAAATGCAAGCACTCTGACAGAGAAGAATAAATTTTAAATTTTTATGCAAAATTTTAGTGTTGAAAATCAACAAAAAATTTATGGCCGAAAATGGACCATCCATGAAAAAATGGACCAACAATTCCAATGAATTCAATACAAATAAAATGTGGAATTGTATTCCATTGTATTCTTTCCCAATTGGAAAGATAAAATTCAAAAAAGATGACATTTTATTTGGGTAATTTGCTAAAAATTAATTCAATATTATTTATAATAAAAAGTTGAATATTAAAAATATTATTTGTAAAAATTAAAAACAAATGATGATCATAATGACATTCATTTTTTACATAACTGCCAATTTTATGTTCTGGTCATCCAATAATTAAATTTTCCCACTTTTTTCATTTTAGTCAGAATTGGCAAACAATCACAACAAAATACTTATAGAAATAACTGGCACATTTAGAATTTACCCAAGAATGAATTTCTCATTTCAAATTGTTGGTATTGAATCTATTCAATTTGATTAGCTTTGGCAAAGTATGGCGTAAAAAGAAATAATTACCGATAATAAGATATAAGTAAAGGATAGTATTTAATTTGGCGATAGAGTATTAAAAATGGCGAATAGAGTATTGAAAATGGCGAATAGAGTATTGAAAATGGCGAATAGAGTATTGAAAATGGCGAATAGAGTATTAAAAATGGCGAATAGAGTATTGAAAATGGCGAATAGAGTATTAAAAATGGCGAATAGAGTATTGAAATGGCGAATAGAGTATTGAAAATGGCGAATAGAGTATTGAAAATGGCGAATAGAGTATTGAAAATGGCGAATAGAGTATTAAAAATGGCGAATAGAGTATTAAAAATGGCGAATAGAGTATTGAAAATGGCGAATAGAGTATTAAAAATGGCGAATAGAGTATTGAAAATGGCGAATAGAGTATTGAAAATGTCGAATAGAGTATTGAAAATGGCGAATAGAGTATTGAAAATGGCGAATAGAGTATTAAAAATGGCGAATAGAGTATTGAAATGGCGAATAGAGTATTGAAAATGGCGAATAGAGTATTGAAAATGGCGAATAGAGTATTGAAAATGGCGAATAGAGTATTGAAAATGGCGAATAGAGTATTGAAAATGGCGAATAGAGTATTAAAAATGGCGAATAGAGTATTAAAAATGGCGAATAGAGTATTGAAAATGGCGAATAGAGTATTAAAAATGGCGAATAGAGTATTGAAAATGGCGAATAGAGTATTGAAAATGTCGAATAGAGTATTGAAAATGGCGAATAGAGTATTGAAAATGGCGAATAGAGTATTAAAAATGGCGAATAGAGTATTAAAAATGGCGAATAGAGTATTGAAAATGGCGAATAGAGTATTGAAAATGGCGAATAGAGTATTAAAAATGGCGAATAGAGTATTGAAATGGCGAATAGAGTATTGAAAATGGCGAATAGAGTATTGAAAATGGCGAATAGAGTATTGAAAATGGCGAATAGAGTATTAAAAATGGCGAATAGAGTATTAAAAATGGCGAATAGAGTATTGAAAATGGCGAATAGAGTATTGAAAATGGCGAATAGAGTATTAAAAATGGCGAATAGAGTATTAAAAATGGCGAATAGAGTATTGAAAATGGCGAATAGAGT
The DNA here is from genome assembly GCA_030063045.1 of Pratylenchus scribneri. Lineage (NCBI taxonomy): Eukaryota > Metazoa > Nematoda > Chromadorea > Rhabditida > Pratylenchidae > Pratylenchus > Pratylenchus scribneri. The sequence goes on from JAQSEB010000082.1 coordinate 2,556,810, forward strand.
ATTAAAAATGGCGAATAGAGTATTAAAAATGGCGAATAGAGTATTGAAAATGGCGAATAGAGTATTAAAAATGGCGAATAGAGTATTGAAAATGGCGAATAGAGTATTGAAAATGTCGAATAGAGTATTGAAAATGGCGAATAGAGTATTGAAAATGGCGAATAGAGTATTGAAAATGGCGAATAGAGTATTGAAAATGGCGAATAGAGTATTGAAAATGGCGAATAGAGTATTGAAAATGGCGAATAGAGTATTGAAAATGTCGAATAGAGTATTGAAAATGGCGAATAGAAATAGAATATTGAAAGTGGCGAAAAGCTTATAACCTATAACGGTTTAGTGGTTTGACCTAGACCCTCAAACAATATACCCATTCGATAGATCTTGTCAAGATGCATCGAATGGTATATAATTTGTCGAGTTTTGACCAAAAATAAAAAGTTTTAACCGTTTAAACCTTACATGATTTTTGGTTCAAAACTACTTAAAAATTGGTTAAACCTAAACAAATTGTAATCAAACGATGCATCTTGTCGATATCTATCGAAAGGATATATGGTTTGTGGGTTTAGGACAAATTTATAAACAGTTATAAACTTTTAATTCTATTCGCCATTTTTATTTCCCATAAGATAAATCATAAATTGAATTTCAAAATACATTTTTTAAATTAAAAGATTTTTTAAAAGGCAATAATCATTTTTAAAAGTTCATGAAACTTTTTTGGGTTAACAATAATTATGATAATTGCGGCAATTCAACATTTTTAATTTTTGAAAAATTAATTAAATTTTAATGGATTGTTTGACATTTTATAGCAAAAATGCCTTTATATTTCTGATGGATGCAAAATATTATATAAATTCATTTTCATCTAGGATAAAAACAAATAAATGATTATTTTGGTAATTTGAGAAAAAAAAAACAAAAAATCTTTTTTAATTAAGTAAATATTTTCCAATTTGTTTTTATTTATGTTTATTATTAATATTACATCAGAAAAAGAAAAAACATCCCGAAAAAAAAGAAAAAAAAATATGTAATTAAAAAATTTCATATTTTTCATTTTCCGTTGAATTTTCCTCCCCAGATAATGCTCAATTGTGTAAAATGCTTTTCCCGAATTTCTTCTTGACTTGAGATGTTTAACAATGGTTCGCCTCGAATATTGATTAACTTTTTCATTTCCGCAGTTGAATTCTGTGGTGAAACCGCATTATTCCCTCTTTTTAATGCCTTAATCGACAAATATTGAAATTTTATGAATTCCCTTTTCAAAAATGGATGATAACTAAAATAATAATTATTCAAATATTTGGATTAATTTTTACATGATCATTGAGAGTTCAATGAAAAAACTGATAATTGACGAAGTGTTGAAGACTAGTTGATGACCAATTAAATCATAATAAAATTGATCAGTTCCAATCAATTTATTATAAATTAAAATGCTTTGAATTGTGCCAAATATGATATTAATGAAATGGAGAATAATGCAGGGAATCAATTGTTTGGCTGTTCGAATATTCTCAGAGAGCTGTGAAAATTACGAATTCAATATAATTTATCTATATTAATTTATTTACCTGATATTTTTCGGAAAGACTAAAAATTTCCCGCTGATATATTCGATCATTTCGGCGCCAAATCCATGCAAATGCTAATAATTCAAGGATTCCCAGAATGAATGTGATAATGAATGTGATGAAACTAATTGCTTCAAATGCATCCTTTCCAAATAAAAAATTGGCATTCCCATTAAAAATTGTGATGATAAACTTTTAAAAGAAAAAAATTGGATAAGATAATATAATTTAATTTAACCAACCATTAAAAGAAACCAAACAATGCTAAATGAATTTCCTTTCCATCTTTCATAGGTTTTGAAGAAAACGGTGGCCATAATTCGTTCAATTACCAAAATATGAATGATAAAATTTCGAATATAAGTTGGCTGGAAATAAAGTGGGGCAAGGAGTGGAGGCCCAATGGTGGCCAAATTATTAAATGAAGTGATACGGGCAATGTTCAAAATGGATCGACCTTTTTAAATATTAAATTGTAAATTTTTAAAATAATTATAATTACTCTAAAAAGGATAAATGAACACTAAATTTTGAGGAAAAAATTAAGCAAAGAATCTTTCTAACCGGAGAGAATCTTTCCGGAATCTAACCGGAGAGAATCTTTCCGGAATTTAACCGGAGAGAATTTTTCCGGAATCTAACCGGAGATAATTTTTCCGGAATCTAACCGGAGAGAATCTTTCCGGAATCTAACCGGAGAGAATCTTTCCGAAAAAAGCATTTCTTCCTCCTTAATCTTTTTCTTATTAAATCAAGCCAATTATGCAAAATTACCGATTGCCCTCACAAAAATGCAGGCACCCTGGCAGAGAAGAATAAATTTTAAATTTTTATGCAAAATTTTAGTGTTGAAAATCAACAAAAAATTAATGGCCGAAAATGGACCATCCAATAATAAATGAACCAACAATTCCAGTGAATTCAACCAAAATAAAATGTGGAATTGTATTCCATTGTATTCTTTCCCAATTGGAAAGGTAAAATTCAAAAATGATGATGACATTATTTTGAGTAATTTACTAAAAAAATTCAATGTAATAAAATAAATTGAAATAAATTGAAAATATTGAATGATAAAACAAATATGAAAATTTGGTTATAATTTGCTTCATTTTTACAAGACTGCCAATTTTATGTCCCCTAAAATTTTTTCATAATGAGAGTGTTTGTGGGCATGGGCGTGGGCGTGTTCGTGCTAATCTAAAAGTTAATGCTTTTCATTATGAACACCTCAAAAAAACATGAACTTTTTGAATCGTGTACAAATAATTCCCAGCTAATGCACAAGCAGGAACTCGAGCACTAACAAAATTTCTATGCTTGTTCACAATGAAAATCAATCAAAAAAGTATTAATTCAGTGACACAATGCTATAACATTAACACAAAAACAAAGGAGAGCCAAAATTTCGAATATATTTGAATTATTTCATGCAGTTCCAGCTTTTTTGACAAGTTCAGTCTGCATCTCCATTGTGAAATACCATAGAGATATTTCGATATTTTCGTTTCACTCGAATATGAAATGCAATTGAATTCTCTTGACACGAATATGAACTCTCTCATCAGTCAGTGTTGAATGGTTGTGATGGAAGTCGATGGATGCATGAAGCACGCAAATTAACATTAAAATTTCAAAATGCACTTTTTAAATTTAAAGATTTTAAATACAGCAATAATTTTAAAAAGTACATAAACATCTTTTTTTGGGCAAATAATAATTTTTTAATGATTACGGAAAACGGAATTATTTTCTATCTTAATTTATTTTCGATTTTTTAAAGAAATAAATAATTTTTTAATCTCATTAAAAATTATAAATTTATTGTTTATTTATTTTTTATGCAAAATATTGAAAAATAATAAAGAGGTAAACTTTCATTTTATCTTTGTAAACACAAATAAATGACTATTTTGATAATTGGACAAAAACAAAAAAAATTTTTAAGTTAGCAAATTGTAATAACTCCGATGGATTACAACTGAATAAACATCTTCTAGGTACAAGAACATACAAATCCGAGATTTAATATTAATAAATAACAAATTTAATATTGTTCATTTTTCACTGAATTTTCCTTCCCAAATGATGCTCAATTGTGTAAAATGCTTTTCGCGAATTTCCTCCTCACTTGAGATGTTCAACAATGGTTCGCCTCGAATGTTGACCAACTTTTTCATTTCCACGCTTGAATTCTGTGGTGATACCGCGTTATTCCCTCTTTTTAATGCTGTAGTCGACAAATATTGGCATTTTTTGAATGCTCTTTTCAAAAATGGATGACAACTAAAATAAAATATAAAATATGTTTGAACTAAATTTTACATGATCATAGATAATTCAATGAAAAAACTGATGATTGACGAAGTGGTGAAGACTAGTTGATGACCAATCAAATCATAATAAAATTGATCAGTTCCAATCAATTTATAGGTAGTCAAAATGCTTTGGACAGTGCCAAAAATTATATTAATGAAATGGAGAAAAATGCATGGAATCAATTGTTTTGCCGTTCGAATATTCTCAGAGAGCTGTAAAAATTAAAAATTCAATAAAATTTATCTATTAATACTAAATTATTTACCTGATATTTTTCTGATAGAGTAAACATTTGATGCTGATATATTCGATCATTTCGGCGCCAAATCCAGGTAAATGCTAATAATTCAAACATTCCCAAAATGAATGTAATGATGAATGTGATAAAACTAATTGTTTCCGATGCATCTTTGCCAAATAAAAAAAGTGCATTCCCATTGAAAATTGTTATTACAAACTAAAGGGAAAATTTGCAATAAAAATTAGAATTGTCTTCTTAATAAATTTCATACCATTAAAAGAAACCAAGTAATGCTGAACGAATTCCCTTGCCATCTTTCATAGGTTTTGAAGAAAACGGTGGCCATAATTCGTTCAATTACCAAAATATGAATAATCAAATTTCGAATATAAGTTGGCTGGAAATAAAGCGAGGCAATGATTGGGGGCCCAATATTGACCAAATTATTAAATGCAGTGATACGGGCAATGTTCAAAATGGATCGTCCTTTATAAAATTTAAGTGGCCATTTTTATAATAATAAATTTTATATTGAATTGAATTACTCAATGGCAGTGCTGTGCCAGCTCCGGCTCCGGCTCCGGAGCTGGAGCCGGAGCCAAAAATTTTGAGGGTCGGAGCTCGGAGCCGGAGCCTAAATTTTTTGGGTCAGAGCCCGGATCTGGAGCCGGAGTTATAAAATCCGAAAGGCACAGCACTGCTCAATGGATAAATGAATGAGAGAAAAAGGGGAATTTAATAAAGTTGTAGGTATCTTACTTAAACTCATCTAACTGGAAACAAATTTTTTCCGGAATCTAACAGGAAAGAATCTTTTTGGAATCTAACCAGAGAGAATCTTTCCGGAATCTAACCGGAGAGAATCTTTCCGGAATCTAACCGGAGAGAATCTTTCCGGAATCTAACCGGAGAGAATCTTTCCGGAAAACAAATTTTTATGAAAAAAAAAAAACACATCTTTGCAGAAAAATATTTTCTCCAAAAATATCATTCTCCTTAACCCTTCTCTCATTAAATTAAACCAATTCCCATTTTCTCTCATTTATCCGTCCCACTTATTCCTTTTACAAAATTACCGATTGCCCTGACAAAAATGCAGGCACTCTGGCAGAGGAGAATAAATTTCAAATTTTTATGCAAAATTGAAGTTTTGAAAATTAACAAAAAATTGATGGCCGAAAATGGACCATCCAATAAAAAATGGACCAATAATTCCAATGAATTCAATACAAATAAAATTTGATATTTAATTCCATTGTACTCATTATCAATGGGAAAAGTGAAATTCAAAAATGATGATGACATTTTGTTTGGAGATAATTTGCTAAAAAAGTAATTCAATATTTTAATAAAAAAATATAATAATGAAAAAATGAAATACTATTAAAATATTTATGATGGGAAAATTTGATTGTTAGCTAGATTCATTTTTTTACATAACTGCCAATTTTTTGTCCGTTCAGTTGGATTTTTTATTCAGTAGCCAATAATTGGGTGTGTATGCAGTTCCGTTTTATAATTTCATTTATTTTGCTTTGTCACAGTTTCTATTTCTAATTAATAAGGCTGCTGGACAGAGAACAACCAATATACAATTTTGTAGTGTTGGCTGTTGGGGTTAATTTAATGTATAATTTGGCTGGCGCATATGCCCATCAAAAATTTCTCATTCCACTTAATTATTGGTATTGAAATTCTTTCGATTTGACTGGATTGACAAAATATAGCGAATGGGGAAATAATTACAAATAAGAAAAATTTAATTTCAATATGCACTTTTTAAAAGAAATGATTTTTAAAATTAAAAATAATTTTCCAGTAGGGTTGTCTGAATTAACTTAGTTGCATTTAGTTTGATTAGGCCAGCCATTCATTACACATTATACTTAAAATTTAGTAGAAGATATTTTCTAGCAAAAAAATTAAAAAATTAGTTAGAATTTGGACCATAATATCCCTGATTATGAGTGATTTTTTAATTTAAGAATGAATATATTCATTAAATATTATTAAATAAATTTATCGGTATTTTGAAATTATAAGGGAAAAAATTTTTTATGCATAAATTTTATTAAAAACTAAAATTTAAAAAGGTAAACTTTCAATTTCATTGTATATAATGATGTGAGTCGAAATAAAAAAACAAAAAAATTAATTTCTTAATGAATTAATAAATTTATATTCTTTCTTCATTTTTCACTGAATTTTTCTTACCAAATTATGCTCAATTGTGTAAAATGCTTTTCCCGAATTTCTTCCTGACTTGAGATGATTAGCATTAATTTTGCTTTTTCTCTCTTTCTACAAATAATATAGCCGGAACATAACAGATAATTTACAATTTTTAGTCAAAATTGAGAGCTAACAAAATAATGAAGAAAACTAATGTATAATTTGGCTGGCACTTTTGTCCACCAAGATTTTCTCATTCCTGTTAATTGTTATTATTGAATCCATTCGATTTGACTGTAATAACAAAGAATGGACTACATGGAAATGGAAATAATTACCGATAGAAAAATTTTGCACTTTTTAATCTACTATAAAAGATTTTAAAAATTCAAACAATTTTCCAAAGGAATGTGTGAACTATAAATGGCCATTTTACCTCAAAATTCAATAGAGGGAATATTTGTGTAAAATGGGTTGAATATGGGGGCATTATTTGCTCTACAAGAAGTGGTTTTTTATTAATGTGAATTTAATATTAATATTATTTAAAATTGTTTAAATTATAATAAATTTATATATTAATTTGATGTTTAGGGCTATTAATTTTATTTTAAGCGTAATAACAAAAAATTTGATTTTTATAGTAAGAAAATGCAAAATAATTAAGAAAGAATTAAAAAACAATTTATATATTTTTACATCCATCCATTAAATTTTCATTTACCAAAGTGTACATTTTTTAAGCGGGTTCATCGGCGATCCGGCAGGACAATTAAAAGTGGTAGAAAATTGATTTAAATTTTGGAGAGGAATATTGACTCGGGCAGGCACAACCGAATGTTGGCCAACCATCAACCGTTGGCGAAGCCAAATTTGGCCCATTCGAGAACATTGACGCTGAAAAAAATGTTGAAAAAATTAAAAAAATTTATTTCCGAGCATCATTAAATTTAAACAGAATTAATTTTATAAAAATAAAATAAAATTATGATACATTTTTTCATTATTAGGAAAAATATAAAAGGTGGAACCATTGGCTAATTCTCTTTATTAAATATTTGGCCTCAAATGATTAAATAATTTACAAATGCATAATGAATGAAGAAGAGTTGATCCGCATTGAATTGTTCTAATCCCCGCAATTTTTTATTAGGGCCATTTGTTTGGCCAATGGATTTAAATGCCCTAAATGCGGCCGCCAATCCTCCATTATCAGCAATGTTTTCATTTACGGTTAATGAACCATTTATTGACAAATTCGTGCCATCAACATTCAACTTGAATTTAAATTAATTCACTCAAAATATCCAAAAATTATTTTTCACTTTTATTTGGCCATATTGTTCCACAAAACATTGTTTTTTCTCATGGAAAACATTTCGCATGGATGGGCCCAGCCAATCTTCATTTATACCATCAAAATTGAAATATGAACCCCAATCATCGAATCCATGGCTCAGCTCATGTCCCAGAACCGTACCTTCGGAGTGAATAAAAATTATTTTATTTTAAAATTTATCATTTCGGAGGAAATACAAAATTTAAAATGAAATTTTTCATCATTTAAAAGATAAAAATTTAAATTATTTTAAGAATAATATTAACAAAAATTGAATTATCCTTTAAAAAATAAAAAAATTCTCACCAATTCCAGCATAATTGAGTGAAGCTGGGAAATTGGGACTGAAAATCGGTGATTTCAAATATCCATTCAACACAATGAGAGCATTGTTTTCCCGGCTATAATATGCATTTACACCCCAAGATGGATCATAATAGTCAGAGGAGGAAAATTGCCGTAGAAAATTCAGACATAAAAAATAATTATAAAATAATAAATTCATTATTTTTGCCTTCAATTTGATGGACCATTTGGGCAAAAGGCAAATCCAATCGAAATGTTTGATATGGCCGATAAAGATTGGACAAATAATTATCGTTGAATATTTTATCAAAATATACGGCATTTGCTTGAACAGAACCCAATTTGGCCAATGCTCGCTGTTTCGTGCCAAAATCCATCCAGGAATTATCTATTTAAATTAAATTATTGGGAAAATTACCAACAATTAATTTAATTTTAATTGGGAAATAATCAATAAATAATTTTTGTAAATTTCAATTTGTTCATTATTAAACCTCTAAAATAAAACTAACTTTCTAGCATTGTTCGATATGCGGCATAAACATTGTTATAAATTTGCTTCACTTCCTCACGAACACCTTTGCCCATATGTTTTTCAATGTAAAGTCGGTCAAGCAAATGGGGAAAATACCATTCCACAAATTTTTCACATTTTTCGCTCATTTGCATCCAACGCCTTTCCATTGGACATTTTCGGACACTGAGTGAGTCTAAAAATGAGAATTATTATTAAAATTATTTAATGGACCTTTCATTTTGTTCACATTCACATATGGCCGAGTGTATCGATTGTCCATTTGTGGCAAAAATGCCCAAATTGTGTGCCAATCCAAATAATCCGAAATTTGTTGGCAATTCAATTGGGCCAAAACACCGCCAAGTTTTTGGAGCAATCCAAGCTGGGAAACATGTATTTCGGTGTCCCCATTGATTTGATGGCCAATTGGGTCGAAAAGGTTGTCGAGGAATTTTGTGAAATTGAAGGATGAGAAAGGACGATTTTGGTCAATTTGGCTTAATTTAATGTAGGATTGGTGGGCCAATGGGCCATTATCGTAGAGGGGATCAGTGTCTATAAAAAGAGAGAAATGATTAAATTAATTCAAAAATGGGATAAATTAATTATTAATAAATTGCCGAATAAAAATTAAAATATTTTCACCAAAATTAGTGGCCAATTTTTGTTCAACGATGAGTAAATTCCGAACACGCCTTTCAGCTTCAGCAAAAAGCATTCGAATGAGTTGATCGCTCATTGGGCAATTTAATTGAAGGCAATTTGGATTGACTTCGCCCTAAAAATTAGGCAAAAATATTAATTTAAATATTGGAGAATGCCTGTAAAATGTAATTTGTGAATGGGAAAAGAATGGGCGGCCTATTCCGGCGAAGTGCCCGCCAAATGTCATCCTCCAGCAAAGCATGCATTATTTGGCCAAAACGACTGCTCATCAATTGGGTATTGCTCTGTTTTTAGGGAATATTGGGTTTTAATTAATTATTATTAACTTTTCCATTCGAATTCCAATCTGCCTGACTTGAAATCAATGGTTTTGGTCGAATTCCTTTAATTTAAAAAAAATATTTACTATTTAATTTTTTACAGATAATAAATCTTCATTTTTAAAAATTTATTATACATTTTTATAATTTTAGTAATATAAATTAAATTCGATAATAATTCGGTTGATAACCCCCACCCCTGGGAAAAATTTAATTAATTTATTTTTTCCTTAAAATGCAAATTTTAGGGCTTTTCAAAATCAGGGTATCTTAATTTAACATTCGTTTTGAATTTTGATCCTTCCGAATGGTTTAAAAACCGGTTTAATTACGACAATAGAATGTCAAAAGGAAAGAGAAATTTTAAAAATTTTTAAACCTGTTTTTGAACTATTTGGAGGATGATTTTTAAAAAGAATGCCAAATTCGGAATCCCCTCTCAAAAGTCCTTAAAATTTGCAATTTAAGGCAAAAATAAATTAAACTCATTTTTTCCATGGTGGGGGTTACCAACCAAATATTACCATAAATTCCAGTATTTCATTCTTTTTATTGAATAAAATATTCAATTTTTAATCAAAATAAAATTTAGACTATTTTAAATATTTTAAAATTTTTTAAATATTTCTCTCTCATTTTACCAATTATTTTTCTGCTTGGATTATTTCTCCCCTTCCTTGTATCAATTAAAGTAATCAATTGGAAGAATGCCCCAATCGGAAATGCCTTTATGGCCCATTCCGTGTTGAATTGTCGTCCACCGCCTCCATTCATTGTTAATTCCTCCAATTTGGCCAAGACCACCTCAGTTCCAAAAGAAAATTCCTTTCCTGGCCATTCCATGCATGATCGATAAAAACCAAACATTTTTCCATAAATTGAATTAATTTGATTGTTGGAGGAAAATATTTGTGGATGATGAATATTTTCCCTCAAAATGGCTGGAATTTTTAAAAAATTAATTTATAGAATAAAAATAATATAATTAAAAATTATATTTATTTTTGACTGCAAATTTACCTTCCAATTGTGATTGAACCAGCAATTTTCTTGTCGCCGAATTGCTGATTTCCGTGCATTCAGAACTATTCAAAAAAATTATTAGAAAATTTTTAGAAAATTTTCCTACCCTAATTTCACATTTTTATGGAATCCATCACAAACAAATGTGTAAAAATCATCGCATGGATTTAATTTTGTATTGATGGAATTAAGCAGTTCAGGATAGTCGAAAAATGCGCGAGAAAAAGGCAAATAAATCAGCAGAAGAAGAGTGGAAATTTTAAATGATAACATTTTCATATTTAAAAATGAATTTTTTAAATTTAATTAATATCAAAATTCGTCGTAATTAATTTTTATTAAAAATCAGTTTTTTAGAGATCAGCTGATTTTATTATTTGATTTAGTCCATTTTGGTCTCGAAAGTGGTAAATAATTTATAAATTGGATTGGGAAAAGGGGTATAGGAGGGGTCCATTTAGGGTTGAAATTCAGCAATAATTATATGGTCTGTGGTGATCAATCAAGTTGAAAAAAATGATGGAAATGGATGATCGGTTGGAAAATGAATCAATTAGAAATAAATTTTTAAATTCTTTGATGATTAATTTGATTATTCCTCTTGAATTTGTTCATGAAGAGAATTTATAAATCGCTTTAAAAAATTATATATAATTCACTATTCTTTAAATTTAGAGCCTGAAGGAAAAGAATAATATAATTTCCCTCCAATCAAAATTCAAACAAATTTTGCTAAATAAGCAAAAGCGATTTTTGTTAAATAAATGAAATATGAAACATAAATTTAAAAATTATTTAGTAATAGCAAAAGGAAATATCTTAATTCTTTCTTTGATAAAATATAATTCATTTTCTCATCCATTCATTCTGGATTTAAAGGGCATCCACAGAAGAAATTTGATTATTACCAAAAGCATTGGCTAATTGTGCCGTTCGTGTTTGATTTTGGGCATGACTTCCGGAAATTGGATGAATGGATGAAACAGTTTTGCCAAAAATTCTGCAAAGCATCCCACGAACATCCCGTTTAATTGATTTGTTCATTGTCAAATAAATTATTGGGGGAATGCCTGAAAATCAATAAGCTATTAAATATGAGATAAAAATGACCATGGGCATTCATCCAGCAGAATTGGCCAAGCACGATGATGGCCTCATTGATATGAAAATATTGCATATAAACATAGACTGAGGCTGCAATCGCATTGATGACGCTGATCAAGAAAACTTGAAAGAAAATCTATAAAATAGAAATATTTTATTTATCTAAATATTTATGGACCATTTTCTGTGAAAAGCTGTGTTGTTGACCATTGGTTTGACTTTTGCCCAAAGATTTGAACATTAAAATTATGCAAAATGCAACATAACTGATAACCAAAATTGCCAAAAGTACATTATTATAAATTGTATGCTCAATGTTTTCATACTATTGTAAATGGAATATACAAATATTAATAATTGATTAATTAATAAATTACAACGCCTTGGGGGTCATCAATGTAGCCAACATGTGGATTGAAAAACCACGAAAAATAAATGCCAGTGAAAAGAGCTGGTTTTGTGAAAAATGCATAATATAGGCCATAAATGGTTGGCACTCCTAGACAAATCCACAATTTATTATTTCCGAACATTTTATTGGCCAATTCATTAGACCAAAGTTCAATGCATCTATTCAGGGCCAAAACCACTTCAATTGAGGATTCCGTAACCCAACATCCTTTAATATTAATTATTAAATAGATTAGTCAAATTTGGTTAAAAGACCCATTCCATATGCCCCGAATATGTATATCATTCGAGGCGATGAGCAATAGACGGCCCCAATATAGCCCAAATAGCCGGTCATCCATCCATTCACAATCAAGGCGAGCATATCGATAATTCCGATGTAAAACATTATTTTATAGCAATGACTATTTTTGGTATGTTTCCACATTGAAATCATGCAGGGCACATAAAGCACCTTAAAATGGTTTAATTGGACATTTATTTAATAATTTGAAGGGGAATTTGCCTGATAAATTGTGGTCAATGTGATGAATCCAATGCCTAGCCATTTATGTTGTCTTTGCTCCAATGGAATTAACTCCAAATTGTAACCACTACAATTGTAAAGCCGCTCAAATTCATTCGGTTCAAAAAGAAGAAGTTCCATTTATTGTGAAAGTTTTATGAATTTTTTATTGAACAAAAATGAATTGAGAATTTCTAAAGGGAATTATGTTTGATTGTAAATGGTTAATTTATTTTTGCAAGTGAATAAAAATTTAGATAGGCAAAAATGCCAATGTATTACTATTTTTGCCAACAATTAATTTTAAAAGTTGGCATTTATCTGTCATTTTTAGAATAACATTTTCATAGAATTTAATTTAGGCATTTTTAAAATAAATTATTCCCGTGGGTGTAATTTGACGAGCTAAATTCTATCCTAGGGCATGATTTTTGGAAAGTATGCAGGTGGAATTAAGTGGATTTATTTGAAAAGTTCATAAGTTCATCAGAAAAATTTTTAATTGCCATTGCCAAATAAAAATTTTCTAGCCCGAGATTTATTATTTATAACCATCCTACTTTTCCCTGCTTTATTATTCTAAAAATTAAATTATTTTCATCGAGTAACAAATATCAGGCTGACTGAGAGTACATTTTTTCATTCTTTTTTGTTTATTTTGACAATATTTAATTGCAATATTTAATGCCACAGTCCGGGAGCCATTTTCCATTCCTAGAATCGGTTTAAAATTTTTCAAAAATGTACCTTTTCTTTTTAATCAGCAAGCAATGCTGAAATAAATTTAAAATTGGGTCATAATAAATGGAAAATGGCCCTAACTAAAAGTCATTAAAAATGCAATCTGGATTTGGAATTTGGATCGATATGAGATTTACAAAAAACGAATACTGTGAGAAAATAAACAAAGAATAAACGAAGGATAATAATTAACTTTTTGATTTTTTGATACAATTAATGCTCTCACAGAACAAATTAATTTGATTCTTATTTAAAATTCAATGAAAACATCATTCTCAACTAAAAATATTAATTTTATTAAAAAATTAAAATGAATTTACAAATTATGGAGAAAAATATTATTATAATTGTTTGATTATTTATTTGCTTCTTCGGTTTTTTTCATTCAAATCTCAAATGACGGAATTCACTTGGGCGCCATTTTCAGGGAGACGGAGGAATTTGCTTCGAATTATCTAAAAATTATTATTAAATTATTGAATTAAAAATAAAATAAATTAATTTAAATTCATAATTAAATTTATTTTAAAATTTATTGAATAAAAAAATATAAAGATATAAAATTAAATTAATTTACCTGTCTTGAACAAAGGAATCGCATACTCATTGCATTCTCTGAATCATTTGAGCTCAAATATGAGCCGGAGGATCCACGCCGTGATGAAGATGTTTGCCATTGCCATGGAGTTGAGGATTTACGGCGTTCTGCCCAAGTCTTTTTGGTGACCAGCACTGAATCACGGTATCGCTTGCGACGAGAAAGTGCAGGGCCACGAGGCCAACATGGGCAAAGAATAGAGCATAAAATACCGGTGGTCATGCAGAAATAATAACGGAGCTATAAATTAATTATTATTTTTAATTAAATATTAAAATTGACTCTTCGTCGAATGGCCGGAGTTCTGACTGCCACCAACAAAGGGTTCAAAAGAGGATCAACGAATGCGGCAATTCGGAATAACTTAATTTCAAAAAAAATTAAATTAAATTAAATTATGGATTTACCTGATAAATAGAAGCCAAATGGGCCACATCCCGTCGATCGCTGACCCAAAAGACGGCAATTTCCACAAAACTTTGGCCCGAAACCGAAATGAAGAATGCGCCCAATGAGAGGAGCAAAGTGTTAAAAAGGGTTTCCCGACGACGGAATGGACTGTGGTCGCTGAAAAATATTTGAAAATGATAAATAAATGTTTAGTGTCATTTTATAGGAAACCTATTTAGCCATCAAATTAGTAATTTACATAAATATCTTTTTACCCATTTTTTATTTTTTTACCTCAAATTTTAATTTTTTTTATACAAAAAAGTAGTTTTTGATTTCGAATAAATCAGAAACCGGTTTTAGACCAAACAAATCTTATAATAATTTGTAGATATATCTTATAAATTGCTTATTAGTTTATATCGAAACTGAGTGAATTAAACTGTTTAAACCGTATTTCAAATTTTCGGTTTTAAACAATAATTTTGGGCTAAAACCTGATATTTTATATACCATTTGATGCGTATTGATTAGATCTACAATTTATTATAAAGTTTTTTAGGATCTAAAATCGCTGATTTATTAGAAGTCAAAAACTCTTTTGGATTAAAAAAAAGTGGGAAAAATAAAAAATGGGGTAAAAAATTGCCTTCAATTTAAATAATTGAAAAGGGTAAATATAAAAATGTTTGGTTTTCGTAAATAATTCAAAATCTATTAAATGAACAATAAAAATATTTCTATTGTTCGATAAAATTCACCGTTTCCTTCCACCATTTCGTGTATTGGCATTCAACATTTCATGCTGATGATTTACTCTCCAATGGCAAAAAATTGTGGCCAAAAAGATGGCAATTGAGATGAATAAGAAAAATAGGGTGAAAAGAGTGTGGCCACGGAGGAGGAAATGACCAAAATCATGGAACACCGAAATTGAATCGCATCGATCGCCAATATCATTGAATTCAGAGTGACGTTCACTTCTGCCAAAATTTATTCAATTCTTTAATAAATTTAATAAAAAAAATTAATAACCGATTGCAGAGAGGATATCCCCCAACCAATGTTTTCAATTGGTTCAGCAATCTGTGCAATTCGGAAACGGCAAAATATTGAAGGGCAGAAAATGCGACATGAGTGACAATTAAAAATAGCCAAACACAGGAGAATACGCAAATCACATATTGACGCGAAAGGCGAATGCCCTTTCCATTCATTGATCTGCGAAATTGGTAACATTAATCTACCGTATTTTTATATTTTTTCATAGAACATCCGAGCTCCGAGGCAGGAACTTTTATGATTTTTTGACATAAAAAATATTTAATTCGACTTAATTTCACCTAAAATTTTTGTTATTTTTGACATAAATTTTTCTAAGATGGGTTATTATTAGGATGTGGATTACTATAAGACACTGAGCTACTATTAGAGAGTAGACTACTTACTATTAAAGATTTAACTTCTATGGGAGTGGGCTACTATAAACAATGGGCTACTATTAGAGAATTGGCTGCTATTGGAGAGTGGGTTTTTATTTTTTAACAGACTTTCTAGTATTGGCCTTTATTAGAGAATAGGCTTCTAATAGTGATTAGGCTTATAATAGAAATACGACAAATTAATTTACTCACCTTTTGATAACCAACAAAACCAGCACCAATAAATGGGTCAATCCCAGCAATGATCCATTTTGGGCCAGCGAAAGCAATGTTTCCTGTAGTAGATTTTTCAGAAATTCCGATGGCTTATAGAGGTGATGTTGAAGCATTTCGGCAATGTAGAGTTCAGCGGATGGCACAATTTCATCGTCCTCCGCCGTTGTTGTGGCCATTTGTTGTTGTTGCTGTTGATTCTGAATTAAATGAGGAAAATAATTATAAAAAAAATGTGCTAACTTCTTCATTTGACTTTTCCTGCTGATAATCACTTTCGGAAAGCATATCGGAGAAAAGGCAAACAAATGATGCCTAAAATTGATACTTATTTTATAGATAATATTGGAAATTGGCTAATTCGGAATTTAAGATGCTTGCCTAATTAATCTTGTAAATTTTAGCTTCTGATAAATTCCTAGATTTTATAATGACTTCATTCGACTCGGCATAGTTGATTTAGTCTATGAAGTTTCAAATTCAGATCGGCATTTAGATATAGTCAAAAGTTAGTAAACCCAAACCTGTTTAGGTTTAAACTATGGTTTAGTTTTTCAAAATAAATTTAAATCGATTTGAAATTGAAATTTTACAGATTAAATCGACCATGTCGAATCGAATGAGCTCATTATTGAGTCTCTGTACAATATACAAAAAGTCGAGATTACTAAAATTAGCTAGACCATTTTTAGCTATAATTCAGTAGAAATTTCCAACTTCCAAAATTAGATATATTTTTAAATTTTTATTGTACCACAAAAAGAACATTGGAGAAGAGAATATTAAAAATGAATAGAATTGTGGCAGTCGAAAGATGATGCCTCGTTTGATAGAGTAACACAGAGAGGATTACGGTATTCATTACAATGCCTAGGAGCAATCCAATTTCAATGCCAACACCGAAACGTGCTTGGGCACTCAAATGGTGGAAATCCCTTAATTTAATTTACAAATATTTTTATAAATTATATTTTGCCACCGAATTGTCTGTTCATTCATCAAATATTCATCAGTGTAAAGTGTGCTATTCAAAACTGGGGCACAATGTTCATCAAAAAATAATTTATCCTCAATTGTCCATTCGGCTGCCGTTTCCAATGTTTCAACAATGTCCATTTGAGTTGAATTTATTGATTGGTCATTTTGGGTAGAAATTGTGGAATTGTCGGAGGAATCTTCCGCCGGAAATTGTTCATTTGAAGCTAACATTTTACAACTATAAAAATGCATATTAAAATTAAAATTAATATTAATATTTTTGTTTACCTTTTGGTTATACATATATCACCAGATTTTTTCACTCCCAAAATTTTACCCCCATAATGAGCATAAGATTCTTACTCTAAAATAGTGTTTTTTATTCATTTTTACAATCGATTGATTGACTAATAAAATATGAATCTTAAAAAATTTTTCTAAATCTGGCAAAAGATTATTGAAAAGTATTATATTTGCTAATTAATTCAATGATGAAAATTGAATTTTAAAGAAATTTTATTAAAAATTGAAAAATGACCGATATGCGGTATCAATGCGCGGGGCAACCCAAATGGCGGCCATTGGAAAATGTTGGAGCAGAAGGCGGGTTTTCATGACCAAATATGGCAACAAACTCCTCGTTTTGATTTTAATTTTTAGAAAATTACTATAAAAAGATGGAATAAATTTATTAAATGGAGGTGTTGTTTTGTGACCTTAATCCATTCATGAAAAGCATATCCTGCGATAATGCCTGCCCAATGCTCAATCCCTTTTTATGATTTATTTCAATGAATTCATCGAATGTATATTTTGGCATTCCATTGCAAAGTTGCGAGAATCGATGGAAAAAATTGCCCGTATTCAACACCATTGTTTGCCACCATTTTTCCTTTCCCATATTTGGACCTGTTGCCTTTTTGCTGTTCATTGACACACAATTCTGTGGGACGAAAATTATTAATTAAATTAATATTTAATTAAAATTAGTGTAAAAATTATTAAAAGTGTTTAGGGAGATGATTTTGTGCTTAATTAAATATTTTACCGTCCGAAAAACTTCGACCGCTTTTGGCTGTTCCTCATCATCCTGGACTTGACATCGTTTGAACAAATCCACTTCCAATTGGATCATCCGATCGCAAACATTCTTCCTTTCCGCATTATTTTTCTCGTAGATTATCTGCGAATTCAAATATTTATTTTTTTATCATTTAATTTGCCTTGAACACATCGGCATACGAAGACAAATGATAGCGGCCAATATTGTCCGTTCGTTTGCAAACCTTTTTTTATTAAATATTTATTAATTTAATTTAATATTTAACTAAAATTTTAATAATTTAATTTCATATTAAATTATAAATATTTAAATATTAAATAATTTAATTTAATTTAAATTAATTACAATTGAGAATGCGGCCTTCAGCATATTCAATTGGAAATCCCGATGGTATTGTGGTGTATATTTTTTGGCAGATTCATAAATGCCACAAAATGCCAATGATTGCATTAGCCAAACCAATCCTTCATTTTGTCTCGATTTTTTCAAAACCATTTTGAATTTTGGATTACAAACAATGAAATGACGAATTAAATTGTTCAACTAATAAATAATTTTGAAATTAAATTAATTAATTTTCTTCTCACCACTGGATTATCCCTTCCTCTCATTATTGAGAATTCATTATTGTCCACACAAAGTGTCCTCAATTTTGCCTCATTATTGAATGGGGCAATCCATTGGTCGGCATCAAATTTTATAGCAAATGTGCCGAACACGAAAAATAATAATAAAAATAATACTTTATTCATTTTTGACTAAATAAATATTTTAAAAAATAATAATTTTGCAAAATTTAAATAGCAAATTTTGACGTCGACCCAGCCAATTTGCTAATTTGTGTCTGTGACTGTGACCTCAAAGACCATAAAAAGGAATTTTGTGTTTACCCAAAAATATTATCATTGAGTAAAGAAAAATTCCATTTTTAATGGCCAAATTTCATCTAATTGTTTGTATTTAAAAGGATTTTTTGTTATTTGATTGGCATTCGAATAATTGGATGTGGAATTTATTATTTAAAAGAGAATTCTATAAATATTTTATAATATTTTAATTAATCTTCTCGAAAAAATAATTGGCTATTTGCAAAAATATAATTAAATTTTTTAATAAGGCAAAATCGGAAGAAAAAAAACATGAAATGATCAATGACCCCAAAAAATGGCATTACCAAAAAAATGAATAATTAGGACTTATTAGAGTTTGGAAGAAGAGACAACAATTTTGCAAGGAATTTTATTTTTGGGGTAGAGGAATTCAAGGAAAGCGGCCATTTCCTCAATGGCCGTTGAAAAGGTGATAAAAATGGTGGTAAAGGGGTAATTAATTTGGGGCAAGCGTGTACCCGAATTACGGCAAATTTATGAGATCAAATTGAACACAAACACCAGCAGGAATTCAAAAAAAAATTAAATGTTCCTTTGAAGGAATTGACTATTTTATTGGCATTTATGTAATAAAATTTATTTTTTTTCTTGAAAAATTGTCGAAAATTATATTGGGTATTTGATGGTTGGATTGAGAGTGAAGTGGCCTTGGGGGATGGATGGTTTTGGTTTTGTCTCCTTAAATTGGCCCTCACTATTTTATTTTGTTTGACCCTTGGACCAAAAAGGTCTTCGTCTCGGTGGCTGATTGCCTTCAAAATGGGAGCCCAAATATGCCAAATTGAAGCCAATTTGCAATTGGGACCAAAATTGCTGGAATATTCCGTCTCATTTTGTTTTCTATTATTGGAATAAAAATTGGATACGGGAATCGCAATTTTTGATGTCCAAAGTCGAGGAAGCCAATTTAAATTGCTTTCTTTCTAGAGTTTTCCAAATAATGGTTTTGGCAAAAAAATTCTTAGAATAAAAATTTTGATTTTTAAAAGGACAAATTTTGGAAAATAATTTTCGTTTTGTTATATTAAAAATTTTCTTTTTCAACTTATATAAAATTCACTTTGAATAAATTCTAATTAATAAATTACAAAAAATAAATTATAAATTTTGTATTTAAAAATAAAAAATGCGAAAAAATGAATTTATTCATCAGCAAAATTAATGGACGCAATCAATCAAACAAATACATAATAATCTGAAATCTGTCATTCCATAAAATTCATCAAATTAATGCACCAAATTGTATCCATCATTTTATTCATTTTTTGGCTTTTTGGCCTGTCTTTCGTTGGGCTAATCCCTTCTCTTTGAGTTTTGCCTCCTTCTCTTGGTTTGGCAAAGTGGAACAAATTCCTGCGGTTCCACGGCAATAAAAGCGAGGTCCCCATCGATTGTAGAATGCCCGTTCCATTGCCGCATTCCCTTGGTCCAAATTTTTGCCACAATAACAGCACATGAAACATTTCTTATGGACTAAAAGTAGTAATTTAAATTAATTAAAATTAATTATTTATTACTTGTCTCTCGATCCACGGTTATTCGGTCGGCAATTTGAATGAGGTCACCACATAGACCACATTCCTGTGGCACATATTGGGCCATACCAAAATCCATTTTGTCGAGATGAATTGGAAAATATTATAATTTTAATCTATGAATATAATTTCAATTTTAGTATTGGTATTTTGAACAAATTTAGCAAATGAAAATTAAATCATTATAAATGGGTTATTTCAATATCTTTTAATCTAAAAGCTTTAAAATTAAAATTAAATACTCCGGTCTCCGGCAATAATATTTAGTATTATTAAAATAAAATTTACCAATTAAAATTGGATTTAATAAAATAATATTTTCATTATTAAATTTGAGAAATTGAAAATCTTGTCTTAATTATTGAATTTAAGGTTTCAAATTAAATAGATTTATTTCTAATCATTAAACGATTTCATTCATTAACAAAAAGGAATCTGATGAAGAAAAGGGGTTTTTCAATTCCTCGTTCAATGCTTCTATTTATTGCTTGGCTTGATCCCGCCATAGGCCATGAGATTGAGAATCGATGAACAAAACAGATGTGCAATTTTTAGACAGCCAAACTCAAAAATTGATGATATCCGCCCACATGAAAAATGTGCTCGAGAATGTTCGACGTGGAATTTGCCAAAAAAATTGAAAGAATAAAAAAATAGCCGAAATGAATTTGAAATATTTCAACAAGAATCAACTAAAATAATCTATATAAAAAAAGCCAATATTATATCAATATTATAATGTTTAGAAAAAATGATGAACAGGAAATTATACAAATAAAGACATAATTAAATAATAAATATATAAATATGAATAAAAATGTATTTTAATAATAAATATAAATGTTTTGTATTCCCAATCGGTTTAGAAATTTGGATTGTAATTTTAACAAAAATATCATTTACTCATAATGATGTATTCATCATTCTTCTTCTTTTTTGACTGATTCATGCCATTTTAAATGGATGTTAAGAAATTCCAATTCTCGAAAATTCACTAGAATTTTTTCATGGAATTGTTTTTATTTTATTTTATATGCCAAGGATGGTGAATAAATGGCAAAAATTTCATTTCCTTTTAGGATGACTGTTTTTCTAAACATTTATCTGAAGGAATTCATTTTGCTTTTTTGAAGACATATTTTTCAGTATTTAATTCACCAATTCACACACATATTTTTCATTTATTTTCATTTATTCCTTCATTTATTTTTTTAAAATAAATTTTTTTTGGAATTAAGAAAAAATGTATTCCTCTTATCCAATGTTTCCTTTCATTGGTCTACTCTTTATTTGTCTTGGCCAAATGCAATCCATGGTTTCTGCCATGCCTGCCGGTAATCCCCATCATAATTTTTTTATAATTTTTATTTATTTTAGTTGACTCTTCCTCTTCCAATTCCAACAATTCTCGGCAATTTGAGGAGTATTTGTTTGAAGCTGCCGGACTTAATTTCACTCGATTTGACAACCAAACTCGAACAATTTTCGAAAAAGTGGTTGATGTGATATTATACAATGTGTCGATGACTGAAGAAGAACAAACTGAATTAGCCTCTCAATTCTTCGATGTGGCCGACGAGAATAAAGTATGAATATTTACAAAAATATTTGAATATATTTTTAATATATTTTTAATATTATTTTTTTTCAGGATGGTCAGCTGACTTCTGAGGAAGCAACGGAAACCATAATGTATTTGGGAGTTCATTTCGTCAAAAAATACATCATTCAACCAAGCATTACTGAAAATGATAAGGCACTGATTCTGAAAGAAATGAAGGAATTGGCACCAGAACTGTGGAATGAGGCCAAAAAATGCGCAATTGAAATTATTAAATGTTGGGACCGGAATGATGATGGAAAATTGAGCAAAAAAGAGACCGAAGAGAACATCAAAACCGAGATGAAATCGAAGAATACATTGGAAATGGGAAAATTCAAACGTGCCGTGGACATGAAAATGGCAATGGAAAATGTTGTGAAATGGACATGGATGGCTGAATGATTGGAATTGATGTCTTTGAAGAAGGAAGAAACATGAACAAAATAATTGAATTAATTTAATAAATTTTATAAAATTTCATAAATTTCGAAATAAATAATGAAATTGTTTCATTTTTGTTGTTTTTGAATAGTAAATTCATCAGTTCTTTTCCCAAATTCAGTGTTGGTGTTGTTCTAAATTCGAAATGAATTCTTTTGATTGCATATAACATTGTTCCTTCAACAATTTGTAACGAATCTGAAAAGAAAATAATTTTTAGCTTTTCGAGTGAATTCACTTTGATTTATTTTTGTTTATTTTTTACTTCTATTTTTAATCTAAAAATTTGCCCCAGAATTTTGGGATCATTACCATAAACGATATTCGTTGCGAATATACCAAAAAAATGGACAAATTTAACTATAACAGTAAATTTAGGCTAAGATTTAGGCTTAAAAAGGATTCGGAGGTTGAGTCTTAGGATTTAGGCTAAATTTCAGAATTCTGAGAATAGGTATTGGCCTACAAATTTCTTTTGATAGGGGCTGCAAAATTCATAGCCATAAATTTCAGTTAACCTTTAAGAAATATGAATCTCTAAATTTATACCTTCCAATAAATTTGAACCGAAAGAAGTGTGACATTTGCATAATTGTTCTTTAATGAATTGAAAATCTCCCTTGCTCCTCCATCCGATTCCAATTTTATATGCGAATTGTAAATAATTTCAAATCTGAATGAAAATATTTATTAAATTAATTTAATTTTGGGTTACAAATCCTCATAGCAGACATAGGGTTTTTGGGTATTGCGATCCAATAGGACATCACCTTCCAAGTCGAACTTTTTAATAAAACGCTTCTCATTGACTGTCAATAATTCTACAGGGGTTCTGAAAAATAGAAGGCAATTTTTTACCCAATATTTCATTTTTTTACAAGAATTTTATTACCCCAAAAGGAGTTTTGACTTCTAATAGAAATCAGTTTTAGAACATACCAAATCCCATAGTAATTTGTAGATCTCATCTAGACGCATTCGAATGTTATATATAAAATATGAGATTTTGATCTTAAAATTAAAGTGTTTAAAACCAAAATTGGAAATATGGTTTAAACGGTTTAATTTGCTCAGTTTTGATTTAAACTAAGAAATGTAAATTTGTCAAAAGATGTGACTTGATGAAATCTACAAAATTATATAAGGATTGTAGAAAACCGGTTTCTTATTTATTAAAAATTAAAAACTACTCTTGACTTGATGCAAAAAAATGTGTTTTGATGCAAAAAAACTATTTTGCTGTAAAAAGTTATTTCCCAAAACAAAATGAAATATGTTGTGCCCATTATGTTTATTTATTATTTCTATAGTATATCCATTTTTAATCAAAAACTATATTAATTAAATAAATATCCCAAAATTCAAATCCTAATATAAAACATTAAACTACGGGTGGTGATCAAAAGGAGATGGATTCAAATTCTAAATAACTAAATGCTCGATCGCTGATCAGGCTTCACGCTTCACCAATGAATGAGCACAAAATTGTCATAGAAAACAAAATAGGGTAATTTTTGATTTTCCACCATTAATATAAATTCAAAATAGTTTGACGAAGAGAATGGTCAAAAATTTATAGAATTCTGCAATGGAGTCTTTTTTTTGGACAAAATAAAATATTATAATGTCTTTTTTTTATGAGATTTGAATATAAAATAATTAAAAGAATTTTGATCAATGTTATATTTACACAATTCTTGATTATAAATTGAATAAACTTGCCGATTAATTTGTCGCAATTTTTCCAAATAACATGCATATAATTCGCGGCAAAATAAATAACGAACTCGAGTATGTTTTATATACTTTTTGCTTAATTCCTTTTCATATAATCTTCGCCATTCTTTCAAATCTATTTTTGGACTAATATCTTCTTCTAAATTATCCAATAGCGGCGATTCATTCGTCGGCGAACTATTTGAAAATTCAATTCTTGCATTTGCCTCATCCAAACTTAGATCATGATCATCAACATCAGCTTCGTCCCTCAAAATTTCTTCTTTCAAAGTAATATTCAAATCTTCTTGTAATGAAATTTCTACCCGGCATCTTTTCGCTTCACCCAATTCCATACTAATGGCATTGTTCAACTCCAATTCATTATTTTTCCTTTTAAATGAATTGCATTCACCAATAAAATTGTGTCTTAAATAATTAAAAATATTCATAAATTAATTTAAAATTTTACTAATACCTGGCCACATTCTCTCTGAGCATTGCAATTTCCAATAGGGAATACATTTGGTCAACATCTGTTATTAATTGTCGATGAATTTGGCGTAATTCCTCCACAAATGTCACATTTTTTTGAATATTCATTTTTAAAAAGGGAAATATTTAATTTGCATAAAAAATTATTGAATTTGCATAGAAGAGTATTTAAAATGCATAAAAGTTTATACCGGTTTAGCGTTTAGTCTAAAATTCATAAACCATATACCATTCGATAGATCTCATCGAGACGCGTCGATTGGTATATATTTTATCATGGTTTGATCAAAAATAAAGGTTTTAAACCACTTAAACAATTTTATGGGTTTTGGTTCAAAACCAATTAAACCATGACAAAATATATACCAATCGACGCGTCTCGATGAGATCTATCGAATGGTATATGGTTTATGAATTTTAGACTAAACGCTAAACCGGTATAAACTTTTATGTATTTTAAATATTCTTTTATGCAAATTCAATAATTTTTTATGCAAATTCAATAATTTTTTATGCAAATTCAATAATTTTTTATGCAAATTAAATACCATCCTTTTTAAAAATACTGAAAATTTTAAAAATACTGAAAATTTTAAAAATTAAATTTAATAATAATATAAAATAATTAAAAAATTTTTTGTAAAAATTATTTAAAAATGCTAAATTATTTTCCATAATATTTTGACCAATTTTAATTTAAAATGAAATTAAAATTATGCCCGAAGGCAATTTTGTATTAGATGAATTGATATGAATAAAATTAATGAATGGACTTGCATCTTGCATAATATACACATTTTAGATTGACAATGTTTTGCCCATAAAGTTCAACCTATGGAAGATGTTTGGCCATTTGTGAACCGTGTAGTAGCCTGCTGCGCTGATCAATCTCCATTTTAGTCAACAAATGGCCTTCCCCATCCTTTTTCCTTTATGAAATGCTTGTCCATATATGTGCTTTATTGACTATTATTCTTTTAGAACAAAGAGGGCATTTTCTTTCATCTTCATGAGAGTTTACTCTATTTTATTATACAGTGAATCAAAATTATACTTGACAAAATCACTCATTTCTTGCCTACTTTACGTTAGATTTAACCAATTTCCTAATTATTTAGCATTTTTCGTTATATGAAAATTGGAATAAAATTAAATTGAATTAATAAAAAATAACTAATTATTAAAGAATTTTATAATAAGAGATTAGAATTGAATTGAAACTACGTTTACAGTTTACTAAAAATAAACCAACGTGTCGGCTCACTAAGGAGTAGAATTTTTGGGTATTCTTCAAAATTTTTTTCTACCTGTCTAAAAAATAATTTTTGTACCAGGATTAGGAATAAACTCATTTTTAAAATTTGTTGCCTTTTTATTAAAAATTTTATTTGAAATGAGCTGTGCAGAAAAGTATTCTCTATTTTTGGGTAAAAAAATTAGTTTTTTTTTTTGTATAGCTATAAATTTTTTTGAAGATACCTAAAAATCCTACTCCTTAGAGTTTGTTCATTTTGTGTATGTATTTTGAGTGGTCCACTCCTCTGTTCTCATCAATTCATTTTAAATTGGAATAAATTTTGAAATATTTTTTAAATTCTTTATTTTTTGGAATGATTTATTTAAAATTTGATATCACAAAAGAGAAATGGCATTGCAGATTGTACAGAAAATTAAATAAAAGTGAATAAATTAAATATTTTAAATGAATTTAAAGATTAAATGGAGTCGAATTCTTTCGGAAATTCTCCCAATAACGGAATGGAAAATAGAAAATGATACGGCGAAATTTCACAATGAAAGAAATCCAAAGGAAAAAGAAGAAAATGAAGAAAAATTGAGCATAAAATTGAACAAATTGTGGATGACGAGATTCGGGGGAAATTATTGAAATTACTGAATTTGGTGGATGAATGAGGCTATGTGAAAAATTATTTTGGCATTCGGCCCGTTCTTTCCAATATTCATTAAAATTTTGAATAATTTTGCTGCCTGGGGACAATTTTTGATGGGCCAATTCGCAGAGTTTACAAATTGCGCGGGTTGGCGGATTAATTTCACTTCGGCGTCGATATGATTTTGTCCAATTGAAATAGCTAAAAAATATGGAGGGAAAATTTTGAAAATAATTAAAATTATTTTAAAATATATTTTTATAAAGGAATTTTAACAATTTTTTTACACCAAAAGTATTTAATTTCTTTTAAATCAGTAACCGGTTTTAGACCCAAACAACTTTATCCAATTTGTAAATCTCATCGAGACGCATCGAATGGTATAGTTTTTGGCCAAAATTAAAGTGTTTAAAACCGAAAATTGTAAATATGTTTTAACCGGTTTTAAATCGCTCACTCGTTTCGATGAGATCTATAAAATGGTATAAGGTTTGTTAGGTCTAAATTCGATTGAAAAACTATTTTTAGGTGTTTTTTTTAAATTTATTAATTTAAATATTTTTAAAATTAACTATACCTCATATATTTCTTTTTATCCTTTTGTAATTCCATCAAATATTTTGCCAATTCACCAACATTTTGGAAATCATCAGCAGCAATGAATGAATCCTGTGGAATTGCCAAATTCCTCAATATTTTTCTGCTCAGCACAATTGGGACGGTCAAATGCCGAAATGGTTGCCAGAATTTTTCAGTGACATAATTTCGGCAAACAGCATTCTCAAAGGCCAAATAAAAATAATGACGATCTGAAAAAAGAGGAAATCAAAAGAATTTATCCATTTTAATTTTACTTATTAAATTTATTTTAAAATTGATTTTATATAAATTTATAAATTAGAATTAAAAATCAAGTCAAAAATGTATTTGTTTTATATTTATATATGCAAAAAAAGTTATTTGATTCGAATTCTTATGATTGATTATGGATGGTATTTAATTTGCATAAAAAATTATTGAATTTGCATAAAAAATTATTGAATTTGCATAAAAGAATATTTAAAATACATAAAAGTTTATACCGGTTTAGCGTTTAGTCTAAAATTCATAAACCATATACCATTCGATAGATCTCATCGAGACGCGTCGATTGGTATATATTTTATCATGGTTTGATCAAAAATAAAGGTTTTAAACCACTTAAACAATTTTATGGGTTTTGGTTCAAAACCAATTAAACCATGACAAAATATATACCAATCGACGCGTCTCGATGAGATCTATCGAATAGTATATGGTTTATGAATTTAAGACTAAACGCTAAACCGATATAAACTTTTATGCATTTTAAATATTCTTTTATGCAAATTCAATAATTTTTTATGCAAATTCAATAATTTTTTATGCAAATTAAATATTTCCCATTGATTATATACTTTCATAATTTTCTATGAAAAAATTGTTAATTTTGCTTAATAAATTTTTAAATTATTTTTATATAATTCATTTTTTTATTTTAAATTTTAATTCTCTACGGTGTGAAGTGCTGATTACGTATTTTTCTTTTTTACTTCTACTTGAAATTTATAAATTTTATTTCTAATAAAATTTATGAGATTTAAAATTATTTTTTTTTAATTTTTTTAAATTTTAATTGGTTGGTGTAAAGCAATACATTACACAAAATTTGTATATTAAAAAATTAAATTTATCTGATTTATTTTTTGTATATATTTTTTTGAATTTATACTATCTTCTCTTACATAATTTTATATAAAATATTATAAATTTTATACATTAAATTATTTAAAATATTTGTGAATTTTTTTTGCCTACCAATTTCCCGATAATAACATTCATTATCGCATTTTCTTTCATTCCCAAAACATGCCCCATATTTGGTCACTTTGATGTGTTTTTCCAATTCTCCGATGTAAAATTGGCGACCGGAATTTGGTGAACAATTCGACGCAATTTGCAACACTGCTTTGTCTTTTTTGCCAATTTTTTCGAGAATCTTAAAAAATTAATTTTATTTTAATTTATTATTCCCACCTCTTCCTCACTCCACATATCCTCCAAATCCTCTTTATTGCCAAAATCCACAGGATGAACTGCTCCATAGGGCGCATGCAAATTTGTGCCATCTTCGGCCAAATATGTCATTGAAAGATTGAAAAAATCCGCCGACGGTAATCCCACCGATCCGGAAACATACGGCGATTCCAAATAGAAAAAGACATAAAGTTGATGCTCACTTCGATTCGGCGGCAGCGATGAAAATGGATTGCCATGGAAAACAATGGCAGAGGCACGAAATGAACTGAAAGATGAATAAAAATTGAAAATTAATCGATAATTATATGTTTTTTACTCATTTTTATCTTCTGAATAAATGCATTTTTTGCGGCATTTTCGGATTTGATCAATTGGCGCAATTGTTTTTATTACATTTCCCGAGCCAAAGAATTGATTCCATCCAAGGATTATCGGAAGTTGGGTTGTTGAATTTTCATTTGTCTATTTGAATAAATTAATTATAATTAATATTTATTGAAATAATTGCAACCTGCAGCTGAGTGAATGGCAAAATAATCAATAAAATGAACCAAGGCAAATTGAAATGGAAATGATTGGTGAATATTATTTTGTACATTTTTATGTATTAAGTGAATATAAGAGGAAAAAGCTCAGTGAAAAAATGACATCTGAATCTGAATAAAAAACATGGAATTTTTTAAATCTTTTATAAAAAATTTATAATGCAAAGAACATAGATTTTATTTTTATCCCATTCCAACAATGAAAAATTTTAATGAGCTTGAGTGATTTTAATAGAATAAGGGGGGATTATATTTTATTATTATTGGGGACTGTTTTAAAAATATCGAAAATGCGTGCAAATTGGGCGACAATGATAACTGAAAAGCGGCCAATTGCAATTTATTATTATTTTTTGTTCATTCATTTTTGAATAAAAGTAAAATTTTGGGAATAAAATATAAATAAAATCAATTTTAAATGGAAAAAATATGATGCATTTTTCCTCATAACATTGCTCCATTCAAAAAAAGGGATTTAAATAAGAATGAATCATAAAAATCAACGCCATTTTTTAATTATACAGAAAAATAGAATTAAAAAAGAATAAAAAGAAGAATTGATTTTGAGGGCAAAAGCTGTACAAATAAAGAATGTGAAAAAATGAGGAAAATTATTGAATAAACAAAAGTATTATATTTTACAATTTAAAAGCCAAAAACTGTACCAATTCATTCTGAGCTGCTGGAATTGACAATTTGAAAGATCATTTTTTTAATGTTTGCCTCAAATATTGAAACATGTATACGTTTTTGTGTTAAGGAATTGATTCTTTTTCCTTTGTTATCAATTTATACATATAAAATAGCTAAATTCCACGACTTCAATTTTTATCAAATAAAAAATTATTGATTGATTAATATTTTTAAATAATTTATTATGAATTATGATTATGATAAGTTGATAAGGGCATCATCAATTTGCGTTCACTTTTGACACCGGCGAATTTATGTTGCGGCTTTGTGGCAAATAACGAACCTAAAAATTTAAAAAAAGAAATAAAAATTTATTTTTATTGTCACTTTTAAATTGTTGCCAGCCGCCTCTTCTGCAATGAAAAATGCCATATTTTGATGGGTCCATTCAATTGGTACATTTTTTAGGCGATTATCAATGAAATCGGGATAATTTTTGCTGCTTCCTTTGTTTGTTGGATTTTTGTAGGGAATATCGTTGCGAATCTAAAAAATTATTTTTTATAATTTTCAACTTAATTTGGGAATTTACCTCGGCATGATATTGGACAATGCCTGGATTGTCTTTATATCGATCGCATGTGTGCCGGATTAAACCATTGTAGCCAGTTTCACCAATTTTGAGCAAAGTTGACTGACCAGTCTCATTTTGGAAATAGCAACCTATTATAAATATATTCATTTTTTAAAATTAATGTTAATGAATTTTTTTAATTAAAATATTTTCCTTTATTTTTGCCATTGTAAACTGGAGGAAATTTTATTAAATTCATATATAATTTTTTTATCACAATTATCTTTATCCTATGCATTATGTAAAATGCAATTAATGAATTAAATATTAAATTATCATTATTATCACATTAATTGTAAATGGCCTAAAAGAATGATTAATTTAATTCAAATTCAAATATTTCTTTTCTATTTTCCTACAGCGACCACTTTGTATTCTAATTTGTTACAAAATTTTTTTCTAATATTTTGTAATTTTTAAAATTGAATTGCCTGTCACCCATCGTCCTGTCTCCAAACAAAGCCATTGGAAAATGCCCTGTCGAAATTGGTCGCCTACATGTTTTTGCGATCCATTCACATTGCAACCGGGCTCTGCAAAAAATAAATTTAGCAAAATTTTTAGGATTTACCCAATTCCAGCTTTTGGCGAATTTCGTTTGTCTCACAATTTGCCCAAAATCCATCGATTGTTTCATTGCGTCCAACCGGTAATTGTTTTGCCTGACCAAATTTGCTGGTGCCAGGCAATTGACAACCGACGAAAGTGGCATCGGCACTTAATTTATCAAAAATTGGTCCAAGAATTATTTATTTTACCCATCAGAACCGGCGCATCTGTACATCCAAGTGCCATCATCGGTCCAAGTTTGGCCTTGACGACGGCATGCCCCGTGCCAGTCGAGGCAATCACAATTCCCTTGGATGTGAAAATAAGGCAAAATTAAAAAAATATTATTAAAAAATGCCTGGTAAAATCACTTTCCCTTGACAATTTTGTAGAAATAATGAGAGAAAAATTATAGAAATGAATATTATCATTTGTATTAGTGCTGAAAATTGTAATTTTTGGTAAAAATATGACATTTAGTGCAGAAATTAACGACGCGAGCAAAATTATTATTTAAGGATATTTCTAAATAAAATGGATTATTCAAATAAAAATAAATAAAATGTTGTTCTGCTGCTGATAATGGATAAAAGAAGAAGCTCCAAAATTGATGATAGATTTCCCTTTCATTCCCTTTCCATTCATTTATCCCGCTTATTCTTGATTTATCCTCCAACAATAAAAAAAGTTGCATGCAAACAATTCCATCATTAAACCAGTTAAAGAGGATGGTTGATTATTGCTTAATTTATGGATGAATAATTGCCGATCCACCAAAGTAAATTATGAGGATCGATGCATAAATAAATATGTATATTTTATAAATAGGATTCATTTTTGGACATTAAAACATAAAATCACAATAAGAATATTTAATAAATAATTTACTTTTTAAAAGAATAAAATTCAAATTACATTAACAGTTATTTCGTTTTAAACAAATTTATTTAATTAAAAATGAAATACATATATTATCTCGAATAATATTGTAAATGATCATCCAATTCCAATAGATTATTTCCATTTATGTGACAAATTTAATCTCATTTCTTTCCTTTAAATGCCTTCTTTGTCTCCTTTTCTTTACAAAAAATAATTCATTTACAAATTAATAGAATAATTTAAATAGAACCAATGTTTTTGGCCGTTTTGTTGATTTGTTTTATGCCATTTTGAGTGGCCTTGCTAATTTCATGTGTGCCACTATGGACTTTAAAAGATTTTATTTTATTCTTTACAATTTAAATTTTTATTACCAGCTTTTTCCGTTTTCTTCACTACTTTATTTGCCGCATTTGATGGGCCAGAATCTTAAAAATTATTATTTAATCAGTTCAGAAAAATAATTTTAAAAATTTACTATTTCTCCGGAACAACTTGTCAAACTAAATAATTTTTAAAAAATATAAAATAAATAATATTTAAAAAAACTTACAAAATTAGGCATATTGGATAGATTTAAAAAAAAGAATAGAAAAATATGTTCATAAAAAGACCAGTTTTATGGTTTAAAATTTTAAATTTCCCGAGTAAATAGGCGCGTCATATGATTGATTGGATCGATTGATCAAATTAATTGGATAGGAAATAAATTTAACAAATTATTACAAAATAATAGTTTGTTTGAATACCTTAAAAAAATATGCTCAATTGCCGAAAGGCTTATGATTTTATTTATGAATTACTATTTAAAA
The DNA here is from genome assembly GCA_030063045.1 of Pratylenchus scribneri. Classification (NCBI taxonomy): domain Eukaryota; kingdom Metazoa; phylum Nematoda; class Chromadorea; order Rhabditida; family Pratylenchidae; genus Pratylenchus; species Pratylenchus scribneri. Next base: position 2,589,429 of record JAQSEB010000082.1, read on the forward strand.
TCAACAAAAATGCAATCAATTTTCAATTCATTTATTCTGAAATTTTATGAATTTCAATTTGATTAAATTCATTCAATCATTGTTCACATTTTCTCCCTTCAATTCATCATTTCCAATCCCATCCATTTTCAGTCACGCCATTTTCCATTGTAATTTTCACGTCCACCGCACGTTTGAACTTTCCCATTTCTGAAGAATTGTTCGACAAATACTCGACTTTGATGCTCTCTTCAACTTCGTTTTTGTTCAATTTTCCATCTCCATCCATGTCCCAATCTTCGGATGAGTTCGTCCGCACTTTCTTTGGCATCATTTCGCATTTTTGGTGAAGATTCCTTCATTAATTTGACGATTCTTGTTCGTTGAAATTCAGTCAACTTTTCCGGATATATGTTGGAATTGACGTAATAAACAACCAAATACATGTGAAATTCCGTAATTTCTTCCGAAGTTAGTTGACCATCCTAAAAAATAAATATTATAAAAATTTAAATTAATTTACTTTATTCTCGTCCATGAAATCGAAGACTCGAACCGCCAATTCATTTTGTTCCTCCTCAGTTATTGTTGCATTGTTATTGTTCATCATTTCAATCATTTTATCGAAAATTGTTCGAGTTTGGTTGTCCAATCGAGTGAAATTAAGTCCAGCAGCTTCAAACAAATCCTCCTCAAATTGTTGCGAAGAATTGGCAAAAGAGGAAGGAGAAGAAGCATCTAAAATAAAAAAAAAATAATAGATTTAAAGCAAAAGAGGATCACCAGCCAGTTGAGCAGAAATCATGGATGGCATTTAGCCTAGAAAGATGAACAGAAAACAAATTAAAAGCAACATTGGCGAGGAAAGCATTTTTCTGAATTTTAAAGAATTATAATAAAAAAATTGTTAAGGAATAAAATGGAAATAAATGAAAAATTTGGGTTGAATTGCTGAATTTTAAATACAGAAAAAAAGGCAATAAAAATTTTAAGTGAACTCATTTCAAAAAATGAATTCCTGATAAAATGTTGAAAATAGTCATCTTTGAAAAAGGAATTTTTCCAATTATTCACCATCCATGGCATATAAAATAAAATAAAAACAATTCCATGGAAAAATTATGGTGAATTGTCGAGAATTTGAATTTCTTAACATCCATTTAAAATGACATGAATCAACAATGGAAAAGAAGAGAAGAATGGATGCATCTTTATTGAATGATATACTTGTTGAAATTATCTCAAGAAGAAATATTGACTTCGGAAATATATTTTATTCTCGAATAAGAACAAGAAGTAGTTCATTTTGATATCAAACTTGCCTTGGTTTGATCAGAAATAAAAGTTATTTAATTTAAAAATGTGAAATTTTCGAGGGAAACCCTGTATTATTTTTGGCTCTACCCCGAAATCCCGAAAAGACGAAATCCCGAAAAGACGAAATCCCGAAAAGACGAAATCCCGAAAAGGAGAAAATGGGACGAAATCCCGAAAAGACGAAATCCCGAAAAGACGAAATACCGAAAAGACGAAATCCCGAAAAGACGAAATCCCGAAAAAGGGAAAAAAGGACGAAATCTCGAAAATTTTTAATTTTTTATATTTACTGAAAAAAGTGCAAAAAAATATTTTATGGTAATTTAGTGCGCTAAACACGTATGTGATGTCCATTTTGCTGTATTTGCACGCTCTTGGGCATCAAGGTTTAATAAAATATATAAAATTTTATCATTAAAATATTAAATATTGATGTAGATGCAAGGTTATGTGGTCGGAATGCGAGCCCCTGCCAATGCCAACCAAGAAGATGGCAATCGAACTGAAGACACCATCGATTTGGAGGCGGAGGCTGATATTTTCGATGATGAAGAAGGATTTGGATTTTGATGATGAAGAAGAATTGGATTTTGATGATGAAGAATCGCAAGAAATCCAATCTGAATTTGATTATTCCATCCCTACTACATCCACCCGATAATTTTATCCCATTTTTTGCTCATTAATTCCATTTTATTTCCATATTTTTGCTCATCAATTCAACAATTTATTTATCTATTCAATTTTCATCCCAGTTTTCAATTAAATCAGCCGCAATAATTGATTAAATTGTCTTTATTTTAATTCATTTTTTCCATTTTCGATGCTAAAATAAATAATTTCAACATAGTTTGTTTGATAATTTTTGGAATTATATTTTAGTTGGATTAATAGATACTGAAAAATGAACACTAAAATTGTGATCAGCGCTTAAAATTACCCTAGAAATATTTTTTTTGCATTTTTTTCAGTAAATATAAAAAAATTAAAATTTTTCGAGATTTCGTCCTTTTTTCCCTTTTTCGGGATTTCGTCTTTTCGGGATTTCATCTCATTTTCGTGTTTTCGAGATTTCGTCCTTTTTTTCCACTTTTCGGGATTTCGTCATTTCGGGATTTCGTCTTTTTTTCCACTTTTCGGGGTTTCGTCTTTTCGGGGTTTCGTCTTTTCGGGGTTTCGTCTTTTCGGGATTTCGGGGGTTAGCGATTATTTTTTTTTATTTGAAATCATATTTTATGAGAGATAAACATAGAGTATGCGAGAGAATGCGATGAGTGGAGAGGAAAAAGAAACGAAGTGGGATGGATAGAGTGCACATTCAATTCACTTCAATTTTGTTTTGCTGCCTGCTTTCCATAAACAAATATTAGGATGAATTCCCTTCATCTATATAAGCGAAAGGAAAAATTTAGTGGATGTGGGTTCAGTGGAGTTGTCGGTAGACTCTAGCAGAGGCATAGCACGGTCGCACGCAGGTGGCCAAAAGGGAAAATCTCCTAAAAGTGGGATTTCTCCGTAACCCTTGGCGGGGTTACTGGTTGTTCACGGAAGTGACCCTTCTGTGTTCAGCCGCATCCACCCCTTTCATCTAAAAATGATTGGGGAGGACGTGCACCCATCCATTCACAAAATGGCTGGGGGCTTCGCTCAACAGCTGTTCATTGAATAGCCTTTGAGCACAGAGGGAGAAACCCGAAAAGGGGGAATCCTTCTGGCCCTGGAGGAATGTCAGCAATGGCATATGGAGGAATGGGCATTATAAAATTGGAGGATGGAGGAAAAATGCCATGGCCAAACCGGTGCAACAAAGACCGATCTCTGTGCCAATGATGCACCTGAACCCCCAAATTTTTTTTCAAATAATTTTTTAAGATTAATTTATTGTCAGAATAAAAGAAAATTTTTAAAAAATTTAATAAAATTTAATTTAGTAAAATATCATTTTCGGCATATAGCCCGAATTAGGAGATATCGTGGATTCCCATTTGTATATGTACATTAAAATTAGTTTAATCGAATTCAATTCTAATCAATATAAAACCAATTTTGCTTCCACTAATTTAATTTTGCATCTGAATTTTTAAAGCAAATATAAAAAACATTATCATATCAATATTACAGTTGCCAATGATAACAAATAAATTTGCATAAATATAATGGCGGAATTTACAGAAGTGCATAAAAATTTTTATTCATTCTATAATAGAAATTTAATAATAAAACAGCGATTTTGGGCATAAAAATTAAACTAATATTTTCTATTTTTTATTTACAATAATTTCATTTTAGCCTTTTCCTTTTCTTTCCATTTTTGGGTGGTCCCTTTCACCAATTTCTTCCTCATCAAAAACTTCTTCGCTGGCCAAACTTGCTCTCGGTTCCATCAAACCGAAGGCATTTCCATCTTCCCTGGAACTCGAATCTGTTCTTTCCTCTGCTGACCGTCTTGAACTATAGAAAATTCCATTATTATTTGAATTACATTCAATAATACTTTTCTGCTTCCGATGTATTTCGGCTTTTCGTTTTTTCAGTCCCTCCTTCTCGTTCACGACTTCCTTCTCGGCCAGCACCAGTTCTCCGTAGAAATCGATGGAAAGAAGAACGAAGGACACCAAAATTGTCTCGGGCTGTTTGAACGGCTGGCAAAAATGGGCCACCACCAGCAGCAATTTCCCTTGTCGATGTTGAACCATCGGATGTGGTACTACTCGATGATGTTCTCACACGTCGAATGCCCCTTGTATGTCTAGAGAAATTAATTTTAAAAAATTTTCATACAATTAAATTCTATAAATTTATTTAAAAAATATATTTTGTATTTTTTTATCCAAGTTTAAAAAATTTAATGATATATAAATTATAAAAGGAAATCGTTACGTACACCGTATCATAAAATCTATTTTTTTAAAGTGTTTTTTTTTTAAATCATTTAATTATCCCTCATTTCCTTATAAACATACCTAATATTTGTGTTCTCCATATTTTTGCTGCTTATTTGTTGGAGTTGGCCGGAGACCTTTCCATTGGCCAAATGTTGATGAATGATTGTTGTTGATTTGGCACTTGATGGTCCAAATGCAGTGAATCGAGGCGAAAGTGTGGCATTCAAATTTAACCAAGAACTGAGTCCAGCTGAGCTTGGACCAGCTTCAGATTCTCCGCCAACATCGCCACTGACCAATCGACGACATTCAATCGATGATGGCGGACTATTTAATTTACAATTTTGATGGGTCGAAATTGTGCAACGGGCACATTTGGATCCGTGGCGCATCCAAAGCTGAAAGAACACATTTTAAAAAATTAAAATTGGATGTATTTTGCATCGAATTTATTTTCTAATAATAATTTTTACATTGTAAAAATTAATAAAATTAAAAAAAAATGATATTCGATAAGTCCAATTTACCAATTTGTTGCAATTTATGCAAATTGTTGGTGTCAAAAAATGGCAATCAATCCATTGATGTTCTTGACTTTGCTGGCCAAATTCACCATTCTTCAATTTTCGATCAAAATATTGCAACATTTCCATCCGGCTGATCAGCCCATTTTGATCATATTTTATTCCCTCTATTGGCTCAACAAATGTGAAATTCCCAATGAATTGTTCGAATTCTTTTCGATCAATTTTTCCATCTTTATCATCGTCATAATATTTGAAAATTGCATCCACCTGAATTTATTAAATTATTTTCCCTATTATTTAAATTAATTAATCCACCATTTCTTTGATATGTTTATCCACACTTTCAGGATCTGCCCTTTTCGACACACCTTTGGCCCAATCAGCAAAAACGGTGGGTGCTTGGTGGCGGCTAATTTGCTCGCCTCCTTCTTTTCCTTTTGGCTCTCTTCTCAATGATAAATTGTAAAGCTAATAAACAAAAATGAATTTTTTCAATTTATTAAATTTATTTTTATCATTACCTCCACCTCATCGTAAACAATTGGACTATCCAAAAGGACCTTCAAATGAACATTTTAATTTATTTTTCAATAGGTAAATTACAAACTTTCATTGTATTTATCAATTCCAAATTTGCTTCACCAAAATTTGGTTGCATCCTTTTGACACTGAGAAAATGTGCCAGAAAATAAGCCAATTGTCCAATGCCTAAAATGAATAAAAATTTAATACAAGATAATGGATTATTGTAGAATCTGGATGAAATTTAAATAAATTTAAATATCCACTAAATTATTTCTTTTTTTGAATGTAAAAAATAAGGCAAATTTTAGTGAATTTATTTTAATTATTTTAAAATTAAACCCACATCTTTGTGATATTGTTTTAGTCTTTTCGTAATTTTCTAAGTCGCCACTGTGCCAAAATGCCAGCAAATCTTTCAAATGGACTCCCCTTAAAAATAAGTAATTAAAAATTATATTCAAATTAATAATCAACGAACATTATTGGAATTCTGAATCGGCCAGCCTCCCTCAAATTTTGTCGATATTTTCCATAATTGCTGGAAAATGAAAGAAGTTCGGTGAATTCATTGAGTTGGGCAGAAACATCCGCCGAAATTAAAGCCTGCGTTTGGCCAAGACGCTGAATATTTTTTGGGGGATTTGTTTTAAAAAAATTTCAATTAATTGGAAACCTGGATGTTAGAATGAGTGATACCGCCTATAAGGGCCATCAATGTGTTGAAATTATTTTGTCGATGAAGCTGCTGAAAAGAAAGGAAAATTTATACAAAATCCAAAAAAATGTGAATTAAAATTAGAATACGGTCTGCGAATAATTATATTATCTTTATCAACTTAATAGAAATTAGATTAATATGAATTAAAATTTATTAAAATGATTCTTTTTCTATTTAATGTGGGTGTATTTTTCATGATGGCCTAAGGCTATATAATATAATATATATGATTCTTTGTTTATTTTTATTTCTTAAATCCGATATCAATAAATAGCACAATACTATTATAACCATATCCAATATAATTAAAATGCCCTTCATTAAACATACTTTGCCAACATCAACAAATTTTTGTATAACTTGGGCTCTTTCTGTTGGCGTTGATTTGCTTAGGACGGTTGCTTGAACCCAACCAGAAAAACACTGAAAATGATATTCAAATTAAATAAGCTAAATTAGAAGTGAATATTTTTATTACATTAAAAATGCTGATTGAACGCTCCAAAAATGGAGTTTGATTAGAAAGACGGCCTCCCGATTGGACATAATGCTTTAATTCAATGACATTGACTCGGCTGAGCACCTTATGGTCAACTATGTGAATTTAGTGTTAATTTTACATAATTTGGTATTATTAAACAAAGGATTATTTAATATTAAATAATTTAAAGTAATCTAATTTATGGGAAAAATCGTTCTAAAATATGTATATAAAAACAAATAATTTTAATATTGCTTTTAGCTTTTTAAAGTAATTTAATTTGTTATATTTTATTTTTTTCATTTCAATTTTAAAATATAATTTTAAAAAAATACTATGGCTCATGCAATTGGCAATATCATCGGCGGAACAATGCAAAAAATTGAGTGAAACATGTTTGGAAATTGTTGGATTTCGAGTGGATGGATTTCTCAGCCAAGCAAAAGATGGACTTTTTTTGATTAAATTAGTCATTAATTTCAATTAAAAATATTTACATTGTGGAAATGTCAAGTAATTCATCCAACATTGGCCTTGGAATGGATTCATCCGCCGAGGCCAATCTTTTAATTTTTTCCAAAATTCGACAAAGTTTTGGATTCGCATCAAAATGGAATGGAAAATGCCGAATCCAAAATCCAACGGCCAAACACACTTTTTGACCATAGGCCAATGGATCTTCCTAAGGAATATTTTTTAAAAGGGCAAATTGAAGTGAATTCATTGCCTGGAATAATTTGAGGAACATTGCCAACAAATCCGCATTATCCTCGTTTAACCATTCCGAAATTGAGAAAAGCCATTCCGGCAATGGTTCAGATGGTTCGGATGGATCTCCCTCTAAAAATAAAATTTATAAAAATAATAATTTAAGGTTTTACCAAAACAATCGCAACATTTTTGGACAATTTCCTCAAGGCTCAATGGTTCGGAGGCATTTTGTTGTGCGGACAATCCGGCCAAGGCCAATGCTTCGTTCATATTGAAAATAAGGGCGATTGGTGGATATTCGTTGCCATCCCATCCAAAGCAAAATATTAATCCATGAAAAATGTTTTTTCACTTATCGTCGAAATGGTCAATCCGAATTGGCCTCTCTGGAAAATTGGACACACATGTTTATTCTCAATGTAAAAGGGCAGAAACTAGAATTGAAGTAGTCGACGTCTCTAATAAGCCCTTTATTCCCCCACAAAATGTAAAAAATGAGCAAAGTGCTTTAATGCGTAGTTTTCGCTTATCCAACTTTTTGGCATTTGGTCAAAACATGTGGATTTAAAGCTTAAATTCATGAGATTAAAATTTAGGTTTGATTTTAAAAAAATGTTTGAAAGGGTTGCTTAAGCTCATCAGGGTATTTTCGGAGAGAACGGCAAATTTCATTTGGAAAAAGTTTGTAAAATATTAAAAAAGATTCCAAATAGATATATGGGTTGGGGGGAGGATGGTATTTGACCATATAAATTTGCTACCTAAATTCCCCAAAATGGGAAATGAGCAAAGTATTTTAATATGTCATAGACCCACACTTAGCTTATCCAACTTTTTGGCATTTGGTCAAAACATGCGAATTTAAAGCTTAAATTCATGGGATTAAAATTAGGTTTGAGTCAGATAAAAAAGTTTTGAAGAGGTCGTTTAAGGTCACTGTCAGAGAGAGGATTTTGGGGGACGACAAATATCAATTGGAAAAAGCTGGAAAAAGCACAATTAAATAATTCATGGGCACATGGTAATGGGAAATATTTGTCCAAATTATATTTATATTGAGGAATTGTTGGATGATAGACTAATTAGGTCAGCCGGGTTTGGGAAAGAAACGCAAATGCCAATTGGAAAAATTCAATGAGCACGTGGCAATGGGAAATATTTGGCCATATTATAGTTTAATATTGAGGAAATTGTTGGATGATGGATTAATTGGGAATTCGGGAAAATGATGAATATATTTGGGGATTTGGTGTCATCCTTTCATAGCAATTCTCGTGTGTTTCTCCTCACCTTCGCTCGATTCTATTCTTTCCATTCATTCATTCCACATTTTTGCGTGTGCATTGCCGGCTGGCACTTTTTTGGCAGCCATAGACGGTTTATTGATTTGCCTGTGTTGGACTGGCCGGTTGGCCGCCGCCACCGCCGCCATTTAAGCCTCCTCTTTTCACTGCCCTCAATTTTTCCATTTTCCTTCCCCCCAATACTCTCGCCACCATCAAATGGAGGGACCATCCATGAGACCGAGACTCAAACAACCACCACAGCCAAATATGGGGTGGTAGAGGTGGAATGAATGGCGTATTGAATATATTGAATGGAGGAGGGAAAAATGGGTGAAATAAAAAAAAAAGATGAAATTAGTTTTGTTTAAATTGTGGCAATTTTTTTTTAAATTAATTTATTCAAATGGAATATGTAAATGTTACAGTAAATCCTCTCATAATATACCATGAGGAATAAGTTTTTAACTTCGATAAAGTATGGCGAATTTTTAGAGAGTGGGGAATTAAAGAGAATTTACAGTAAATGTTGATATACATTGTAAATCAATTAATTTAATTTCATAAATTTTTTCATTTAATTCCCTTTTTGATCTCCTTCATTCGTCATTCATTGTTCATTCTCATTCATTATAATTCTCAAAAAGAAAATGTATATTAATTGTGGAAATATCAAATCGCCTTTCTATCTATTAATAATTTCTGGTCAATTTTCTGCTGATGCTGATAATGATAAGCACAGTCCATTAAATTGGAAAATTGCATGGACTTGTTGATGTCATTTTATAACCATTTATAATTCCTTAAAAAAATATGATAATTGATAATAAAAATAACAAATGCAAAGAAGGAGTTCCCAATGTCCAACCATAGTTAATAAATAACCGTCAAATCTCATTAATCCGAATTTAAATTGACAAAATTGCAATGAAATAAATTTGTTAATATCCATCAATAAGCATAAATCTCGGCTAATCACTAGTCAATTAAAAATAAAATGAATTAGCTAGCATATTATAAAAATAAAATAAATTTTAAATTCCCCTAATTTGAAAGTTTTTTTTTGCTTTCACATTCAATCCCTCCGCTCATCTCCATCGAAAAATTTTTCAGAAGCCGATTCATGAATGAAGAATGTTTTAGTTTTCTTCGCTGAATAAATTTAACATTTTAAATATTTATTTTCTTTCCTTTTTTAATTCGACAAAAATTCTTTCCATTTTTTCTCATGAATATTTTCTCAATTTATTTTTTTAAAAAGGCCATCCAATAAATTAAGGGAATATTTATACAAAATAAATAATAAATTAAATGCTATTTTTCGATAAGAATTAAAAAACCAAAGACCTTTTCCATCAGTGAAATTATTTTGAGAAAGATAAAAAAAATATAAAATAATATTGATAATTTGTATTAAAAATTATTATATTTTTAATTATTTCTTATTATAGAAAAATTTCCAAACAATGAATTCTTCTCCATCAATTATTTCAACCATCTGTCAAAAATTTTCTACAAATTTCACGCCAAACAATGCAAAATCAAGGTAATAAAAAATTTAAAAAAAATATAAAAATTATTAATAAGTATTTTTGCAATCATTTCTATATTTCAATACCTTTTAAGCAGGAAAACAAGTTTCGTGAACCAAATTGTCTACAACGCATTCATTGCCCCATTCTACACTTTATTGGCCGCATTTGGTTCACTCATTTTGCTGAATGCCATTCTCTTTTTGATTTCAACAATTCTAATCCACATCAATTTGTGCATTTTTCCACCATTTTGCTCTATTAGTAATTTACATTCTTATAATTTTTTAATTGAATTTTTTCCAGTTTTTTGCTCTTTGATTAATTCTCTTCTGATTGCTTTGATGGATCAAAAGAATGGTGGTGGAAGCTTATTCCAATTTTGTGGCCTTCCAATGGCAATTTGTATCGGCTCATCTTCATTTGGGATTTTGTCAATTTATTGGCCACTTCAATCCATCATCCTTTCTGTTCCATTTGGCGCACTGATTGGACTGAATATTTTCTTGATTTTTGATCGAACATTATTGGATGGATTAATTAAAGAATTTGCGAACAAAATTATCCAATTTTGAGAAATTCCAATTCTGAAGAAATATTTTGGGTATTTTCGTCTAACTATTTTTTTTTATTTTAATCCCTCTGTCCATTTTCCTTGGCCATCTTTTCCATAAATTGTTCCTCTTTTCTCTCCCAATCCCAATCCTCCTTGGCCAGACTTTGTACTTTGGAGGCTGTTCCTTTTCGTTTTGCTTTTTTTAAGTTTTCCTATGAGACCCACAGCCATTTTCACTTTGTCCCAAATATCCCAATTTGTCAATTATTTCAATTTAATTATGCGTAATAAATCTTATTAGGTTGAGATATTGTATAAAAAGGGTTCGAGTTTGATTGTAATATAAATAATCGATAAATTTTATGTATAAATATTCGATAAAAATATTAAAAATTTATTATTTTTTTGCTTCAATCTTCTTAAATTTCATTTAAAGATAATTTTTTTAGTTTTTTTTTATCGTTTTCTAAAAGCTCTTTGGCCTCATAAAACCATCCTAAAAGGACCTCAAAAAGCAATATATAAGAGAATCAATAGTTCTTTTGGGACACTTGAGCACATCCGAAAGCATTTTAACACATAATATTCATTTGAGAGACAAAATGCATAGAACATAAATAAAATATAAAACAAATTTAGTTTTCCGAATAAAAATTCATCCAAAAAAGCTCTAATAAAATATCTTTTTTATAAATTATAGATCAATTTTTGTTTCAGACCTAAAAAACATAATCGATAGTCATGTGGGAATGGGTTGAAAAGCCGAGAATAAATGAGAAAAATCGATGCATTCTTTTTTTTTCACAACCCAAAATAAAGCATCACTTTGAGTTTTAAAATTAAAAAATATTTTCTTTCTTAAAAGTTTCAAAAATTTGCATAATTATATTTTACAAAAGAGAACCTAATTTTAATAAAATTAAATTATTCATTATTTGTATTGCTTTATTTATTTTAATTTTTAATTTATTTTTAGCTTTTAAATTCATAATTTATTTGCATTCCACATTGCAAATGAAAAGCATTTTGAATAATTGGGAGCCAAGGCCATCCCCAATTCGAGCGCCAATGGAGGGTAAATATGTTCGATTGGAGCCATTGAATGCAGAAAAGCATGGAGATGAATTGTTTTTGGCTTCATCGACACCTGAAGCCGGCACAAGATTTCGCTATTTATTTGAATTTGCACCTGAAAGTCGGCAAGAATTTGACAAATGGTTGGACTGGGCAACTAGTCGAGAGGATCCCATTTTCTTCGTTGTCATTGACAAAAGTACAAGTGAGTTTTGGGATGGATAAATTACAGTAGAATATTAAATAGGTATCCGATTCATTATATTTTTACCCCAGTTATAGGTCCTTATTCACGGGACTAATGATGTTCAGGGCGAGAGTGGGCCTAGGCTCTCTCCCCGGGCCTTTGCCGGCGAGAGCTGAGCCTCCCTCCAACTCACACCCCCCAGTGGCCCATTGAAGAGGATTGGATTTAGTTGGGCTAGACTTTATTAAATATATTTATTTTTTGTGTGTAAAATGGTAATAACAGAATATCGCAAATATGATGGGAAATTAAACATTTTAAATGAGCGGGTTTTTAAAAAGGCAGATTTGGACAATATTTGATTGATAGGGTGATGGAAAGTGTGGGTACAGTAGGATGAATAAGAAAAACCCTTAAGCATTGACATTGATAGAGTAATTTGCAAAGACAAAATAGACTTTCAAAAGTATAATAGCTAAAAAAAGATCCTCAAAATCTTTTTTTTCAAAATTAAGAAAATTAATGAATTATTTTAAATTAGTCATTAATTTTCTTAAAAAGCAACAATGAAAAAAAACAATTAGGTAGATTAACATTCCACATTTCGAGTATTTTTAAATTCAAAAAAATATTAATTTTAAGATAAAGTCGGTGGCCGTCAATCATTTTTACGGATCGATCCACCAAATGGAGTCATCGAAATTGGGCACATTTATTGGGGTATGGCAATTGCGGGCACTCGAATGGCAACGGAGGCATTTTATCTTTTTGCTCGGCACATTTTCGATGAACTTGGCTATCGACGATTTGAATGGAAATGCAATGCCCTGAATGAGCCATCAAGGAGGGCTGCCGACAGATTTGGCTTCAAATTTGAGGGAATCTTTCGACAACATATGGTCATCAAGGGTGAAAACAGGGACACGGCGTGGTATTCAATGTTGGATGGGGAATGGCCACAAATAAAGGAATCATTGGAGGAATGGTTACGGCCTGAAAATTTTGATGCCGAAGGAAAACAATTGACTCGACTGAAAAGAATGGAGGATATTAAAGAGAAAATGGGAAAATAATTTTTGAAATTAAATTACAAAATTTTGTTGGAAAATCACAATTTTTTATTTGAAAATTTTTGATTAAACATTCAATCAATTTATCGATTTTCGATTATTAAAATTCATTTAGTAAGGATAATTGATTAGATAGGTCAAGAATAATCAAGAGTACAGGCTAATCCTTTATTAAGCTGGAAATGATTATTTTTTATGTTTGTATTTTATTAACATTTTCATTGCTTTCACTTTTATTGGTTATTTCAGCACAAATTTCTCCTCCCATCAAATACATTGTTGTTCCTTCTTTCAACCATCAGTGGCCATTGTAATTCAATATAATTATTGTTGGCCAAATAATAAAATCAATTGTTTGAGCAGTTAAATATTTGAATGAAGAAGGGAGGATGTCTGCTGGCTTTTGGCAAACAAAACATAAAAGAATAGAATAAAATGAATAACATTTGAACTTTTTGCTGTTTCCTTCTCCCTTTTATATCCAATAAAATTAATATTAATGTAAAAATAGGATTAGATTTTAAAATGAAAATGCTTTCAAATTATCTTCAAAAAATTTTATTCTTAATTTCTGCATTTTTGTGCCATACTTTCTCCGTGCCTTCGAAAGGCAAATTTCGCTTAAGAGTGGCCACAATAAACATTTGGAATGGTGGCATTCATTCGCAGGATGGTCTTTGGAAATTTGCAAAACATATTTATTTACTAAATCCGGACATTGTCGCCCTTCAAGTTAAAAAATAATAAATAAATTAAATTAATTTTAAAAGGAAGTTTATGGAAATGGAGCAGAAAAATTGGCCGATATTTTGAATAAATTTGAGGAAGAAATGAATTTTGGAAAGATTGGGAGAATTAACCAAAAATGGACGACAGCCTCACGCCAATGTGATTTATACACGGATACGGCTTTGATTAGTCGGCACAAAGTGCGTAATAAAATAAAAAAAAATTAAAGAAAAATTTTTTAAAAATTGTCTTTATTTATTTGGTCATTAAATTTATTTAGTTTGTTGAATTGGCCGATGAAGGCTGCAATTTATGGGGAAATGGAGCCAAAATTGAATTGACAGAAGGTATCAATGGAGGGAAAATACGAATAAATATTTTTGGAATACATTTGGATTATGTGAATTATGGACCGGAAATGGCCAGGAATTCGAAATTAACTGAAATGGATTTAATCCAAATGGAACAAGGTGAATTAAATTTAAATATTATTAATTTTGATTTCCAAATTTAATTAATTAATTTAAAGCAATATTATTTATTAATAAATTTATTTTTCAGTCCGTGTCAAAAATATCCTACAACTATTTGCTAATCCACAGTTCAAAGCTTGGAATTTGTCTGCAAATATTTCGTCGTCATTTTATGATAAATCTTCATCTATCAGCGAACCATTAATTATAATGGGCGATTTTAACACACCTTCCCATTTGGATTGGACTGTCGAAAGAAAGTAAATTTACTTATTTCTGGATAATATTTTCTCAAATAATAAATTTTTAAATATTTTCAGCGCAATTCATGGTGGCCGGGCTGTTCAATGGCCGACCACAAAATTGCTCGCCGATTCAAGATTTACTGATTCATTTCGTTCTGTTCACCCAAAAGCATGGAAAGAGCCGGGTAATTTTTTAAATTTTTTAATATTTTTATTCCCATTTTTAGGCAACACTTGGCCTTACAAATTCACTTCGCTCGGAAGTGATTCCGATCGAATTGATTTTGTTTTCACTAAAGGAAAACAATTGAAAGCAATCCAAGCATTCATTTATCCAAATTCAAGTGATGAATCGCTGGAATGGCCATCAGATCATTATGCTTTAATTGTAGACTATATTTTGTTTAGGGAAAAATATTGAAAACCAACATTTTATTTTCTTTCAAATTTTCCTCAATCCTCATCCATTTGTCTTTCTTGAAATAGAATTTTATTTTTTTCCTTTGACAGCAATATAAAAATATTTGATAAAGCTAATCAAATTGTTTGTCTCTTTCCATTCTGGGAATAGGGATATTTGGCGGTCCATCACATTTGGTCACATTATTCTGAAAGGATGGCAAATGGAGAATGGAGTTGAAAATTATCAAAATTGGCTAAAGTCTATTCCCAAGCAGAACTCGAATTTTGTCTTAAAATTCAACCGAAGTAAATATTTTTAAGAAAAAAAAAAATCAAAAATGTCGGAAAAAATGTTAGAAGCAATAAATAGCAGCAGCAGTCCAACTTCATGTAAACGATCATTATCCACCAAAACTTCGCCATTTCGATCAATTTTTGACCAATCTTTTGCCAAATTACTTCAATTCCAATTGAATTTTGGTAAAAACTGATCCGAAAAATCAAATAATTTTGTCAACATTTTAGCATTCAACGAATCCTCGACAGCAGCTGATGATAATGCCAGTGATTCTGCCGAAATTCCGAATGAATATCGAAATTTGTTGTTGAGTTTGTCCGAGAATCGATGCGACCACATTCTTTGGATTCGTTCATTGCGCAAATTGAATTGGCTTGGAAATGGCGATTTCTCATTTGCGCTCCATGAAAAATGTTTTTTCACTTATTCCTCGAAATGGTCAATCCAAATTGGCCTCTCTGGAAAATTGGACACACATTTTTATTCTCAATGTAAAAGGGCAGAAACTAGAATTGAAGTAGTCGACGTCTCTCTCTAAGCCCTTAATTCCCCCACAAAATGTAAAAAATGAGCAAAGTGCTTTAATGCGTAGTTTTCGCTTATCCAACTTTTTGGCATTTGGTCAAAACATGCGGATTTGAAGCTTAAATTCATGGGATTAAAATTTAGGTTTGATTTAAAAAAAATGTTTTGAAGGGGTTGCTTTTTGCTTAAGGTCACTGTCAGAGAGAGCATTTTGGGGGAAGAAAAATATCAATTGGAAAAAGTTGGAAAAAGCACAATTAAATAATTCATGGGCACATGGTAATGGGAAATATTTGTCCAAATTATATTTATATTGAGGAATTGTTGGATGATAGACTAATTAGGTCAGCCGGGTTTGGGAAAGAAACGCAAATGCCAATTGGAAAAATTCAATGAGCACGTGGCAATGGGAAATATTTGGCCATATTATAGTTTAATATTGAGGAAATTGTTGGATGATGGATTAATTAGGAATTCGGGAAAATGATGAATATATTTGGGGATTTGGTGTCATCCTTTCATAGCAATTCTCGTGTGTTTCTCCTCACCTTCGCTCGATTCTATTCTTTCCATTCATTCATTCCACATTTTTGCGTGTGCATTGCCGGCTGGCACTTTTTTGGCAGCCATAGACGGTTTATTGATTTGCCTGTGTTGGACTGGCCGGTTGGCCGCCGCCACCGCCGCCATTTAAGCCTCCTCTTTTCACTGCCCTCAATTTTTCCATTTTCCTTCCCCCCAATACTCTCGCCACCATCAAATGGAGGGACCATCCATGAGACCGAGACTCAAACAACCACCACAGCCAAATATGAGGTTGAGGTGGAATGAATGGGGTGGTATTGATATTGAATAATATTGAATGGAGGACAGAAAAATGGGTGAAATAAAAAAAAAAGATGAAATTAGTTTTGTTTAAATTGTGGCAATTTTTTTTTAAATTAATTTATTCAAATGGAATATGTAAATGTTACAGTAAATCCTCTCATAATATACCATGAAGAATAAGTTTTTAACTTCGATAAAGTATGGCGAATTTTTAGAGAGTGGGGAATTAAAGAGAATTTACAGTAAATGTTGATATACATTGTAAATCAATTAATTTAATTTCATAAATTTTTTCATTTAATTCCTTTTTTGATCTCCTTCATTCGTCATTCATTGTTCATTCTCATTCATTATAATTCTCAAAAAGAAAATGTATATTAATTGTGGAAATATCAAATCGCCTTTCTATCTATTAATAATTTCTGGTCAATTTTCTGCTGATGCTGATAATGATAAGCACAGTCCATTAAATTGGAAAATTGCATGGACTTGTTGATGTCATTTTATAACCATTTATAATTCCTTAAAAAAATATGATAATTGATAATAAAAATAACAAATGCAAAGAAGGAGTTCCCAATGTCCAACCATAGTTAATAAATAACCGTCAAATCTCATTAATCCGAATTTAAATTGACAAAATTGCAATGAAATAAATTTGTTAATATCCATCAATAAGCATAAATCTCGGCTAATCACTAGTCAATTAAAAATAAAATGAATTAGCTAGCATATTATAAAAATAAAATAAATTTTAAATTCCCCTAATTTGAAAGTTTTTTTTTGCTTTCACATTCAATCCCTCCGCTCATCTCCATCGAAAAATTTTTCAGAAGCCGATTCATGAATGAAGAATGTTTTAGTTTTCTTCGCTGAATAAATTTAACATTTTAAATATTTATTTTCTTTCCTTTTTTAATCTGACAAAAATTCTTTCCATTTTTTCTCATGAATATTTTCTCAATTTATTTTTTTAAAAAGGCCATCCAATAAATTAAGGGAATATTTTTACAAAATAAATAATAAATTAAATGCAATTTTTTTCGATAAGAATTAAAAAACCAAAGACCTTTTCCATCAGTGAAATTATTTTGAGAAAGATAAAATATAAAATAATATTGATAATTTGTATTAAAAATTATTATATTTTTAATTATTTCTTATTATAGAAAAATTTCCAAACAATGAATTCTTCTCCATCAATTATTTCAACCATCTGTCAAAAATTTTCTACAAATTTCACGCCAAACAATGCAAAATCAAGGTAATAATAAAAAATTTTAAAAAAAATATAAAAATTATTAATAAGTATTTTTGCAATTATTTTCTATATTTCAATACATTTTAAGCAGGAAAACAAGTTTCGTGAATCAAATTGTCTACAACGCATTCATTGCCCCATTCTACACTTTATTGGCCGCATTTGGTTCCCTGATTTTGCTGAATGCCATTCTCTTTTTCATTTCAACAATTCTAATCCACATCAATTTGTGCATTTTTCCACCATTTTGCTCTATTAGTAATTTACATTCTTATAATTTTTTAATTAAATTTTTTTCCAGTTTTTTGTTCCCTGATTAATTCCTTTCTGATTGCTTTGATGGATCAAAAGAATGGCGGTGGAAGCTTATTCCAATTTTGTGGCCTTCCAATGGCAATTTGTTTCGGCTCATCTTCATTTGGGATTTTGTCAATTTATTGGCCACTTCAATCCATCATCCTTTCTGTTCCATTTGGCGCACTGATTGGACTGAATATTTTCTTGATTTTTGATCGGACATTATTGGATGGATTAATTAAAGAATTTGCGAACAAAATTATCCAATTCTAATTCTAACTATTTTGGGTATTTTTCTACACGACTTCCTTTTTTATTTTATTCCCTCTGTCCATTTTCCTTGGCCATCTTTTCCATAAATTGTTCCTCTTTTCTCCCAATCCCAATCCTCCTTGGCCAGACTTTGTACTTTGGAGGTTGTTCCTTTTCGTTTTGCTTTTTTTAAGTTTTCCTATGAGACCCACAGCCATTTTCACTTTGTCCCAAATGCCAAATCCCAATTGTCAATTATTTCAATTTAATTATGCGTAATAAATTTATTTGTTTGGGATATTAGATAAATAAGATTCGAGTTTGATTGTAATATAATCAATAAATTTTATGTATAAATATTCGATAAAAATATTAAAAATTTATTATTTTTTGCTTCAATCTTCTTAAATTTCATTTAAAGATAATTTTTTTAGTTTTTTTTATCGTTTTCTAAAAGCTCTTTGGCCTCATAAAACCATCCTAAAAGGACCTCAAAAAGCAATATATAAGAGAATCAATAGTTCTTTTGGGACACTTGAGCACATCCGAAAGCATTTTAACACATAATATTCATTTGAGAGACAAAATGCATAGAACATAAATAAAATATAAAACAAATTTAGTTTTCAGAATAAAAAATCATTCAAAAAGCTCTAATAAAATATTTTTTTATAAATTATAGATCAATTTTTGTTTCAGACCCAAAAAACATAATCGATAGTCATTTGGGAATGGGTTGAAAAGCCGAGAATAAATGAGAAAAATCGATGCATTCTTTTTTTATTCACAACCCAAAATAAAGCATCACTTGGAGTTTTAAAATTAAGAAATATTTTCTTTCTTAAAAGTTTCAAAAATTTGCATAATTATATTTTACAAAAGAGACCCTAATTTTAATAAAATTAAATTATTCATTATTTGTATTGCTTTATTTATTTTAATTTTTAATTTATTTTTAGCTTTTAAATTCATAATTTATTTGCATTCCACATTGCAAATGAAAAGCATTTTGAATAATTGGGAGCCAAGGCCATCCCCAATTCGAGCGCCAATGGAGGGTAAATATGTTCGATTGGAGCCATTGAATGCAGAAAAGCATGGAGATGAATTGTTTTTGGCTTCATCGACACCTGAAGCCGGCACAAGATTTCGCTATTTATTTGAATTTGCACCTGAAAGTCGGCAAGAATTTGACAAATGGTTGGACTGGGCAACTAGTCGAGAGGATCCCATTTTCTTCGTTGTCATTGACAAATCTACAAGTGAGTTTTGGGATGGATAAATTACAGTAGAATATTAAATAGGTATCCGATTCATTAGATTTTTACCCCAGTTATAGGTCCTTATTCACGGGACTAATGATGTTCAGGGCGAGAGTGGGCCTAGGCTCTCTCCCCGGGCCTTTGCCGGCGAGAGTTGAGCCTCCCTCCAACTCACACCCCCCAGTGGCCCATTGAAGAGGATTGGATTTAGTTGGGCTAGACTTTATTAAATATATTTATTTTTTGTGTGTAAAATGGTAATAACAGAATATCGCAAATATGATGGGAAATTAAACATTTTAAATGAGCGGGTTTTTAAAAAGGCAGATTTGGACAATATTTGATTGATAGGGTGATGGAAAGTGTGGGTACAGTAGGATGAATAAGAAAAACCCTTAAGCATTGACATTGATAGAGTAATTTGCAAAGACAAAATAGACTTTCAAAAGTATAATAGCTAAAAAAAGATCCTCAAAATCTTTTTTTTCAAAATTAAGAAAATTAATGAATTATTTTAAATTAGTCATTAATTTTCTTAAAAAGCAACAATGAAAAAAAACAATTAGGTAGATTAACATTCCACATTTCGAGTATTTTTAAATTCAAAAAAATATTAATTTTAAGATAAAGTCGGTGGCCGTCAATCATTTTTACGGATCGATCCACCAAATGGAGTCATCGAAATTGGGCACATTTATTGGGGTATGGCAATTGCGGGCACTCGAATGGCAACGGAGGCATTTTATCTTTTTGCTCGGCACATTTTCGATGAACTTGGCTATCGACGATTTGAATGGAAATGCAATGCCCTGAATGAGCCATCAAGGAGGGCTGCCGACAGATTTGGCTTCAAATTTGAGGGAATCTTTCGACAACATATGGTCATCAAGGGTGAAAACAGGGACACGGCGTGGTATTCAATGTTGGATGGGGAATGGCCACAAATAAAGGAATCATTGGAGGAATGGTTACGGCCTGAAAATTTTGATGCCGAAGGAAAACAATTGACTCGACTGAAAAGAATGGAGGATATTAAAGAGAAAATGGGAAAATAATTTTTGAAATTAAATTACAAAATTTTGTTGGAAAATCACAATTTTTTATTTGAAAATTTTTGATTAAACATTCAATCAATTTATCGATTTTCGATTATTAAAATTCATTTAGTAAGGATAATTGATTAGATAGGTCAAGAATAATCAAGAGTACAGGCTAATCCTTTATTAAGCTGGAAATGATTATTTTTTATGTTTGTATTTTATTAACATTTTCATTGCTTTCACTTTTATTGGTTATTTCAGCACAAATTTCTCCTCCCATCAAATACATTGTTGTTCCTTCTTTCAACCATCAGTGGCCATTGTAATTCAATATAATTATTGTTGGCCAAATAATAAAATCAATTGTTTGAGCAGTTAAATATTTGAATGAAGAAGGGAGGATGTCTGCTGGCTTTTGGCAAACAAAACATAAAAGAATAGAATAAAATGAATAACATTTGAACTTTTTGCTGTTTCCTTCTCCCTTTTATATCCAATAAAATTAATATTAATGTAAAAATAGGATTAAATTTTAAAATGAAAATGCCTTCAAATTATTTTCAAAAAATTTTATTCATAATTTCTGCATTTTTGTGCCATACTTTTTCCCTTCCTTCGAAAAGCAAATTTCGCTTAAGAATGGCCACAATGAACATTTGGAATGGTGGCATTCATTCGCAGGATGGTCTTTGGAAATTTGCAAAACATATTTATTTACTCAATCCGGACATTGTCGCCCTTCAAGTTAAAAAATAATAAATAAATTAAATTAATTTTAAAAGGAAGTTTATGGAAATGGAGCAGAAAAATTGGCCGATATTTTGAATAAATTTGAGGAAGAAATGAATTTTGGAAAGATTGGGAGAATTAACCAAAAATGGACGGCAGCCTCACGCCAATGTGATTTATACACGGATACGGCTTTGATTAGTCGGCACAAAGTGCGTAATAAAATAAAAAAAAATTAAAGAAAAATTTTTTAAAAATTGTCTTTATTTATTTGGTCATTAAATTTATTTAGTTTGTTGAATTGGCCGATGAAGGCTGCAATTTATGGGGGAATGGAGCCAAAATTGAATTGACAGAAGGTATCAATGGAGGGAAAATACGAATAAATATTTTTGGAATACATTTGGATTATGTGAATTATGGACCGGAAATGGCCAGGAATTCAAAATTAACTGAAATGGATTTAATCCAAATGGAACAAGGTGACTAAAATTAAGAACAATAAAATATATTTTATTAATAATTTAAAACAATTTTGTTTTTTATTCAATTATTTTCAGTCCGCGTCAAAAATATCCTACAACTATTTGCTAATCCACAGTTCAAAGCTTGGAATTTATCTGCAACTATTTCGTCGTCATTTTATGATAAATCTTCATCTACCGGCGAACCATTAATTATAATGGGCGATTTTAACACACCTTCCCATTTGGATTGGACTTACGAAAGGAAGTAAATATATTTATTTCTGAACAATATTTTTCCAATTCAAATATTTTCAGTGTAATCCATGGTGGCCGGGCTGTTCTATGGCCGACAACAAAATTGCTCGCCGATTCAGAATTTACTGATTCATTTCGTTCTGTCCATCTAAAAGCATGGAAAAAGCCGGGTAATATTTTTTTAACTAATTAAAATTTTAACAAACTTTTTATTATTATTTTTATTCCCATTTTTAGGCAACACTTGGCCTTACAAATTCACTTCGCCCGGAAGTGATGCGGATCGAATTGATTTCATTTTCACTAAAGGAAAACAATTGGAAACAATTCAAGCATTCAATTATCCAAATTCAAGTGATGAATCGCTGGAATGGCCATCTGATCATTATGCTTTAATTGTGGACTATATTTTGTTTAGGCAAAAATATTGAAAGCCAACATTTTATTTTCTTTTAAATTTTCCTCATCCATTTGTCTTTCTTGAAATAGAATTTTATTTTTTTTTCCATTGACAGCAATATGAAAATATTTGATAAAGCTAATCAAATTGTTTGTCTCTTTCCATTCTGGGAATAGGGATATTTGGCGGCCCATCACATTTGGTCACATTATTCTGAAGAATGGCAAATGGAGTTGAAAAGGACCAAAATTGGCTAAAAGTCTATTCCCAAGCAAAACTCAAATTCTGTGTTTTGCTCATTTTTAAACTAAAAATATTTAGAAATTTGAATCTATTTTAGTTTCTTAATAATATAAATTGAGCGAAAAATTTAATAATTTTTTAAATTCATCCTAAGTAAATATTTTTAAGAAAAAAAAACTCAAAAATGTCGGAAAAAATGTTAGAAGCAATAAATAGCAGCAGCAGTCCAACTTCACGTAAACGATCTTTATCAACCAAAACATCCCCATTTCGATCAATTTTTGACCAATCTTTTGCCAAATTACTTCAATTCCAATTGAATTTTGGTAAAAACTGATCCGAAAAATCAAATAATTTTGTCAACATTTTAGCATTCAACGAATCCTCGACGGCAGCTGATGATAATGCCAGTGATTCTGCCGAAATTCCAAATGAATATCGAAATTTGTTGTTGAGTTTGTCCGAGAATCGATGCGACCACATTCTTTGGATTCGTTCATTGCGCAAATTGAATTGGCTTGGAAATGGCGATTTCTCATTTGCGCTCGACAAATGCGGTGTGCCAACATTGAAGGCAAAAATGAATGAATGCTTGTAATATTTTAATTTTTTAATTGAATTCAGAATGGTGAATACAAATTAAATTTATGTGCCGAATGTTTGGATGCCCAAATTACTGACGTGGATACTAATTCAGAAGCAAATGACGAAATGGCATTCCATTGGGAAGGGAATTTAGCCGGCAATGAGAAAGATGACCAATATGAATTACAAAATCATGCGGAATTTCCGATGCGTTCAATTTGGCAATTGGTCAAAAAATGCGCAAAAATGATGCGACAACATGGACAAATCACGAAAGGTCAAATAATAATATTAATTTTATTGATTATTATTCTCCGATTAGGCAATGTAATTTTGGTATTTATGCCTTGCATTTTACAATTATTCGTCACAATTTTTGCCGCAACTCGAATTGGTGCCGTTCTCGTTTATATGGTATAAATAAAATAAGCCATAAAAAGGGAAAATGCCATAAAATTTAATAGAATGCTGCAATCAATCAGAATCCAAATGATTTGGCCGAAATTTTGATACTATCTGGCGCCCAATTGATTTTGACTGTCGATGGATTTTATATGGATGGAAAATTGCAAAATACAAAACAAACATTGGATTTGGCCATTAAATTGTTGGAGGAAAAGCAATCGATTCAAAATATTCTTAAAGTTATTGTTGTTCGACATTTGCCGAATTCTGGCTGTTCTCCGAGCATAAACAGCAAAAAATGTTTGGAAAATGGAGGAAATGAATTTAAAATTGAAATGGTCCCAAATCGAGACTATTTTTGGTCAAATTTGATGGTCGAAATGGCAGCCGATGATGTTTTGCCTTGGGAAGAGAATGAAAATGATGGGATTGAATGGATGGACAGTGAGGACATTATATTCCAGGCAATCAGCAAAATGTAAATTAATTATATTTTATTATATTTTTATTTTTAATCGTTTTTGTCATCAAAATAGTTTTCAAAATAGTTTTTGACTTCTAATAAATCAAAAGCCGGTTTTAGACCCAACAAACCTTATACTAATTTGTAGATCCCATTTCGACGCGTCTTTTACATATTAATTTCTTAGTTTAAAATAGAAAATGAGCAAGTTAAACTGTGTAAGTCATTTTTCTAGTTATTTGTTTTAATGGTTTTAAACTCTTTAATTTTGGGCCAAAACAGAAAATTCGATTACACCTTGATGAGATCTACAAATTGGCATATGGTTTGTATTTGGGTCTAAAACCGGTTTCTGATTTAATAGGTAACAAAAATTATTTTGGTGGCAAAAAATATTATCTATTTTTTTTTATCTATATTTATCAATTTTGAAGCAAAAAGGGTGAATGGCATTTCGAATCATACACCGTTGGCCAAATTGCACTTTTGGTTGAATTGTTGGCCACAAAATTTACAAAACCAATCAACGACGATGAATGGGCACAAATTATTGCGGCCAGACAAAAGGAACTATTGAAAAAGAGACAAAGTTTAGCCGAAAGCAAAAGCTTCGATGAAAGAGTGAAATATTTAAAAATATTAATTAAATTAAATATTAAATTTTTAGGATGAAGATTTAATGGACGAGGATGAAGATGATGCCATTGCATTGGCCAGGAAAGGATCAACACGAAGTCAACCTGGATTCATCAATACCAAAAAGATCAGTGATGGAAGTGGAAAAGGAGGAAATTCGTCGCGCAAAAAAAGTCAACAAAAATTGGAGCCACAAATTATTTGGCCAATGGTCGAAACAAATGATGTCCTTCCTCTTTTTGGCCAGTCTTTTTGCTGCCATCAAGGCAAAGGCGTCAATATTTTTGGTACATTGGAAAATATTAATTAATTCAAATATATGTATGCTTTTTTGCAGTCCGAAACGCCACCATCCCAAGCAGATCCGCTGAAAATATTTCGTCAAATGGAAGCGCAAAAAATTAGTCAACTTATCATTTCCAAATCCAATTTGGATTTACTCTCAAAAACGATGGATTCCGCAAAAATTTGGAGTGGCGAAGAAGGTTGGTTGGAAAAAATATTATAATTTTTATTTTGAATTATGCAGTTTATGTATAAATAAATCAACTTTTTTGTTTTTTGTTAATAAAAATTTTTTATTTCAATTTTTGAACTTTTTCCTTTAAATTTTAAATATAAAAATTTTCTTTCCATTTCATTCGCAAAAACGTAAATTTTCAGAGGAATTTGTTCGTTTCAAGCTGCCTAATCTTCGTGCAATTTATTCGGTTGTGAAGGGAACATTGGCGAATCGAGAAGAATTGAAGGCAGAAAATGAGGCCATTCTGAATCATTACATTGAAAATATAGAAATGACAGGAGGAGATGAACCAACGATGAACATTTTTCATTTATTTTGCTAACAAAAATGATAAATATTATTCAAATATGTACCACTATTCATTCAGAAATGCATCCATTCTTCTCTTTTTCTGATTCATTCCTTTTTAAATGGATATTAAGGAATACCATTTCTCGGCAATTCACCAGAATTTTTCATGGAATTGTTTTTATTTTATTTTATATGCCAAAGATGGTGAATAAATCGAAAAAATTCTGGATGACTTTTT
This sequence comes from Pratylenchus scribneri, assembly GCA_030063045.1. Classification (NCBI taxonomy): domain Eukaryota; kingdom Metazoa; phylum Nematoda; class Chromadorea; order Rhabditida; family Pratylenchidae; genus Pratylenchus; species Pratylenchus scribneri. The sequence continues at coordinate 2,615,121 of JAQSEB010000082.1, forward strand.
CTTTCAACATTTTTTTTAAGGAAGAATTCATTTTCCTATTTTTTGAAAAGAGATCATTTGAAATTTTTTGGCTTTTTTTCCGTATTTAATCCTGCAATTCAATCCAAATTTTTTCATTTATTTTTATTTCTTTTTATTCCCGTTTATCTATTTTAATTTTTTATTGAATTCAGAAAAAAATGTTTTCCTCTCCAATGCTTCCTTTGGTTTGTTTTCTCTCGATCTTTCTTGCCCAAATGCCATCCATTATTTCTTCCATGCCGACTGGTGAAGGTGATCATCTTCAGCAGCTTTAATTTAAATTATCTTCATTTTAGCTGCTTCCTCTTCCGACAATTCGCAACAATTCGTGGTGGAGGATTTCTATTTGTATGCAGTTTATGCTGGACTCAATTACACTAGATTGGACAACAAAACTCGTGAAGTTTTCGACAAAATTACTGAAATGGTGTACAACAATGCAGCGATGACCGAAGAGCAAAAAACCGAATTAGAAATTAAATTTTTCGATGTGGCCGACGAGAATAAAGTATGAACGAAGTATTAATTTGAAAGATTTTTATTTTTCCTTACAGGATGGTCTGCTGACTTCTGAGGAAATTACGGAAACCGAAATTTATTTGGCTGTTCATTTCGTCAAATTCCAAATGAATCAACGAAATATGAATGCATATGAACGGACATTGGTTCAGATTCGAATGAAGGAATTTTTGTCAAAATTGCGAAATGAGATCGAACCAGATGTTATCCGCATGATCAAAAAATATGACACGGATGGGGATGGAAAATTGAGCAAAAAGGAGGCAGAAGAGAGCATAAAAGCCGAGAAGAATTCCTTCAAAATTGGCAAGTTCAAGCGTGCCGTGGACATGAAAATGGCAATGGAAAATATCATGAATTTAAATGAACGGATGAGTATGATTGGAAATGATGCTTTTGAATTTTGAAGAGAGAAATGTTAACAAAATAATTGGATGCAAAAATGAAAATTCATTTTCATAAATTTCGGAATAAACAATGAATTACATTTATGTTGATTTTTTGATGCAATATTTTGGGTATAATTTGTTTTATTTTTATGAATTGTTGAGATCGCCTTTGAAAATGTATTGTTCGATCAAATTTGTTCAAGAGATCATCCAAGTTTCGTTGAATTTGGTCAGGCAAACCTAAAATGCAAAGTAATAGAAAAGAAAAATAATTAATTATTACGAACATTGACACCACATGAAGATGTGCAACATCGACGGGGATACCTTTGATCATAGGTGGGGCATTCCAAGGCAGAATGACAAAGGGAATTGGGCCGGGAAACAACGCAATTGAGGCGAATTAGGAAAGGATTGGGACAATCGGAGGGAAGATGCCGCATTTTATCCTCTTAAAGTTGATTGAAAAAAATGATCATATTTTATTTTACCAACCAATTAATTTAAGTCGACGGGTCATTGAGGATTGATTAATATTGGAAATGCAAATGTTATAGCCACATCCTATTAAATAATTTTTTTTTAATTTTATTTCTGGAAATGTATTGACCTGTTGGACAACAAATATGACTATGAAGAACATTGGTGGCACAGTCCGAATTCAAATTGCACCTAATAAAAATTTTTTGTGCATTTTTGAAATTAATTTTGATTTTATGTTTTTTTTTTGTGTTTTTTTTTTCACTAGTTCTTTTTCGTGTTAAACTATGATTCTGATTTTTTTTTTGTATTTCATTTATTCTAATTTGCAAATTCTGAATTATGTATTTTTTTTCTAATTCATTTTTTAATGCTCAATTTTCGCACCAATTGACTGGATTTTTCTGCAAACAGCTGTAGCCTAACTTTTCCGCTGGAGGACATTGTGCATCATAATGTTGTTTACAGCATTTTCCATCCAAAAGTCGACTTTTACAAACCAGACCACTTTGGCAATTTTCAGATGGCCGACAATTGCTGAAATAACCTTGGCACGATGGATAGTTTCCAATATCTGAAAATATCCATAAATAATAAATTAAACATTATTTTAATAAATTATCAAAACTTAAAATGAAAATGAGATAATATTAATTTGGCAAAAAAAAACACTGAATTTGGCAAAAATCTTTCGTGTCGAAAAATATTATATTTTTGAGGCCATATAACTTGGCCATAACTAGGGGTTTAGGGCTAGGGTTAGGTTCAGGGCAGGCATGGGATTAGGGGCTAAGGGCTAGGGGTTAGGGAATCTTAAAGAAGTCTGATTTGGCCAAGTTATATGGCCTCAAAAATATAATATTTTTCGACACGAATGATTTTTGCCAAATTCACTATTTTTTTTGCCAAATTAAATGACTCCCAAATGAAAATTATGTTTTCGTGATATATGAAATCCCTTTTTAGTATTAAATAATTTAAAAATGTTACCATGGAACCTATATAGAGGATTATTTTCGTCACTGTTATCGACATCGATGCCGCCAAGTACATTTTCTTCACCATTCCTTATTTCCGGCACAATTTTGATAATCGGTAATTTTCGACTTTTGCTTTTATTGTTCTTCTTTTTTGCCTTTTTACAATATTCCGGTTCAACGCCCAATTCTCGATAATAATCGCAAAGTGACAATCTATTGACATTACTTTTCCCATTCCAAACAATTGTTTTGGCCCATGGCCGTTTCTTCCCTTTTTGATCCATTCTTCTTGTCATTGTTGGATAATAAAAATGCGAAGAAATAAGAAAATATAAAATTGCGCAGGGAATTATTATTGGACGATGGATGCGATTTCGATTTTGCATTTCATTTGGGAGTAAACATTCATTTGGGAATGGAAATGGAAATTGCGGAGAGATGGATGGAATGATGATGATGGGTTGGATGAGGGATTTATTCTGTGGCCATTGTCCTCCAAAAAGCATTTGTGGATTTTTAATATTTGCAAAGGGGAGAGATCTAAGTAATGAAAATGTATTGAGGAGGAAAAAAATTTAAAATATTTAAAAGATGGACAAAAATGTTTGAGATAAAAATAGGCGAAATTTAATTTAGAAAATTATTAAAACAATTTGTTTAATGCTATGACTAAGTATGATGCCACACTGAAAATGGAAGCAAATTGGACGGTATTGTGTCAATCCAAAGGAATCCGAGACGATGGCATTTCTGTTGTCATTGTTGGCTGAGGATTTGAATTGCTTAACAAGCTTATTAGAATTAATTAACCTGAAACAAAAATATTTAAAAATACAACAAATAAAATAACTAACAATAATAAATAAACAAATATAAAATATATAAGTAAAAATTTTCCACATTCGTTTTTATTTCAATTTGTTATGAGAGATGAACAAAGTGTATGCGAGAGAGTGTGATGAGTGGAGAGGAAAGAAATGAGATCGACTGGGATAGAGTGCACATTCAATTCACTTCAATTTTGTGTTGGTGCCTGCTTTCCATAAACAAATGTCCGAGTGTATTCCCTTCATCTATATAAGCGAAAGGAAAAAGTGAGGAGATGTGGGTTCAGTGGAGTTGTCGGTTGACTCCGGGCAGAGGCACAGCACGGTCGCACGCAGGTGGCCAAAAAGGACAAATCTCCTAGTGGGAATTCTCCGTAACCCTTGGTGGGGTTACACGGTTGTTCACGGGAGTGCACTGAAGTGTTCTTACGTGTTCAACTTGAATCCACTTTACATTGGCAGCAAATCTGTTGCTCTTGTACGGTGGACTAAACCGACTCCTTTCAGCGGTATGTATTATATCTACTGAGGGAGGAGGCAAAACAAGCTCATGCTGTTCGAAAGAATAAGCGCCGAGCAGCCCTGGAGGAAGTGTCAGCAATGATACATGGAGGAATGGGCCTTAAATAAAATTGGAGGATGGAGGACAAATGCCATGGCCAAACCGGTGCAACAAAGGCCGATCTCTGTGCCAGTGATGCAGCTGAACCCCCCAAATTTTTTTCAAATAATTTTTTAAAACATTTACGCCAGAAACAAACCAATTTTAATTAAAAAACTTAATAATTTTTTTCAATTCATTCATTGTGGAAATTAAATGCATATTTTCTTTCTTCCTTTTTCAGCCTCTAGCAGGCGAATATCTTTTTCTGCACATGGCCCGAATTAGAACATAATTGTTGATTAGATTAATTAATCAATTGATTACTAATAAAATTAGTCATTTTCGGGAATGAATGATTCATGGAATTTGACAATTACACACGAGAATTGGCCAATACATTGAGATGTTTAATCAGGTAATTGAAATTTTAAATTTATTCCTTATAATATTTAAGATAATAAAAAAACCTTCATTCGCATAGTAAATAATGCCCTACAACTTTTTTAATCTAATAAATATTCATAAATATTCCCTCCAATCTAATTAATTTTGAGTAAAATGGCCTAAATTAATGCAATTTTTTGTATATTCATACTTTGGAAAATTGTCTTGAATTTTTAAATTTTTTAGTAGATTAAAAAGTGCATTTTGAAATTAAATTTTTCTTATCAATAATTATTCATATCCCATTACCTACGAAGACAGTCAAATCGAATAGATTCAATACCAACAATTATTTCGAGAGTGAAATTTTAAGAAGGTAAATGTGCCAGCCTAATTATACATTAGTAATTTTCTTCATTATTTTGCTATGTCCCAACTCTAAAAATTGTAAATTTTCCGTTCTGATTCTGTCTATCTTGTTATTTGAAATTGAAATTGGGAAAAAGGATAAATGCAATTAAGATGAGAGGAAAAGAATAGTATACAGCTACACAGGACACAATTATTGGCTATTGGAAACATAAAATTATGAAAAAATGAATTTTATATAAGCCTTTCTTTCTTTACTTTTATCAATAATATTTTTAATATTTTATTTTTTTATTCTTTTATTATAAATAATATTGAATTAATTTTTAGCAAATTACCCCAATAAAATGTCATCATCTTTTTTGAATTTCACCTTTCCCATTGATAATGAGTACAATGGAATTAAATATCAAATTTTATTTGCATTGAATTCACTGGAATTATTGGTCCATTTTTTCTTGGATGGTCCATTTTCGGCCATCAATTTTTTGTTAATTTTCAAAACTTCAATTTTGCATAAAAATTTGAAATTTATTCTCCTCTGCCAGAGTGCCTGCATTTTTATAAGGGCAATCGGTAATATTTCAGCATTATTATAAATAATCAATTTAATAATAATATTATAAAAAGGTCGATCCATTTTGAACATTGCCCGTATCACTTCAATCAATAATTTGGCCACCGATGGGCCCCCAATTCTTTTGCCACTTTATTACCAGCCAACTTATATTCGAAATTTTATCATTCATATTTTGGTAATTGAAAGAATTATGGCCACCGTTTTCTTCAAAACCTATGAAAGATGGAAAGGGAATTCATTCAGCTTTTTTTGGTTTATTTTAATGGTATAAAAACTAATTTTTATTCTAATTTCTTCTATTCAATTAAAGTTTATCATTACAATTATCAATGGGAATGCCTTATTTTTGTTTGGCAGAGATAGAGCTAAAACAATTAGTTTCATCACATTTATTGTCACATTCATTCTTGGCATTTTTGAATTATTGGCATTTGCGTGGATTTGGCGCCGAAATGATCGAATATATCAGCGGAAAATGTTTAGTCTATCTGAAAAATATCAGGTAAATATTTTTCCATCTAAAAAGCATTGGGTTTTTCAGCTTTCTGAGAATATTCGAACGGCCAAACAATTAATTCCATGCATTTTTCTTCATTTTATTAATATAATTTTTGGCACTGTTCAAAGTATTTTAACTACAAATAATTTGATTGGAACAGATCAATTTTTCTATGATTTGACTGGTCGTCATTTGATCTTCACCACTTCCTCAATTATCAGTTTTTTCATCGAAATTTCCATGATTATGTATGTTTTATTCCAATTATATTTTTATATTAATATTTTAGTTATCATCCATTTTTGAAAAGGGCATTTAAAAGATGTAATTATTTGACAAGGAATAACACGGTTTCACCACAGAATTCAAGTGCGGAAATGAAAAAGGTGGTCAACATTCGAGGCGAACCATTGTTGAACATTTCAAATCAAGAACAGGAAAAGCATTTTGCACAATTGAGCATTCTTTGGGAAGGAAAATTCACAGAAAAATGAAGAAAGAATTTGAATTTGCTAAATGATATTAATTAATAAAAAACAATTAATAAATATAATATGAGGAAATATGGTTTTGTTTATTTTGTTTTGTTTTCGTTTTTGTGTATATTAAGTTGAAAAGAAAATGTGATCTCTTTTTTAGGATTCAGTATCAGTAATATTCCGGCGCATTTTTTTTTAACAAATTTTTGTTTTCTCACAATATTATTTTACTAAAGAGTATAAATATTTTAACCTTTTAAAGTAAATTTTTTGAAATAAATAGAATAAAATAAAAGAAAACAATTAAAATAATTTTAAATTTATTTACCTATATATAATATATATGATATTTTATAATAAATAGGGATAATATTTTTTTTGCTAGCTATAAATAAACATTTTTTCTTTTTTTTGCTAGCTTGCTGGGATTTTTTGTCTTTTTGTAAATAATAGAAAATGGTTTGTAATATTGAAATTTGGATAAAATTGGTTTAATTATGGCCAAAATGGATAAAAAGGAGGTGCGCGGGATATAGCCGGATATATGAGGATTAGGGTGGATATGGTCGGATTAAGGGGGATTAATGTCTGAAATGGATGGGCGATGATTCGGATGGATTAGGAAAGGTATGAAATGAGCCGGAGGCCCGGAGAGTGCGCAGGATTAAGCCGGATATAAGGGGATTAAGGGGGATTAAGTCTAGTTAGGGGCTATATGGTTAAGGTTAGTGGCGGCATGGGTTCTAGGGGCTAATTAATGAATTTATTTAAAATAAAATGTATGATTGATCTTGATTCATAGATTAGTGTAAAATTTAATCATAAAATAAAAATATTCCAATATGCCCTTTTTCAAATTCCCAATTTTCTCATCTTCATTTTGCAATTTGTTTTATTCACCCTTCATCATTTGCACTTACATGATCAAAAATTGTGGCTTTTTGTGGTATAATGTCTTTATCGATCAAATGGGATTTTAATCATCCACTATTTTTGCACTTTTGAGAGGCTGCCTTTATCGATCATTACTTGGGTTTGAATCAAAAACAGATTTCGGCTTTTTGGGGGGAATTGCCTTTATCCAATACACTATTTTGGGCTTTCGGGATTTGGATCAGCTGGCCATTCGGGGGATGGATTTCATTGGCAATTGGGCATCATAATCCAATGCTATGATGAGGGCTTTATTTTCCTTTCCTTGAGCAAGCAATAAGGCAAAAAGGGTAATATCAATATCAATGTCCGATTCATCAATAGTGTTTGTGTTTAATTTTTGCTTTAATAATTTTTATTTGCCAACCAAAAAACGGATTTAAATTGAATATAAAACGCAATTTTAAAGGAGAAGATTTAGGCCCAAAGCTTTCATCAAAAATGTCCCTCCGATTGTCCATTCATTTAATTCTACATTTTTTGGCCATTTTCCTTTGCCTATTTCCAACAATTATTTATGCCAATCATAATAAAGGCCAACTCCAAATCCGTTTTAGTCCAACAGATAAGTATCATCCCTACGTGGTAATTGGATATCATAATGGTTTGAAAAATAGTCTAAAAGGCATTAAAATATATTTATTTTCCCTCAATTCATAGAATACGATTATATGGAAGTAATTTCACCGAGGAGGAGAATTGTGTAATATTTTATAAAAAAATAATGGAAAATATTTTTTACCGACAAATATTTTTTGATTTCTAAGTAAATCAAAACCGGTTTTAGACATTGCAAACCTGTAGAACTCATCGAAACGCATAGAATGTTATATAATTTATCATGTTTTGACCCAAAATTAAAGAGTTAAACCATTTAAACCGTTTTCAATTTTTTGGTTTAACTCTTTAATTTTGGGTCAAAACATGAAAAATTATGAGATCTACAAATTGATATGAGGTTTGTAGGGTCTAAATCTGGTTTCTATTCTAGAAGTCAAAAACTATTTTGTTGGTAAAAAATAGTAATCTTTTATTAACATTCATAAAAATGGTATAGGTATATAAATTTTTAATTAATATTTTTAAATTAGGAGGAAAGAGAAGGCGGAGGCTGCAGAACCCGAACATCAAGCTAAAATCATGCTTGGAAATGCGGATAGAAAATTTGATGTGGTCCAAGCGGATAAAATTTTTTATGAAATGGTCACCCAAGAGGGTTGGGTTAAAAAGAATTTCAACTTTGAAGAGAATCGATTTTGTCGCTCATTTGTCTATGAATTTGTCTGTAAATTATTCAAATTAATCAATGAGGAATGTCCTAAACAAGAAGAATGGCCAAAAGAATTTGTGCTAGCGGATAAAAACAATATCTCAAAAGGACAGCCCTCTGTATTCAAGGAGCTTTACAAAAGTGCAAGGGAAAATTTCAAAAAAGTAGAGGATAAATCGGGGTAAGTCAAAATGAAGGGATTATTGTTTTTTTATATTCATTTGGTTGAGTGGATGGGAAAATCATTTAGAATGATAAATTAAAAATAAAAAACAATTAACTTTAATTTTTAATTTGTTATATTTATAAAAGTTTGCGAATAAATCGCAAAATAATATTATTTGCAGATGCCATTTAAAAGAAATTGAGCTGAAAATTGAACTCTTTGGAGAAATTAATCAGAAAATGGGCCATGTTGTTGTTTTGCCACTACTTGTACAAATCGAAACGGGAAAGGTCAATTCAGAATATGGCAATGAATGGGAAAGATTTGCGGAGGATTCTTTCAGAACCGAAGAATGGGCAGAAAAAGTGGATGGCAGTGAAAATGAATTCAAAACAAAAATAAAAGTTTTTGTATGCCCTGAAGAACATTCCTATTTCCGAAATTTGATAATTTTTGACAAAAAAGTGAGTTAATAGAGAAATAATTTTAAATAATTAATTAATTAAGGAAAATTGGGAACTACTCAAAATAATGTATGGCGATTTGAAGGAAAATAAAATGATTAAAGTTGATTTGAGCAAAGTCAAGAAAGTGCAAAAGCATGTCAACCTTGGTGGAATTGGCTACTAAAATGAATTTCTATCTTTACTTGTTTTGATCACATTTTTATTTTTAATTTCGGATAAATGGTTATTTCTTTCAATTATTTTATTATAATTCGATTTCAATCAAAGAAATTGAATTTCCCCTAAAATTTGTTCTTTTGAGAGGTTACTTTTATCGATTATTACACGGGTTTTAACTTTTAATCAACTTACGTTTTTGACTTTAGGGTAATTACAATTTTGGCTTTCGGGATTCGGTCCTAAAAAATGGTGACAGTGTTGATTGTTGAATGCGATCAAGGCAAATTCTCAAAATGATAGCAGGTTTTTAATTTTGAGATCAAATACAGAATGTTTCAAAAGTCCTTGCGCACATTTAAAAATGAAATTTTAAACTTTTAAGCATTAACAAATAATAATTATAAAAGGAATTTCATTCATAAAAAGCCTTTGATAAACCATTCAAAAATTTCACCAAAATTTAATTCAGTAAGAACAACCAAAAACAATTTCATTGTCCATTATTTATACTTTCCAATTCCATAAAATTTGAGTCAATTTTCCTAAAATAAAATGGGGAAGATATCCAAATCCACAACCCATTTCCATTATTTTGCGCTCTTCACTTAAAAAAGTCAACAATTGGGTTGAATAAAGAGATGACCTCATTTTATTGGAATTCAATTTATGCATTTATTGCATAAAAAATACATTTTATAATCTACTCCATATTCAAAATGATGATGATCCATTAAAGGATTAAATCAATTTGATGAGAATAAAACAGTAAAAAGATGGATGGATAAAAAAGTAAACCAAAACCAGTCGCCCCCAATCCCCTTTATGAGTGGACAAATGAATGGATCTGACTTTATGCAGATTAATTAGCCAAATTGGATGCGCACAAAATATTGACGTCATCGTACAAAAAATAAAATAAAGATCAAATACAGGTATATATCGACTTTGGGTCCCCTTTTTAGGTAAACTAGGGTAAAGTGAAGGGTCCCTCATGGATCATCATGATAAGGGTTAGGGTCATTAAGGGTTATCTGCGATGATATCCTATCCTTGATTGATCCTAATGATCCCAAACTTAATCATGATGACCCAAAGGTGGGACTCTTCACTTTTTCCCTTCTCAGCAAAAAAAAAGGAATCCAAAGTCCATATAAGTACCCAAATATAAAAACTTTTTTATAGTGCCAAATTCCAACATAGAGAAAAATTTTCAAATAATTCATCTTTCCCCAATTCAATAGCTTTCTCCGATTTCACTTTTTATTTCGGGAAAAAAATAGCAAAAAGGGCAATTTATTGATCAGCAGAGGATTGGTTGGTGACAAATGCGCAAATGAAAATGACATTATGGCAGAGAGCGAAATGTGCAACTTCGCCAAAGGAAATATCCAACAAATGCGCGTCACAAATTCATTTGAAGGGGGGCGACTGACCAACCCGACCAAAAGCCCAAGCTAAAAGCAGGATTAACAAAAAGAAAGGAAAAGGGTAAAAAGAGGAGGTGGAAGAATAGTGGCAATTGGCGTTTGGGCGACGACAACCAGCACACACACAACAACACAACGACGACGACGCCATCGGGGACCCTGCGCAACCGGAGGCTATTTGTGCTCCTTCCTTCCTCCAATTCCTTCCTTTATCCATCCCCAACCAAATCCATGCTCATTCATTCGGCTTCCACATTCCCTCCCCTCCTTCTTCCTCCTCAATTTCCCCCTTTCCTCAAATCGGCTCTTCCCCCCTCCAAAATCCCCCTTTTGGTCGATCTCAGCCGCCGATCGCCCTTTCCAATCGACGACCATTCATTTGGTCGTTATCGACGGCGCTTCTCTCATTCAACGCCAATCAAATATGCCTCCAGCCCATTCATTCATTCATTCATTTAGTCCACGTTTTGAGAGGCACAGAAGCCAAATAACGATGGTAGAAGAGAATATTTCCTGCAACAAAAATATTTATTCCCATTAATATTAATCTAATTTGAATATAATTTTTTGGACTAAATAATTTTAAAATTGTTATTATTTTTATATTTATTTAACAGAAATGGGAATCTTTTTGAATCTACATTTTTTGGCTGACCATATTCCAGGATTTTTCCAAAAGCAAATTCTTTCAATTTTCATTTATTCTCTTTAAATGGAATAATATTAATATTCTTTCGGCTCCCATTTATCTTTAATTTTTAGCAGTTGAATTATAATCCTCGAATTGGCATCACTTTCATAAATAAAATGCCATTTATTTCATTTTCTTCTTTGTCTAATTTTTCCAAATTTGCAAATGCGCATAATAAAAACCCATTGCCCTTTCTTTTTTAATGCAAGAAATTCCCCTCCCATTCCCATTTTTGACCACAACAAAAGGCGAAATTTGTTGCTCGGGTGGGCAGCATTTTTGTAACCGGTTTTTGTGCTTGCTAGTTTGTTGGATATTTTGCCCTTTGCACTATCCCGACTAATTTCACTGCCATCAGCGCCAGATACCCAAACCCAACAAAATGAGTCCTTCCAACCCAAAACCATATTTGATTGTGAAGCATCCCAAATTAATGCTATCTTCTTCCATTTAGAAATCCATCCATCCATGATCCATTGGAAGGGAATACATTGGCGTTTTCTTTTTACATTAATAATGGGATAATTGGTTAATCTTTCTTGTTCCAGTCAAAAACATGAAATGAACATCATTCCATTTCATTTATATTTTTGATATATTGGAAATGCAATTTTGCAATTTTAAAATATTTTATTTTTAAAAATTTAATATATTTTATTTTGGTCAATTCTGAATTTTTTAAATTTATTTATTTTCCAGAAAATAATTAAAGAATGAAAATTGGCGAATTTGGCACTTCTATTGCGGATTGGGCTGAGGCCAAAACGCAAGAAGGCTTTCGGCAACTTGGCTATTGGGTTTCATATTGCCCTTGGACAACAATAATCATTTCGTAATTTATATAATTATTCATTAATTTTTTTATATTTATTTAAAGTGTTTTATTTGCTCTGATCCTTGGCACTGGAGTTATCAATTTTAAGGAAGTGAACAATGTTCGAGACCATTTTAGGTAATAATAATAAACTCATTAATTATATTTTACAAATTATTTTCACAAAATATAAAACTTCTTAAAATTGTGCAATTTTAATTAAAAAAAATTTAAAAGATATTTATAAATTATTATTATTTATATTAATATTAATTACATTTTAGTGCGGACAATTCCCCAAGTCGCTATGAATTCCTCGTTGCCCGTGAATTCTTCAAAGAACTTGGCGGCCTTTTCCATGTTGTTGTGGCCATTGAAGCCGCCGATGGAGGCAGCATTCTTCGGCCAAGGCAATAAAAATATTCATTCATTTTTAAATTTATTTTATAATTTTTTTAGATATGTCGATAAAGCATTGGAAATTGAGGACTTCCTACAATATAAATTGAAGGTAATTAATTTTGTTCATTTGTTTCCAATGTATTCTTTTTATTTTTTTCTGGTCGAACATGAAGGCCAATTTTATGCTTACAGTGATTTTTGTGGGGCCCAATGCGAGTCCAGTGATGCTGTCAACATTTTCCTCACTGTTTTTCGTGATGTCCAACATCGTGGAAAAAGTAACATCAAATTAACATTTCCAACCATCGACGTTTTTGGACATCGAATTTATTTGGCCAACAACATTTTCCAAGTCCAATTGAATAATCGGTAAAAAAGGAACATTTTGGTACTCTTCTAAAATTAGAAGAGAATTTTCATAACATATTTTTAAAAAGATAATTATAAAATAATTCCCAAAATAAATAAAAAAAATTGCAAATTTCGGAATCATAATTATCTCTAATTTTATTGAAATTTATTCTAATTTTTAACCAAAATATTATTCCACTTTTCTATAAATTTTTTGCAGTTCACGTCTTGTGGAAGGCGCCAATCTAATTGCCATCAATTTTCACGCAATTTATCCGAACGCATCGATGGAGGCAATTATGAAGAAATGGGAGCATGCCGTCCTCAAATTCGCATTGGACACTCGAAATGATGCGTTGTTGAAATTGCATGTCACTTCCGAGGGACTCGTCTCGGAGGAAGTCCGAAGGACTGGTAATTAAAATTTTTTTAAATTCTAATTTTTGAATAACATAGAAAAATTAATGATTGACTGATCAATTTTTTTGTTAAAAATATTTAAAATATTATTTAAATTAATTAATTTATAAATAAATTTGATTTTTATTTTATAATAAAGTTACATTGAATAAATAAATATTTTAATACGGTAAATATTTTTCAAGGAATTGAAGCCCTCCCGTTGATGCCAGTCAGTCTTGCTGTGATTGTAGTTTTTACGGTGGTTTGGAAATTTTTTCCTAAATTATTTTTTAAATACAAAAATAATTAAAATAAAATTATTTTGTATATTTATTAAATTCAATAAATTTTATTAATAATTTTAGGTGATCACATCATTGAAACGGGATCAAATCCAAAGCAAACCATGGGAGGCATTAGTCGGAGTTTTTTGTCCAATTCTCTCTGTTTGTGCATCATTTGGCACTTTATTTTGGGTAAAAATTTAATAAAAATTAATTATTATATTTTTGAATTTTCATTGCTTTTTTATGAATTTCTATCAAATATTATTTACAAAAATAATTACAAAAATTCACAGCTGGGTTTCGAATTCCTGCCCATTGTTGTGGTCGTCCCCTTCCTCATTTTGGCCATCGGCGTCGATGATGTTTTCATTTTCTTGCATTGTTGGGCGCATACTGATCCAAGCAAAGGTCTTCGGGATCGAGTGGCCGATATGCTTGGCTCGGCTGGTCCATCTGTCACAATCACTTCACTCACAAATTGGCTCAGTTTTACCATTGGCATTGCAACACCTACACCCGCAATTCGGGTAAATATTAATGCCAATTTCTAAATCAGCAAACTATGATGAAAATTAAAATAATTTTCACATTTTAAATTGATAAAAAGACTATTCTTAATTTTATTATATCAATAGCGAATTAATTTCTGATAAAAATACTCTAAAAAGAGATGCCTATTGTCTGCTAATTTATCCAAAAATAAATGAATTTACAAAACATTTTTCTTGTCGGAAAATAATAAAGACCATATAATTTGGCCAAATCTAAGATTTACCTAGTCCTAGCCCCAAATCCATCTCGGACAGTAAACCTAATCCAACCCTAATACCTCCTTATTGCAAGTTAAATGATTAATTATTTTTTTCGACACAAAATATTTTGGTTAAATTCTGCCATTTTTTGGTAAAATAATATTATTCCCATTAAAAGGACAAAAATTTATCCTCAAATATTAATTTTAAGACATTTTGCATTTTCATTGCCGTCGCCGTCTTCTATGCCTATATTTATCAATTATTCTTTTATACGGCTGTGATGACAATTGGTGGTCGAAGGGAAATGGCTGGTCGAAATGCTTACATTCCTTGCATTAAAGCAAGCACAAGAAAAGTGAAAAATTAAATTAATTAAATTATAATTAAAAAAATAAATTATTCCAGCATATTATTAATGGAAATGGTCAAATTGGAAAGGGAAAGGGCGGCGGAGGAATTTTGAAAAATTTATGGAATTTTGGCTCAACTCTAGTCGATTTTTATGTTGATTTTGTGATGGGCTGGACAGCGAGAATTTTGTTGGGAATTGCACTTTTAATTTATTGGGCCATTTCCGCATATGGAGGTGATAGAGAAATTTGAGGGATATTAATAAAAGTGAATTTTAGTTGCGCAAATAAAAGTTGGCCTTACTTCGGAAAAGTTATTCCTCGATGATTCGCCCCTCCTCGAATTGGTTCGCCTCCAAACCAATGTTATTTTCAAGGAAGGAGGACAGGTAAAAAATAAATAATTTAACTAATTAAATTAAAAATAATAAAAAATTAATTTAATTAAATTAATTAAAAATAATTAATTAAATTAAATATTAAATTAAAAATAATAAAAAATTAATTAAATTAAATTAAATTAAATTAAAAAATAATAAAATAATAAATTAAATTAATTAAAATAAAATTAAAGATGGCCGTTTTCGTGAATAATCCTGGCGATTTGCGTAAACCGGATGCAATCCCGGAAATAATGCGCATTTTGGAAAGATTTGAACATTCCCCAGGCAGTGTTGGCGCATCCAGCACTCAAATGTGGTTGAATCCATATTTACCATTCATTGGCCTTCAAGTAATTATTTTTCATTTATTCTTTCCGAATATATTTTTTTAATTCCTAGAACCGGGGATCAATCGATTTTCGCTATAAATATTTGAATGAATTCTTTGCCATCCCTGAATATCACCGATGGAGTCATTTTGTCAGTCTTGGCTCAAAAGAGTAAAAATAAATATATTTTAATTTATTTTATAATATTTTCACAGTGATTGTACAAAAGAGTTGCCTTCTTGTGTGCATAAATTTTTCTTTTCCACCGGATTCCAAAATGCGGTAGCCTGGGCTGAACGACTCGAATTGCTGCAAAATTGGCGCAAATTGGCCAGTGAATATCAACATTTGAATTTGACTGTTTATGAGGATTTCAGGTCCATAAAAATATCATTTATTTAAGAAAAAATTTCATATTAATTCATTCATCAAGATTCTTTAAAAGGCATTCAAAATTTTACGGAATAAATCTAATAAAAATTTGTTTATGGCCAAATAACATTTTTAAAATTTCTAATTGTAAAAAATTTAGAAAAATTTTTAAAAAAAATGTTAATTTTATTTGGAAAAATTTTCTTAAAAATTTCTAATTGTAAAAAATTTGGAAAAATTTATAAATACTATAATAATATTTTCCTAATTCAAAATATTGTATGTTCCAATTTCTAGCATGTACGCGGATCAATTGCTCAGCATTCCACCAGTCACCATTCAAACTGGTATTCATTAATTTTGAATTCCAAATAACCCTAAAATTAATTTAAGTTGGCTTTGCCCTCCTCTGCATGACCATTGTTTTGATTATGTTCACTCCATCAATTAGTACAATATTGCCCGGCACTGCTTGCGTCCTTTCCATCAATTTGGGTGTTTTTGGCCTTCTCTACTATTGGAACATTGATTTGGATCCAATTTCAATGACAACCACGTAAAATTATGAATTAAATTATTTTATTCAAATTTATAATTTTTAGTTTAATGGCAATTGGCCTTTCTGTGGATTTTGTTGCCCACATTAGTTTCCATTATTATAAGGGCGAAATTGATGATTGTCGGGAAAGATTGAGGCATGCACTCAGCTCAATTGCTTGGCCAATGCTTCAGGCTGCCCTCTCCACCGTTTTCAGTTTACTCGTTTTGGTCCTCATTCATGCCTATATGGTCCAGGTGAGATGGATTAAATTGACATTTTCATCTATCAAATTGTCCAAAATAAATTCAAAAAAAAACATTATGAGTTAAAATTTATATATTTAAATGAAATTTTTCTCGGAAACACAAATCTCGAATAAAATAGCTTAAAAAAATTTATCTGCTTTAAATATCTGGATGCCTACAAAATCAACAAGACAAAAAATTGTACATTTTAGGTTTAAACATAAATTCTCAAGGAGTATTATTTATGTCAGTAAATTATTCTATTTGTAGGTTTTCGTCAAAGTTGTACTTTTGGTCGTTTCCCTTGGCCTAATTCATGGTCTCATCGTTTTGCCAATTGTTTATGCCGCAATTCCCTTCAAAAAGTCCAAAACAAATTCAACAAACACAAATGAACCATCAAGTGGAGGTGGCGTCTCGACCAGCAGCAGCACAACAGGCAAATAAATAAATTAAATTAGAATTAAATTAATTAAAGGAAGTTTAAAATCAGTCGAAAATTCGGAGCCACCAACAAATGGAAGGGCAAAAAGGAAAATTTCATTCAAAGATGCGCTGAAAAGGCGAATCCCTGGAAGTCAAGTTCAAAAAATTCAGCCCACTAAAATTGCGGTAAAAAATTCATATTTTAATAATTAATTTTATTAAAAATTTATTTTAGGTTGGCCGTTCGCCGGAAATTGAACGAAAAATGAACGGACAAAAATTTGCATATTCTGAAGCTGATTTTGTTCCAATTTCGGCCATCACCTCATTTAGTCATCAAAATAATAATTATGAAAATGTAAATGGAAGAATGCAAAGTCCAACGAGGGTGCAAGAATCAGCAAGGGGATAAATAAATAAAAAAAATAAATTGCAACAAAATTCTGATTGGAATCTCATTTTTCCAAATTATTTTAATAATTTCTTTTTTTTATAAATAAATTTTTCTATCCGTGTTTTATCCCCATTGAGCGGCCAATTGATTGAAATAAATTCGGCCATGTTCGGTCACTGGGCGACTTTGGATTAGCCTTTTTTGACTGCTTTTCACGAATCGAATGAAGCGAATATAGACGAGAATTGTGACACCGGAATGGGCAAAAAGAAGCTGAAAAAATAATTCTAATTAAAATATATAAATAGATTTATTATTTCAATTCATTTTTCTGATGTGAGAGGCAATTTTTTAATTGGGCACAAATCAAACTATTTTTTGAATTTTAAGACAAAATTAGCATATATTTAAAAATATTTGATGAGTGAAAATAAAAATTAATTTTAAGGATTTTCATTTTTTTAATATTCTTTTTAACACTTTACCATGTTGGCAAAATCATAGTAAAAATAATAATCCGGTGTGGACATTTCCGTTTTAAATCCACGAATGAGTATGACCAACACATTGTAAATGGAATAAAAAAGGGCATAGGAAATGTCAAGTGGGAGAATTAGTCGCATGGCCAAAACATTTTCCTTCAATTGATAATTTCGGCTGAGATTATAATTGGCAAAGGATGATTTACTGAAATTAAATTTATTAGTTTTCATGAAGAAATTTAATGAAATTTAATGGACACAAATATCGATTTAGTGCCTAATTTAATTTGGAAATATATCTTTTGCCCCATTTTTATTTTTTTACCCCAATTTTTTTACTTCTAATAAATCAGAAACCAATTTTAGACCCTACAAATCTTATGCCAATTTCTAAATCTCACATTGAATGCATATAAAATGTCAGATTTCGGCCAAAGGAAAACTGTTTAAAACCGAAAATTATTTGGTTTAAACGGATTAACTCTCTGAGTTTAGATCTAAAAAAAATAAGAAATTTATATGTCAATGAAATCTATAAATTGTAGCCTAAAACTAGTTTATGCTTTAAATCTAAAACTATTTTAGTTTAAAAAAAATAAAATTTGGAATAAAAAAAATAAAAATGGATTAAAAATTTCCCTTTTTTTTGACCTCATTGCTTGTACACGTCTATTCAACATGGTAATGCGCCAATCAAAAATGGCCGTAATGATGACAATAATTAATGTAAAAATGGCCGTATAGAAAATGGGATTTGCATTTTGTTTTGATGTCAAATAAATTACGCCCTGTGGATGACCGGATACATCGGCATCGGCCAAATCCGTGCAAATTACAAATGCACAAAAACCAAAGGAAATTATCCACTAAATTAATAAATTATTGGAAATAAATGTAAAAAATACACAAACAATTATTAAAACCATCCAAATGCCAAGTTTTTGGCCTTCTCGTTCGTATTTTTTCGCCAACAATGTGGCACGAATTCGTTCAATCATCACGCAAAAATGCAAGGCCGGATATGCAATCATGTAAACACACGATGGTCCATAGAGGAGTGAGACTAGCCAAAATGGGGTTAATAATTGGCATGGATCCGTGTACACCAAAAGAAGAACCTTTTGGCACAAATTTTTTTATATATTTTAAAATTTTATAAAAATTTATTTATATTTATTTTTTAAATTAATGGTAAATGGTAAAATAATAAATAAATTAAAAATATCTCCTACTCGATATCTTAAAAGGCAAATGAAATTTGCAAAATTGTGAATTGAATAGAGGACGACGACATTGCCAAAAAGTAACTGAAAAATAATAAAACAATGAAAAAATTTGTGAATTATACGAGAAGATTGCCATGAAAAATGATCCTATCTTTGGTAAATTTTTGTATCAAAAATGCAGTGGAAATGAGAGTAATGGCCAAAATGACCAAATTTATATGTAAAATGAGCAAATAGGCAGGCTTTCGAAGAGTTTTCTCAATTTCATTGCAAAGTGGTCCAATAGAGAATGTTTGATTAATTTGGTCATTTTGGTTGATTGAATTTATCAAAGTGTTGGTAACATTTATAAGGAAAATTGGCCATGAATTGGCAAAAAGAGTGTTGTTCACATTGAATGGATTTGTTGTGAATTGAAATTCGTGGATTTGTTCAAAATTTAGTGCCATTCTAGCTAAATTTGGGAGTATAAAATGTACTAATAAATTAAAAATGATATAATAAATTAGAAATCAGTATTTGAAATGTTTTGTTTTGTTCCGAGACTTAAAGGCATATGAATTGGAATAAAGAAAATGTTTGATTTATGGTTAATAAGTTATTGGCAAATTAGAAAAAAAAGAGATTTTAAAAATTATTTTTCATGCATTGCACATGTGCGTGTCAAACAGTTAAATTGAATGAATATTTTTCAATTGAAATTTAATAAAAATTGGGTGGGTGGTTATGTTTAACACCATTTTTAATTAATAAATATTTGTGGGAAAATATAGCAGTAGCAGCATTTAATTAGAAGCAGCGTGAAAAAAATGATGTATACCCTACACCCATACTACTTTTGTAATATTGTATTCCGATTTTTGCGGTCTAAAAATTTGTAGAAGGAGGGAAATGATTCTATGATTTAAATTTAGCTATTTTTAATTGCATATGAATTATTTTATATCAATTTAATCCATTCTTTGATATTTAAATTAATTGACAATTAAATATGAGATAATATTAATTTGGCAAAAAAAACACTGAATTTGGCAAAAATCTTTCGTGTCGAAAAATATTATATTTTTGAGGCCATATAACTTGGCCATAACTAGGGGTTTAGGGCTAGGGTTAGGTTCAGGGCAGGCATGGGATTAGGGGCTAAGGGCTAGGGGTTAGGGAATCTTAAAGAAGTCTGATTTGGCCAAGTTATATGGCCTCAAAAATATAATATTTTTCGACACGAAAGATTTTTGCCAAATTCAGTATTTTTTTTTGCCAAATTAAATGACTCCCAATAAATATTTAATTTTGAAGGTTTTATCTCATCAATTTTAGTTTTCCATGTTCAATATTTTATATAATAGTAAATTCTGAATTAAATTTTCTGAAATTCTGAAATTTAAGAATTTAAATTTATCATGTGCTTTATTAAATCTTTATTTCATTAAAATTTCTATTTCAGATGGAATAGAAATAATAATGGAAATAAAAAGTTAAAAAATCATTTCACCAATAAAATGTAATTATTTTATGAATTTCAAAAAAATTTTCCATAAGAATAATAGATAAAAAACAAAATCAGTAGAATGACCTTTAAATTTAAAATATCCTCATTCATGTTTAAGTTTAAATGATTTTTTTCCAAAAAGTAAAAGTGAAAATTAATAAATTAATATTAATATAATTAATTTTAACTTTTTTTAATATGTAATTATATTCTAAACAGATAAATGAACAAAAATAAATGTTCCCCCAAAATGAGTAAATGCTAAATTAAAAGAATTCAGAACAAAAAATAATTAATTTTTTTTTCAGCAAAATTTATCTTCAATCAAATGAAAAATAAATGATGAATAATAATGGTTGAATGAATTGTTTGACTGGACACAAAAAGTGGAAAATTTGAATGGGACAAAATTGTGTCCCACACTCAATCATCCAAAATTATATTCAGAAATATCCACCCTTTTTCGTCTTTCGATGTCCTCTCTGGTTATTTCTGTGCCGTCGTTTGATGAATAGAATTTGTCGCTTTGAATTGGACGCACTGCCGACAATATTTGTAGCCTGTTGGCCAGCACGGCCCACAAAACAATTTATGGGAGTGAAAAAGCAGTCTCTATTGTATCGGCTAATGACCAATGGCTCATCGTCCTCTTGGCCCAATTTCTTCAAATATGCCGTTGCCGAACTTGAATCACCAAACAATGGGGCCCATTCATCGGTGGTTTGTTGTTGAATTGGTTGTGGAAAAATTGCACCAATGCTCCGAATGCGTCTGAAAATTGCATTGAATTTATTCATTTTAATAATTTATATACCGTAAATATTCTTTTAATTCCCCCTCTCTAATAATTCCCCATCCTCAATTTTTCGCGCTAATAACTATTGGAAGAGTGAACTTTAAAAATCATTTTTATTGCATTTTTTCCACTAAATCTCTACAAAATCCACTATATTTTTTTTTCAAAAATGTCCAAATATTAAGGAGTTAAACCCCAAATTTTTCCAATTTGTGTGGTGTTAAAAAATAATTCCCCATGGGATATTAAAAGAATATTTACGGTATGTTAATCTCACTGACCGTTGCAAAAATCTGGTCGGTTGTCCATTGATATCCACTGGACGCCATTGCCTCAAACGCCATTGAATGGGTGTTCCTTCTTCTTGTTGTTCCAATTCATTGGTTTTTTGAAATTGCGACATTCCATCAAATCCAGCAACTTTCGGGGTTAAAAATGCCAAAATTGGTATTAAGGAAATAAATGGCAAGATTGGGAAGAAATTTGAAGGCATTTTTATTTTTAATGTTAAGTGTGAAAATTAATGGATTAATTTGATAATCTGAAAAGTGTTTCTAAAAATTACTCTAAGTTAAATTTACAAATAAAACAATTAAATAAAAATGTTAATTTGAGAATAATAAAAACATTGTTTGAATGGGCAAATATCTATTATTTATTATCACCAGGGAAAAATTTTTAAACTTTAAAAATTATTTTTGTTCATATTTTTCTTTCATAAATTGTTGAAAATGGATCTATAAATTCATTCGAATGGAAATAAATAGTGAAAATTAATGATGTAATTTATTTTTATTTTTATATACTGTTTGCGTAAAATTCTGTTTGTACCTTTAAACCGATGGAATTTTTGGATTGTCTACTATAACTGGAATGTTCTCGATACGAAGGAGGGAATTATGATTAGAATTGAGGGAGGATAATAAGCGGATATAAATGAAGAAGAATTGGACCTGTTGAATGCCATTGAGGAGGAGTCAAAATGTTGTTTCCGTGTCCATGAATATGGGATGGACTTTTGGTAGCATTCTTCCCATATTTCTTTTTCACATGGCTTTGCACGGCGATGTAATTAAATTTTGTTCCGAATGATGACTGAATAAAAAAATCCACAAATTGAGTGTGAAAAGGTTAGTTGATTAAAAATTAATTTTTAATTATCAGCAATAATATAATATTATTTTGCCTCCGTACATTTGACATTTGTTTATATTCCTCCATCCATTCCAAATATTAATCAAATTTATTCTGGAAGATGGAAACCTGGAAGAAAGAATTGAGGAATGTTGGTATTTACATTTTACATATTATTTTTAACGGGGGAAAATGAAATGCCTTGAAGATCTTTATAATTATTATTAAAAAGAGGAAAAAGGATAGGCAAAATGCGAACGAAAATATTGTATAAATATAATTTGGCTTAAATTTTATTATCAAAGTCAAAGAAATTATAAAAAATTTCCATATTCGAATAATCAAATTTAATAAATATAATTTACAAATTTCACACAAAATTATTGTGATTCTTGATTGCAAAATGGGTACAAAAATTGTGCAAGGGATTAATTATTAATCCGGCATTAATAAATAGTATTTGATAGCCCTTATAATAATAAAAGTGAAATAATTTCTTCAAGACGATGATTTTTTGAGTGGAATTTAGGTGGGTGTTTGTCCAATAAAATAATCTTTAAATTTAAAGATCCACCTATCGTTCCAGACGGATCTTTGTTATTTAAGCAAATATAAAGAAAATAATTAAGCCAAAATTTATATTTTCAATTTAGTAAGGAAGAACATAAACTTTTGATAAATTAATTAATTATAAAAATGCTAGATGAAAAAATTATACTTTTTTTATTAATAATATTTTCAAAATTATTAAAATAAATTGTTGACACTTTCCCAATTCCTAATTTTTTAATTTTCAAACATTTTGAATTTCTTTAAATTTCCAAAATCTTGTGCGTTTAAAACATTGTTTTAATTTTATTAAAAAATAGGAATTGATTGTCGGTTAAATAGAAGTAGATATAATTAATTTAAAAAGATAAATGTAGGAAAAATTATTGCAACATTATTCACATTCCGATGATAAAATGAAGTCAATTAAAATAATATATTAATCCATTATTTAATTTGGGTTCAACTGTATCTGGCAAAAACATGTTGGGTATAATGGGAAAAATTGAGCTCTTCATCTGTCGCATTTTTGCCCATAAAAAAGCGTGGAGTCGATCGACTGCTGGAAATGAGACGATATCGATGGGCGGCCAATGAATCGAATGCTTGTTCAACGAAGGGGTAGATCAGGTAAAATCGACTGGTATAACGTTGATTGTCCATATTCCAATCACGGGTTTCATTCAGGAAGCGGCCAAATACTTCCCGGCAGGCCTTTGCCTTTCCGCAAACTGAAAAATATTACAAAGGAATTTTATAATATTCAAATAAACATCAATTTATTTTATATAATATTTTTTGTTTTATTCATTGTTAAAAATTCGGTACTTGTTAATTATCTATGGGTGAAGATGAAGATATTGAAAAAATGAAGGGCCAACTTATAGTTGATTAGGATTAAGGTTAGGGATATGGTAGATGATAATCTATCCCTAAATGACACTTCCCTATTCGGATGACCCAATAGGGATTACTTCTATTTTTTCTGGTTGATCTATAAAATCAGAATCCAAATAATTATCAATTACCAAAAATTCTAAATTATAAATTAATCAATTTCTGTAAAACCTCTTTTAATTCCTCACCCTCTAATAATCCCAACTGTTTATTTTAAGGAAACCGTCCGGGGTCGATTCCACAATAGATAAAGGGCGGTACAAATATGGGCGATTCCATAATGGTACAAATATAAAGTTTTTGGCTTCTAATAAATCAGAAACTGGTTTTAGACACCATAAACCTTATACCATTTTGTAGATCTCATCGAGGCGCATCGATTGGTATATAATTTGTTAGCTTTTGGCCCAAAATAAGAAAGTTTAAAATTAAAATCTGGAAAAAATGGTTTAAATGGTTTAATACTCTTTACTTTTGACCAAATCATGACAAATTGTATACCATTCGATGCGTCTCGATGAGATCTACAAAATGGTATAACGTTTGTGGGGTGTAAAACCAGTTTCTGATTTATCATAAGGCATAAGCCAAAAATTTTATATTTGTACCATTGTGGAATCGACCTAGCACCTAAGGAAACATATTTTCTTGCAAAAAAATTTTTATTGAATTTTCTTAATTCCCTAAAGCTTTACAAAATACGCTATAATTTATTCAAAAATGTCCACAAATTAACTAGCTAAATCCCCAATTTTCGCAATTTTTGAGAGATTGAAAAGTAATTTCCGGAATTAAAAGAGGATATACGGTAAATCTTTATAAGATAAAAAATTAATATATAAAACTGACCCAAAATGCGATCCACCCTTCGAAAATTCACTTCAAATCCGCCTCTGCCAGCCGCCAATGTTCCATGATAGCCAATTGTGATTGTGTTCGATGCTTGGGCACTGGCCTCGCGTAAAATTCGTTCGGTCATTGGCATTCGCCAATATTTTGCCTCGGCCAATAATTGGCGCCATTCACCAAACTCTTCGGGTGGTGTGAATTTTTTGCCATTTGGCCGGCCATCCTCATCCAAACAATTTCGCATACAATTCACAATCAGCCGAACCATTCGTCCATCTCGATGGGAACAATCAATGAAATTTTGTTGTTGAGCCCATTCCGAAAAAAGGGAATTCCTTTCTCGGTTCAACACTTCCGAAAAGATGTCAATGGCACGGCCGCAAGAAAGACGGAGACGAATTATTTTCCGTGGATGTGGTGCCTTACAATTTATTGAGTTCATTATTTATTGGGCTAAAATTAATTAAAATTAAATTAATTATATATTTATATAAAATAATGAAGAGCAAATTTAATTCGAAAAAAAATAAATTTGAATACAAATTCATAATTCGAATTAAGAATTAATTAAAAATTGAAATAAAAGCATAAAATTAATTATAGCCTATTAAATTGTTTTTTATAAAAATAAAAATTAAAAAAAAAGTGAAAATCTTTCTAAAAAAAGGGTTATACTTATTTCCAAATATATTTATGACTATTTGCATTATTTTTGCTTAAGTTTTATCAATTAAAAAAGAATAAAACTATTAAATTGAAAAGGGGAATAAAAAATTATATTCGAAAATTGATCCAATGAGAAAATGGCACAATAATAAAAGTATTTGTGTCCCTCCACCTCCATTTAATAAGGAGAACATCAATTCCATGTCTTTGGCCGACCACCGGGGCAAATAAAAAAATATTGAGAATTATTGGCAGGAAAAAATTGGCAAAAAGGAGGCAACCCAATGCCGATGAAGAGGATGAGGGAATTGTTAAGTCCTTTTGGCCGGCACAACCCAAATGCCGTCGGCGATGCCATTTCCCCGTCCCCAATCCTTCCATTCTCCTCTTTCCCACGAAGGAAATGGAAAAATGGCCCTATGGCCCTATTCCACATTTACCATTCTGTGCCAATATTTTTTTGCCGTCATCACCTCATCATAGAGCTTTTGCCTTAAAAGTCCCTTTTTGAATGGTGAGAAAATGAATGAATAATGTTTGCTTTGAAGGTGCCCGAAATTTTTAATGAATTCAATGCAAATTGGCTAAATCATCGCTTGGGGGCTGGATAGAATCCTCATTTTTGGTACCAATTAGACGGCTATTCAATTTTTTGCATAAAATTGGATCCATTCATTCACCATTTTGGATCCTTTATAATTTATGGACGAAGATACATAAATTATTAGTCCTTGCGCGTAATTATAAAATAGGCAATTGCTCCCTTGGAAATGTTATTAAATAGAAAAAGAAGGAGGAAAGCGAATATAAATTCCAAATTCTAATAAATAATATATGTTAGCCGATTATATTTGGGAGAGAAACGGCCATATTTAGTTGGGAATTAATTACATTGAATGGATTTGGATGACATCATTTTGCAATATTCAATAAATATTCTCGCAATTTCCTTCCCCATTTTGGCATCAAAATTATATTAAATGAGGGATTTGACGTGCTGTCAAAAAGATTAAATGCTTTTTAAGCCAAAAATCAATTAGAGGTTTGGACAATTTTGTTTGGTTCTATTTCTATTTAACACAGTGCTCCAATAAAAAATTTTCAAAAATGAAATGGGAATTTAAGCGTGAAAAAATATTTAATATAGCGTAAAAAATTCATTTTTATAACACAACTAAAATGTAATATTTTCACAAAATAAAACTCAATATTTGAAATAAAAATTTTATTGTTGATATATTAGACATTTTATTATAGAATAGAAAGGAAAGTAATTTAATTTGCTTAGTAAATATAAAATTTAATTTTTATCAATATTTAAACTATTAATATACATATTAAGTATTCCTCTCTGCAATGAAAATTCAGAAATCATTTGTGTACAGAATATGTGAATAATTGGATGAAAAATATAGAAAATTTTCTCAAAAAACATATAAAATTTATTTAATTTGCCAAGCCGTATTTAATTGCCGAAAATGTTCTTCGCAAATTTCCTCTGCTCTCTGGTCCAAATTCAATTGGTCGCCCCGTATGCCAATTACGGAAATGGACAAACATCTTTGTGGATTTGTTGCTGGCTGAATTCGTCTAATTGATGTTCTTTGTTTTGAGCGAAATATTTTATTTGTCAAAAACTGTGAAGTTGAATCGAGGAGACGGAAAAAATCACGTTTCAAAAATGGATGGAAACTGAATTTTAATATAATTATTTTTTATTTTAATGGCATAAATTTTAATTTTTTTTAATTTTAAAAATATATTTTTTATTTTGTTAAATTTAAATCTGTTTTTAGAGAAGGAAAATAAGAAAAAATAATCTAATAAGTAATTTAAATTTTTAAGCCTATCAAAAAAAATAATCAATTAAAATGGCTAATAAGTGAAATTTATGATAAAAATCACGTACAAAATCATGGATAATTCGATAAAGAAGCTGCCAATGCTGACACAAATGAATATTTGTTGGCTGCAGAATAAATCATAATAAAATTGATTTTCGCCGAAAATTTGAAAGAATCTGGCAAAGCTGATCATACTTCCATCGATGAGATTGAAAAAATGAAGAATTATACAGGGAATCATTTGTTTAGATGTGCGAATATTTTCAGCCAACTAAAATTGGAAAACTATTAATTTGTTTTCAAATTTTGATAAACTTGATATCTTTCGGATAAACTTTTTTGCTGATTTGTCATATTTTTTCCATAAATTTGATCATTATATTTCCAAATCCATACAAAAATAAAAATTTCCAGAAGGCCGGAAATTATCAAAAATATATAAATGACAAAAGTAAAATATTTAAAGAAATCCGATGAAATTAATGTGCCACAAGTTGCGTTGAATGATGCAATTAAGGACTAAAAAATATTTGAATAGTTTATTTAAATATTAAATAATTTCAAAAAAGGAATAAAAATAAATTAAAAAATTATTCTTCAAACTGACCACAATTGTAATCCACAGAACATTAAACCATTTCGGTGTCCATTGTTCATATATTTTGGACATAAATGTGGCCATAATTCTTTCAATGACCATAACATGAATAATGAAATTGCGCACCATTGTTGGCTGGATATACAAAAAGAATAAAAGGGTTGGCCCAGATGATGTCATATTATCGATTGATAAACGGCCAATAATCAAAATGATTCGACCTAAATAAAATTTAAATATTAAAAATTGATTGTATTTTTGATACCAATTCCGCGCACAAAAATGCAGGCACTTTGGCAGAGTAAAATGATCTTCAAATTTGGATGGAGAATGGACGTTTTGAAGATTAGTAGGAAATTCAATGCCGAAAATGGGCAATCCAAGAGGAAATGGCAAATTAATTCAAACAAATTTGTGGCATATAAAATTGAATATTCACTTCCATTGTATGCAGGACCAAGGGGAAATGTGAAATTGTCCATAAAATTAGAATTTTTAGAATTAGCAATTAATCTAAAAATGTCGATTTAATAGTTGAAAATGAAAAAAATAATTTGGCATTTAATAATATTTTATTTCGGTCAAAAATCATAAAAAATTTATTGGTAAATGTGAACATGAAAATTTATTTCTTCCTCCTTCTCCATCAATTTCTCATATTTAAAAATCACCTGCTGCTGTTGCCAACCTTAATATATTTACCTTATTTTCATGCAACCCAATTATTAATAAATTATAATTATTAATATGGAAAAGGCCAAAAAGTATTTAATGAATTAATTCCCGCTCTAATTTTTTATTTATGATTAGTATTAAAGATTTCCAGAATACAAAAATTAAAGGACTACTAAATAGGAATAAATTTAGAATTTTTAATATATGATGAAAATGGGCCTTTTCAGTATCCAATTGCCTTTTAAAAAGAGAGGGATTTGAATTAATTGGAAATATTCTCTCTTTGTACTTTTTAAATATAATTTTATTTCTCGAATATGCTGCTTTTTAGACAGTCATCAGTAACAGAGGTAACCCAAATGCAGGAAATGATTGAATTAACTAAAAGAGTGTGAGTGATGTGTTGTTGAATGGATATTATTTATAATTTGATTTTCACATTTTGATTTTGATGCGGGTGGGTATGGGTATGGGATATGGGTGGCACTTTCTCTTAAAGTGGCCGCAAGCAAATTGAATTATTTAAATAAAAGTACAAAATTTGAATACTAAAATTTAAATAAAATTTACTAAATTTTTATTTAATTCATCCGTAACTTGCAGAAATTCATTAGCGAAATCACTAAAAATTTTTGTAAATTTATATCAGAAAAATATAATTATTTTATTTTTATTAATTCAAAGCATTCTTGAAATTGCAAATACCTAAAACGAAAATCAAAGTTAGTCTTCTTTTCATTTTATTCCAACATATATTGGTTTATTAAAGAAAATAAATAGATAGAAAATAAATTTTAAAAAAAAAAAGTAAATTAAATTTGGCCTATTGCCAAGCTCTATTCAATTGCCGGAAATATTCTTCTCCAATTCGATCAACATTTTGCCCCATTTCTAAATTATTTCCTCGAATGCCGGCAATGGGAACATAGTTTGGTTGATTCGGTGGATAAATTCGTTGATTTTTCCGGAAAATATTTGCCAAACATTGGAACGTGGAATTCATCCAACTTAATAAATCACGTTTGAGGAAAGGATGAAAACTAAAAAGTGAAATTAATAAAATAAATATTTTTACATACAAAATCATGGACAATTCGATGAGGAAACTGAAAATTGTGGCACAAATGAATATTTGTTGGTTGCAGAATAAATCATAATAAAAATAATTTTTGCCGAAAATTTTGTTAACTGTGACAATATTTATCATATTTCCATCAATAAGATTAAAAAAATGAAGAATTATGCAAGGAATCATTTGTTTTGAAGTGCGAATATTTTCAGCCAACTAAAATTTTGTAAATAAATTTTTTTGCTATTTTAGAGTAATTCTTCGGAATTGCAGTCCAACTTTTAATTCCGACTTTAATTAAGTTTTGTTCCCCACCTATTTTTTTGTTAAAAGTCATCAAAATATAATTATCCAAAATATGATGAAAAAATTCTTTCGTTTTCCTGACGGCGAAAATTCCCCATAAAATAAATTTTGAAAATTAAAAAAAATTATAACTGCAGATTTAATGCTAGGAAAATATTAATATTTTAAAATAATATACCTGATATCTTTGAGACAATGTCATTTTTGCATTATTCATATAAATTTTTTCATTGTAATGCCAAATCCAAACAAAAGCCAAAATTTCAAAAATGCCGAAAATGATTAAGAAAATATAATTATAAATGGTAAATGACAAATCAAAATGGGTAGAAATCAAATTGTCGGAGATGATATTCAATAAAGTAATCAAAATCTATTTGTTTACATAAATTATTAAATTTAATGAAAAATTAATAATCAAAACAGACCACAATGGAAATCCAAACTATGCTAAACCATTTGGCTTTCCATTTTTCATATATTTTGGACATAAATGTGGCCATAATTCGTTCAATCAGCAATATATGGACAATAAAATTGCGCGCAAAAGTTGGATGCAAATAAAGGAAAGTCAACCAAAGTGGACCCATAGTAGTCATATTATTGATTGAAAAACGGCCAATAATCAAAATGATTCGACCTAAATTAAATGTAAATATTAAAAAAATTGATTGTATTTTTGAGACCAATTCCTCGCAAAAAAATGCAGGCACTTTGACAGAGTAAAATGATCTTCAAATTTGGATGGAGAATGGACGTTTTGAAGATTAGTAGGAAATTCAGTGCCGAAAATGGGCAATCCAGGAGGAAATGGCAAATTAATTCAAACAAATTTGCGGAATATAAAATTAAATATTCACTTCCATTGTAGGCCGGTCCAAGGGGAAATGTGAAATTCATATTTACATGAAATATAACTAAATTGCTTTTACTTATTTTTAAATAAAAAATGAAAAATATTTTGAATCTAATATTTTCATATAATATTATTATTTATGTTATACATGGACAAAATACACAAAAACAACCTTATTTTTTAGGAAAATTAAATTATTTCGAAAAAGCAAACTCCTTTAATCTTTCTTAGAAAAATTATTGAATATTTTGCCTGAGAATCCTTTCCTAATAAAAAAATTTAAATTTTTAAATTTTTTATAATAATTTTCTTAGAAATAAAATTTTATAATTTTTTTCAAAAAATTTATTAAATGTGCTTTTGAATGTAAACTTTTCTTTTTTATTTATGAATGAGGAATGAAATTTAGGTTACAGATTACACATACACATTATATACAGACTAACAAAAATTAATTAGCCATTTTGATACACGGAAAATACAAATTTATTCGTTGGAAAAAGGACATTTTAATAAGAAATATGATTTTTTTGCAAAATTCTTCTCAAATTAATTCGATATTTGACTGTCACGCAAAATTTAATTGATTATAAAATATTATTTGGCATAAAAAATAAATTTGGAAATTTAAATTTAATGGACTACTGCCAGGCCATATTCAATTGCCGGAAATATTCTTCCCCCATTCGATCAACATTTTGGCCTAATTCTAAATGATTTCCTCGAATGCCTGTGATAGGTACATATTTTGTCGGTGGATAAATTGAAGTTCGACGATTTGCTGTATTTTTCCGGAAAATATTTGCCAAACATTGAAATGTGGAATTCATCCAGCGTAATAAATCGCGTTTGAGGAAAGGATGAAAGCTATAAGAAAAGAAAATAATTAATAAAAAATTTTACTTACAAAATCATGGAAAATTCGATGAGGAAACTGCTAATACTGACGAAAATGAATATTTGTTGGCTGCCAAATAAATCATTATAAAATTGATTTTTGCCAAAAATTTTGAACACTCTGATAAAACTGATCATACTCCCATCGAAGAGGTTGAAAAAATGAAGAATTATGCAGGGAATCATTTGTTTTGAAGTGCGAATATTTTCAGCCAGCTAAAAATATAGAAAATTATTTTAAAAAATTAATTAATATTCGGCTAATGGACCTGATATTGTTGAGACAATGTTTTGTTAGTATTATTGATATATATTTTATCATTGTAATGCCAAATCCAAACAAATGCCAAAATTTCAAAAATGCCAAAAATAACTAAGAAAATATACATATATGTAGTAAATAACAATTCAAAATTAGCAGAAATCAATATATCGCCACACAAATTGAATAAAGTGATTAGAATCTATTTTTAAAAATTTAAATTTTCATGAATAATTCAAAAAACCGACCACAATTGTAATCCAAAGTACACTAAACCATTTTGCTTTCCATTGTTCATATATTTTGGACATAAATGTGGCCATAAATCGTTCAATCATCAAAACATGGACAATAAAATTTCGGGCAAAAGTTGGATGTAAATAAAGGAATGTCAACCAAACTGGCCCTTTCGAAGACATATTATTGATTGATAAACGTCCAATAATCAAAATGATTCGGCCTTAAATAAAATGTAAATTAAATATTACTGAATTATCGTATTTTATACCAATTCCTCGCAGAAAAATGCAGGCACTTTGGCAAAGTAAAATGATCTTCAAATTTGGATGGAGAATTGAAGTTTTGAAGATTAATAGGAAATTCAATGCCGAAAATGGGCAATCCAAGAAAAAATGGCAAATTAATTCAAACAAATTTGCGGAATATAAAATTGAATATTCACTTCCGCTGTAAGCCGGACCAAGTGGAAATGTTAAATTCATATTTGCCTGAAATATAATGGAAATCCTTATTTATTTAATAAAATAATCTTAAGAAATATTTTGAATTTGATGATTTTTCCCTATCGTGTTATCATTAAATTTTGAGGCTTTTAATAAGATGGAAATTTTCCAAATAAGCAATGAATATGAACCAAATCCCTAAAAAATATAATATATTATCAAAATTTATAAAATTAATTTCTAGAATAATTTTCTGAGAAATAAGATTTATAATATTTTTATAGAATACACTGGATGCTGGGACAGGTTCAGTATAGTGAAAAAGGAAAATTAAAAGTATTTTCAGCAATTAGAAGGAGTAAACCAAAAAAAAAACAAATGATGTTTTGAATTTAGAAAATTGAAAAATGCTATTAAAATCAGTTCAGAAAATGATTTAATATAGCAAAACATGTTTTGATTGAAATGTTTTTTTTTTCATTTTTCGTTGAACTGACTGAGAGCCAACACGGAATAATTTGTTTAATAGGAAATTCATTGAATTCTTTTAAATTTATGAACGATAATAAAAAATAATATCATCTAAAAAATAATTAGCCATTATAATACACGGAATTATACAAATTTATTCGTAGAAATTTAGAAAAAAGAATACAATTATAATCATTTTTAAAGGAATTTGAAGAAAATTATACATAAAAAACATTAGATATTTGTGTGCCATGCACAATTTAATTGACGAAAATGTTCTTCACCCATTTCAGTGGCCTTTAACCCCAATCGTAAATGATCGCCACGGATTCCAACAATTGAAATGGAAGTAAATTTCTGTGCATTCAAAGGTTGAATTCGATGATTCCAATTATTGTTTTGATTTATAAAATGAAGAAATGTTGTCAAATATTTCAACGATGAATTAATACAGCGGAAGAAATCGCGTTTCAGAAATGGATGGAAACTGAATTTGAATAAATTAATTAATTGTACATAAAAAAAAATATCAGCGGCAAATATTAATAAAATTTTTCGGTTTTTAATTCATTTAAATAATGAGTAAATCCATTTTTAAATTTTTTAAAATTATTTTTCATATTTTGTGTCCATCCAAAGCTCAGCGGTCCCAAAATTCATGGAACTTACTACATATTTGGTGAAAATAATTTTAATAATTTTAATGGCGTTAAATAGATTGATTCATTTCTATATTTATCGAAAAGAATGCTTTTGCATCCATACTATTCCATAATTTCTATTTCTATTTTTGATTAATCTGCCATTCAAATATTATAATTCAATGATATTATTGTATTACTGGTTTCATGATAAAAATAATTTTGAAATAAACATACATAATCATGGAAACTTCAATGAAGAAGCTGACAATAGTGGCAACAATGAAAATTTGTTGATTGCAGAATAAATCATAATAAAATTGATTTGGGCCAAAAAGTCTGAAGTAACTGATGAACATGAAAATGGTTCCATCCAAAATGTTGATAAAGTGGAATATAATGCAAGGAATCATTTGCTTGGAAGTACGAATATTTTCGGCTAACTAAATTAATTTTTTTAAAATTTTATCTATCTAATTTTAAATCAATTTACCTGATAACGTTCGGAAAGGGTTTTCGGATTCTTAGCTTTATTATTTTTAAAATAAAGTCCATCATTGTATTTCCAAAGCCAAATAAAGACAAATATTTCCAAAATGCCGGAAATCAACAAAAATGCAAAAGTTGAAAGGTTAAAATATTTTTGGAAATCCTTGGAAACCAAAGTGCTGGACAATGCATTGAACAATGCAATTAAAGACTGAAATTATTTAAAATTATTATTATATAATTATATAAATATACATAGATTAATTAAATCAAAATATTTAAAATTAAATTTATTGAGTTTTTAATATCTAATTAAAATAAATTCAACCCACAACAATGGAAATCCAAAGGACACTAAACCATTTTGCTTTCCATTGTTCATATGTTTTGGACATAAATGTGGCCATAATTCTTTCAATGACCATAACATGAATTATGAAATTACGGACAAATGTTGGCTGAATATATAAAGCATAGAGCAGAGTTGGTCCCATTGATATCATATTGTCGATCGATAAACGGCCAATGATTAAAATGATTCGGCCTAAATAAAATGTAAATATTAAAAATTGATTGTATATTTTCGACCAATTCCGCGCACAAAAATGCAGGCACTTTGGCAGAGTAAAATGATCTTCAAATTTGGATGGAGAATGGAAGTTTTGAAGATTAGTAGGAAATTCAATGCCGAAAATGGACAATCCAGGAAGAAATGGCAAATTAATTCAAACAAATTTGTGGCATATAAAATTGAATATTCACTTCCATTGTAAGCCGGTCCAAGAGGAAATGTGAAATTATCCATTCTAAAATTAATAATATAAATAAAATATTAACTTAAATTTAAATTGCCATATAAATTAGATTTATTATTTTATTCATTAATGTACACAATTAATTTTAAATTAATTTGCTTTTTAAAAATTACTTCAAATTCAAAGAGGAATAAATTTAAACAAAATATAATCTTTTTTATGACAATTTTTAGTAAGCTATTTACCGAAAAACAGGAAAAAAATTTATTCGGACTCATCTTTGCAATTTCCTAGTATATCCCCTTTTTGCCGAGATTTTTAAAATGGCGAGAATTAATGAATGGGAAAAGGTCGAATACACAATCCATCCTTTCCGCTCCTTAATGATGAATATTATTTCATATAACAACATCGATGTGAAAAAAAGTGCGCATTGGATAACAAAATGTATCTAATGAACCGCAAAAAAAGATAGGGTTGGAAGCTAAGATGAATTTATTTTACGCAAATCTTTTTAATTGGAATATTCAATCAAGCATTAATTAAAATGGAAAAAAAATAGTTTATAAAATTTTTATTCAAATTTAAAATAAATTATATCGTTAATAAATGTCAAGATTCATTCGATAATATTGTCAAAATTCTTGAAGAAATCAAATGGATGCAATAATTTCTTTCTATATTTAATATTTATTTCAAGACAAAAATTCTGTATTCGATATAGAAATGTCGGATCGAAAAAAAGTTGACATCTATCATAAATTCCACTGCAAAAATTGAGGAAATTAAAATTTCAAGAGAATAGGTAGATTAAAGTATAGCATTAAAAATTATATTATTGTGTTAATTTAAAATTATTTATGTATATTTTATGTTTTTAGCGTTTATTTATGTTGTGTATTGTATGTATAATATAAACTAGGCTTTTAGAAATAATAAAAGAGGAAAATATTAAAAATATTAATTTATGACTGAAATTTTTTTAATGATGAATATGAACTGAAAATGTTTCACATTTATCAAATTTAATTAATTTATTTTGGCTGGTTCCAATTTAATTTATTTACATATTCCAAACCATAATGTTATTAAATTTATCTATTTTTTTATGTCAATTTCTTTAAATGAACAGGAAATATTTTTGTGAAATTTATTGATCTTTGATTTATCTAATTAGGCAATTGGCATTGGCTGCTGCTGGTCCTCCCAATTCAAATTTTGATTCCCCATTTGCCATTTCAGTCCATAATTTAAATGTCATTAAATTTCTTCAATTTTTTTGTCAAATTTGTCCAAAACGAACAAATTTTGTGGGAAATATTTTCTATGAAATTGCATTTGCCCCCTCAATTATTATTCCAATTCGTTCCAATTTTCAAATTCTTCCAATATTTTCATTCAATTTTTGAGTAAATGTCGTCAATCTCGCACGCAAGCTTGAATGAACACAGCACATTTTCCCACTCATTCTACTCATTAGCGTTTCCATTTTTATTGTTCAAAAATTGACAGATTTAATGCTAATTGGGAGGTGTTTGAAACAGAAAAGATTTTTCTAGGCAACATTCACATCAAATGATTGAAAAAATATTTACAAAAAATAATATTTAATGATAAATTCCATTTTAGGCTTAAAAATGTCGAATTCCTCATTCTCATTCTCTGAATATTCTCAAACCAATCAAATTTTTTATTTGCCTGGAATTTATTGGAATTGGTCATCCATTTAATGTTGGATTGCCCATTTTCGGCAATTAATTTCATCCTCATTTGGCGAACAGCAATTCTCCATTTTA
The DNA here is from genome assembly GCA_030063045.1 of Pratylenchus scribneri. Lineage (NCBI taxonomy): Eukaryota > Metazoa > Nematoda > Chromadorea > Rhabditida > Pratylenchidae > Pratylenchus > Pratylenchus scribneri. The sequence goes on from JAQSEB010000082.1 coordinate 2,651,846, forward strand.
ACCTCAAATTCATTTTGCTATGTCAATCTGCTTGTATTTTATGGCGTGGAATTGGTCAGTTCATATTTCAACTCTTTTAAATATTTTTTATATAATAATTTTATTAAGGTTAGTTCAATTAATAAATATTAGTATGCAAATTTTAAAAACATTAAAAATCCATTATTTTAGCCAGAATCCTATTGAATATTTGCCGTTTTTTCTGGTCTAATTTTGGCACTGCCGGTCCAATGTATTTGATCATGCTTTATAGCGAGCCGGTCATAATTCGGAATATCATATTGAATATTTTGGTCATTGAACGCATTATTGCCACCCTTCAATTCCGACGATATGAGGGCAAAAGGAATTGGGGCTTCCATATTTGTTGGCTCACAATCATTGTAGGGTATAAATTAATAAATAGTTAATTAATTAATTTTAAATAAATATTCATTGTTTTTTTCAGTCTTTTGTGGCATTATTGAATGGCTATTTTTATGCAAAATATCAAAGTGCATCCACCATTGCCAGCATTATTTCATATGCCATTTTTACCATCGTAGGAATATTCGAATTGACATTATTTTGGTGGATTTTGCGGAGAAATCAAAAAATTTATGCTCAAAAAATTGTAAATAAACACAATTTATCCCAGCGATTTCAAGTAATTTAATAAATTAAAATATATTTAAATGCTTTTTTAGCTTTCGGAGAATATTCGAACTGCAAAACAATTAATTCCCTGCCTACTTTTGCATTTATTCAATATTTTCCTCAGCGATTTCAATATTATTATTACAACATTTCGACTCTATGGCGATGATCATTTTTATTATGATCAAAATATTCAACTAATTTACATCATTACCTCAATTGTTTCCTTCCTCATTGAACTGACAATGATCATGTAAGTGGAATATAATTTGGGGCTTATGCAGCAGAAGAGAATTGTTAGAATGTTGGCCAGAAAAATAATCCAAGCAGCTTTTTCGCCTGGGAAAAAGGCTGGATTTTGAGACATATTTTAGTGCAAAAGTGATTGAAACCTTTTTTAGGTTTAGTGTTAGGCTTCAATATACAATTCGATAGGCCGCACACAAAGCTATTATTAGAAATTTAGATTACTAAATTGGTCTTTGGCCACTGAGTTATGCCAAAAAAGTCCAAAAAATTATTATCACAAAAATGGCCATAGCTCAAGCGCTTTATCGCTACTTTAAAAAGTTTTAATTAGGAATTCTTTTGCATCAAATTTGCCTCAAAATTCTGTCTCTTTTTTGTCAGGCAAATAAGCTTTTGCAAAAATAATTGGCATTCATATTTTATATTTCGATTAATGACCAATTAGGAATTTTAATAAAATTTAATTATATATTAATGATAAAATAAAATCAAAATATATTTTATTTCCTTATTTAAGCAATCATCCATTCTTGAAACGGGATTTCTTGAAATGTTTTAGTTCAATGAAAATGAATTTGAAAATTGAACACCGAATGGCTGCATCCAAAAATGCCATTTTCCCGGAAAATAATAATTTTGACATTCAACCTTCTCCGCAGGAACATTTAATTGTGAATTTGGTTGGGGAAAGAATGATCCCAAAAAGGAATGAGGAAAGTGATCAATATTTTCGACAATTTAATACACAATGGAATACATTTTAACAATATTAATAACTTGGAACATCTAATTTATTCAAATTTATTCAATTATTAAATTTAAAAAGAATTATCTTTTCTGATGCATTTTTGCTATACCGTAAATATTATAGATTTTATTATTGATTAAAATTTTATTAATTTATCATAATATTTTTCCTTTTTTGCTATTCCGTAAATATTATAGATTTTATTATTGATTAAAATTTCATAATATTTTTCCTTTGTTATTGTTTTGAAATGACTTTGTCCTGAGTAAATTGACTATGGCAAATCGAATGAGCTTATTTTTCAAATACTAAAACCTAATAGATGGGGAAAGAAAATCAGACTAGACTAGCGCATTTCTGTATCAAATTTTTTGATTATATTTTTAGGGGCTTGAATTAGAGATATGGAAAGGTTAGGGTTAATAGAAAAGTACCGAAAAATTTAATACAGAAACGCGCAAGTGTTACCAAAATTAAAACATTTTTTATCAATAGAAAATGTTTTAATATATAAATATTTTATTAAAAAATAAATTATCCAGCAGTAGGATGTATAATATTTGTCCCTCCAAAGCCAACAATTTGGCGCATCGAAGTTGACCGTGTTGAACGCGGCTGTGTACTCACTTGTAAACTCATCATTCTTTGTTGCCGTTGCTGAAATTCGAGGCTGGTATTTCGACTGGGATTTTCGAAAAAACGATCCAAAAATGGGAGAAATGTGCAAAATGCTCGACGATATTCCCCGCTAAATTATATAAATTTTTTAAAAATAATTTAATTCCACCTGAATGTGAAGAGAATTACGGCATTTGAGCAGCAGGAAATTAGGGCGAGTTGTTCGGACAATTCCATAAAAATTATCCCAATCAATGTTTCTGGATGCCAAAAATTTGGAATATCAAGAAGTCGACCAATTAAATAATAAATTGTATTTGGTACAAAGCCAATTAAAGAGAATAAAACAATGCAAAAAAGGGATTTGAACAGACGTTTTGTGGTGTCTAAAATTTAATATAATTCTGAATTTATAAAATATTATTTATTATTCACCATTTGGACCATTGGAATTCCAGCGAATGTTAATCCATAAAATAATGTAAAGAATGATGGAGAAAAGTTGACAACCAAATCCAATTGCCGAAAAATATGTGGCATTCCCTTGAAGGGTTGATGTGATACCGCAGGTGGTCATATTTTTGGGTGCACTTGTCATTTCATGATAGGCAAGAATTAACAAAAATGCCATATTTAGGATGGAATATGTGCAAATTATCAGAGCAAATAAATTTTTATTCAATTGTTTATAGCTAAAACATATCATATTTTATAAATAAATAGTAGATTAAATAGATAATCTAGCATTTTATGAATTATTATTTATTTCACTCATTAAAATTAGGCTTCTTAAATAATTAAATTTAAATTTTTTAATAATTAATAAAATTATTTAAAAAAAACTCACTGAATAGGGAAAACACCGCTGATGAATCGATCCACTGCAATTGAGGCCATCAAAATAAATGAAGTGGAAAAAAGGGCAAAAAATGGTGAAATCATCCAAAAACATTGATTCATTGAATATTCATTATCACCGAACACAGCTTCTTCCAAAAATTTTTCCACATCAAAGAAAAGGAGACAAAATTCATAAGCCGCCTTTAATGCAAAAAAAAATATTGCAATTTTATACAATTTTACCAGAAGAATATTGCAAGGGGTATGAAGCCAATTGGCGCGCAATGTTATGTAAATTACACTGGCATTGAAGAGGAAACCAACACAGCTTAATGTCACTTCAATTATGGATAGGATTGTATCGACCAATGAATTAATTTCCATTTTTAATTTTACAAAATTTGAAATTATTAAAGAAAATAATTTTTGAATTGATTAAATGGGAGTATTCAAAACATTTAATCATTTATAAAAAAAAATAATTTCTTTACAAATAATATTAAATAAAAGATTCATTTTTTCTGTGGAACTTTAATCTCTATTCTTTAGTGGCAGATGTAAAATGTAACCAATAAGTATTTAATAATATAATATCATCATAATTCATAACCAATATCAAAACCAAAAGCAATGCAAATAATTTGGCAAAATCAGCTGCTATTGAATCTAAAAATAATTCAAAATTTTGTAAAGTAAAACAGAAATTTGGCAGAATTCTTTTCTGGGTTTTTTAAATTGGGAATGGAATTAAAACAGGAAGTTTAAGTTTATTTATTATCTGTCTTTTCCAAGAATTTAATTCAAATTGAGTGTCTAAAAATATCCCAAATTAAAATTTAAATATTTTTATATTTGTTTGTTATTCACTACAGACTACACTTATTATATAGGATTATCATACATAATCTCCTTTGCTCTGCTGCACTGCTTGGAGGGATTTGTGTTAATGTTAACTGGCTGTTGTTAAATCTTAAATGTTAACTCAATTTCAATTTCTAAGAAGAGAAATATCTACCATACTCTTTTCATTACATAAGGAAAGATTTGTGTTTCCACTTTTTGAACAAGAGAAATGAGAAATACAATAATTCTTCTTCTTTTTTCATTGGTAGATGCATATAATACTAAAAGCAATAATAAGGCTAATTTATTATCTTTTTTTTTTATTATTTTATCAATAAATAAATCAATATAGAGCTAACAAGTAATTAATTATTAATTAATGAATAAAATATATATGTAAAAAATTAAAATAAAAAATGATCAAGATTATTGCTTGAAAAATAATTTATCAATATATTAATAAATAATATTTAAAATATTTACATAATGCATATAATATTAATACATTTTTTTAAATTCAATATATCTTTATTTGAAATTTTTATCAATATCGAATATTTTCTGGCAAGAAATTATTTTTTAAGCTTGTTCTTTTTAAATATTTCTCCTGCTTTCTCATATTTCCAGGCCATGTTGATAATGCAAAACTGCTAGTTCCATGGTAACTGGTCATCGGACGAATTTGACGATTAATTTGCAATTGGGCATCAGTGCTTGTATTCCGGTTATTGTATTTGATCAAATAGGAAAGGAAGGGAAGATATGTGCAAAATGCTCGACGATATTCCCCACTAAAATACAAATATTAAAAAAAATTACGGGAAAAAATAAATTTACAATTAACTATTTTTAGTATTTTTTTTTACACTAAATTAATTCCTCCTATTTTTGCATTTAATTAATTCCGCCTTTTTACACTAAATTAATTCCTCCTATTTTGCACTAAATTAGAATGTTTTAATTAAACCAATTCATTCCTTTAATTTATTAATCAAAATACTAAATTTTTTTCACTTCTTTTCAATGCAATAACTTATTTTTAAATGAAAATAATTTTTAAAAATATTTCTCACCTAAATGTAAAAAGAATTACAGCATTTGAACAACAAGAAATGAGTGCCAAATCATCGGATAAATCCAATAAAATTTTGCCCAGTAATGAATCCGGGTGCCAAAAATTGGGGATGCCAAGACTGCTTGCAATTGCATAATAAATTGTGTTTGGCACAAAACCGAGCAGGGAAAACAAAACAATGCAAAAAAGTGATTTGAACAAGCGTTTTGACATACCTAATTTTGGGAATATTTATTTAAATTTATATTTTGAAATTACTGTTTCGGCTAATCGACTTCAATCGAACATTTATCCACAAAATGGCATAGAGGATAATGGAAAAAAATTGGCAACTGGCACCAATCAATGAGAAATATGTGGCATTCTCTTGAAGGGTTGATGTGATGCCACAATTGGTCAAATTTGCTGGTGCTTTTGCCACTTCATGATAGGCCAAAATGAGCAGGAACGAAACGTTTAAAAGGGCAAATGCACAAATAATCAATGCAAATAATTTCTTGTTTAATTGTTGATAGCTTAAAAATTGGAAATAAATTTATCAAATTTCTGAATATTCTGTAAAATTTACTGAATAGGGAAAACACCGCTGATGAATCGATCCACAGCAATTGAGGCCATCAAAATAAATGAAGTGGAAAATAGGGCAAAAAATGGTGAAATCATCCAAAAACATTGATTCATTGAATATTCATTATCGCCGAAAACAGCTTCTTCCAGGAATTTTTGACCATCAAAGAAAAGGAGGCAAAATTCATAAGCCGCCTTTAATGTAATTTAATTGGAAATTTTAAAAATTTTTACCAGAAGAATATTACAAGGAGTATGAAGCCAATTGGCACGCAATGTTATGTAAATTACACTGGCATTGAAGAGGAACCCAATGCAACTTAATATCACTTCAATTGTGGATAGGATTGTATTCGATAATGTCTCTTCATCCATTTTTATTTGATGACAAATTTAGTATGATTTGGCAAAAGTTAATTTAATTAAACAAATTAATTTCTATGGGAAATATTCTGTATATATATATTGCCGATATTTCTTTACTTAAAAGGCACAAACTTCAGTCTTTTTGTCAATATTGGCTACTATATTGACAGATGTTTCTTCAACATTACAAATAATCTAATGCTGTACCCAATATATTGACCAGCCGACCAAAATCATCTGTGAATTTCTTCTAAAATTAGCAAATTGAATAGAAAGAATGAAGTGAATGGTGGTTAAATTTAAATTAATGAAAGAATTTTCTGAAAATGAGAATTCTAATTTTTATTTTCCTCCATCAAATATCACCTGTTATGTTTTTCTATTCAGAGAAAATCGACACCAATTTTAAATATGTAAATTTAAAAAATAATTTAATAATAAAATTGTGCCACCCCTAATAAAAAAATATTATATCACAAATTTATTATATAACATGCAAATATAATTTGAGGTCATTTATTTTGGAGTGGCATAAAAATTATGATTTATTAAAATAATAATTTTATTAATCTAATGAATTTTTAACAAATCTATTTAATTAAAATTTATTTTTAATTCTATTGCAAAATTTTATCACAAAATGAAAAATCTAATAAATAAAATTTATAAAAGTGAATTTAAATATAGAAAAAATTATAACATTTTTGGACAATTGAAAATGTTTTTTTAATTTTTCATTTTGTTTTCTGCTTGGGTTTTAAGAAAGTTGGACAATTGTTCCAATTTATTCTCGTGGAATGAAATTTGTTCCAAATTTTTTTGGTCTGGCGGAAGGAAATTTGTTTTTTTCTTATCTCTATTTGTTCGCAAAATGGGTTTAAATGAATGTCCAACTTCAATAGCTGATTTTTCGCCGATTATTCTGCCAATTTTATTTATGTTCATTATCGGCTTGATCTCTTCAGGAATTTCCCTCATTTTCAATGGCTCATTGTCCAAAAAGTAATCGTTAAAATCATAGTAAACTCTCATTTCAGATTTTATTTGGATTAATTTGTTGTATTTTTTGACCAATTTATTTATCTCCAATTTTGAGTCCATTTTGAAAGATGCAAAAATATCGTTCGCTCCTTTTCGCATCCATTCTAATTGTTCGGCAATTTTCCCTTGGAATTTTTCATCAAATTCTTCAATGTCCTTAATTTCCTCTTTAATTGCCAAGCAAATTGCGAAAAGTCGGCCCAAAATGCAAAGGGCATTTTCTCCCTTTCCCTTTCTTGGCCCAATATTTGCGCAACCCTCATCAATCATTTTTGCCACTTTCATAAATTTATTACTCCAATGTTGGGTTTTATTTTTTCCATTCTGAAAAATTAATAAAAATATTATTAATAAATTGCGCATTAATTTACCTCCTTCCCTTCCTTTATATCCTCTACATTATTTAGTGTTTGCATTGATGAATGTTTGCCCCAATGTTGGAATAATTCCACGGCAGTATGAATATTCGTTTTTTTATCAATATAAAATGATTTCTCTTTAAACATTTTCAAATCTATTCCAAAATAACTTTTCGATTTTTCCATTGTCTTCTTTTGCGATCCTTTTTTGTCCAAGTTTTTGTCACTTGACCATTTTTTGTCCAATTTTGGAGCATTTCCCAAAAAATATTCCACATCAAATGGCCAATAATTATGAATTTCTTTCGAATTTTCAGTCTAAAATTCTTTATTATAATTTTCATAAATAAAAATTCAAATAATGTTTGTAAATTATTCTTTATATAAATATATTTTGTTCGAGTAAAATTTGTTCATTTAAATTTTTCAATAAATTAATATTTAATTTCTTTACCTTTTCTTGCAAATTCTCACTCCTTTCTTCTCTATTTTTATCCTCATTTTTGTTATAATTTGTATACTTTTTAATATTTTGAATTTGGTCGATCATTTCCACTGCCTCATCCACAGTAATTTTGATTTTTTCCAATTCATTTTCATTCCCTGTTTTTTCCTCATTTTTATTTTCTTTTGCCTTTTCCGTCAATTGCCTATGTTCTTCCGTCTTCGCGAATTTTTTATCCCTCCATCCTTTTAATTTAATTTGATTCATTACTATATTCAACAGTGGAATATGCCTATTTTTTGGCCCATTAATTTTAGTTTTCTGCTGTTCAGTTTTACTCTTCTTGAAAAACCCCATTGGTTTTCTAACTTTGATTGCAAAAATTTTCTTTGCCCTTTGTTTTACTTCGAATTTTTGCTCACCATCCTTCCTATTTCCCTTTTTCGTTTGGATTATTGGCCCATTATAGCCGTCATTTTCCGGTGCCTTGGCTCTGGGGAATTGAGAAAGCTGATCATGTTCGTATTCTCTTTTGTTCCGACCAGCAACATTTGGGATTCCATTATTTTCTTCATCATCATAATATTTCAATCCTCTACTTTCCGCTGATAAATCCTTTGATACATCAGCAATGATTGGACAAAATTGGATTAAAAATAAAATGAAGGCAATATTTATTCGTTTAGTCATTCTGATTCACTGAATTATTTTAAAAATTTAAATAATAAAAAACAAATTATTCAAACATTAATAGAAAAATTCCACCGAATATTGTAAATGTTTGTAGAACTTTTATTAATCCTATAACTTTTATTATGCCTATTTAAAGTCAAGGAATTGTCAATTGGCCAAGGGAATGGAAAAATGGATGGCCTCCGCTGGCTGTTCGACTTTCTGGTACCAGCAAAAGCAGCTCATCAGCTAATAAAATGCCTACGAAAGGTCGCGCGCGGGTCTTCACATCAGGCATCTCTGATGGTGAATTTGTTTGCCAACAAGAATTTATCGATTAATTCACTCCCTTTTTGGTGGAGTCCGCAATCCGCCACCGCGCGAAAACCTCCAAACTATCGCCGATTTTACTGATTGGATTGTGAACTATTTTTAAAAGTTGACAATAGGGTTTCAATAGAGTGCGATCTTTACAACGAGTTGGCTGCGATTTACCACTCGATGGAAAAACGCTATTCGTTGAGCGGATAAAAATTGCCTTTCAATGAAACTATTACCGCGTTTTTGACAATATCAAAGTGGAATTCAGTTACGAGTTACTCACTCTATTGGAACTAAGACTGTCAAATGAAAATTGGATTCTCAATTACGAATTCCAGACTAGGAAACATACGGATCAATACGTATTTAGGATTAATTCATTCGGATTAATACGGATCCGTATGAATTTCAAAAAAAAAATTTGAATTTCCCATTAAGGATCCATAGAATCCTCCGTTCCGGTCTCTAATTAGAAATTGGCAAATTCTTGTCAAAATTTTATTATAATATTCTTACGAAACTAAACGGTTTTCCTTTAAAGTACCGACATTCCTTCATTTTAAGCTGTCAATTGCCTGCGATGCAATGATGACTACAGAACTCTAAATCTAAATTTTTAAACAAAACCTTTTTTTTTCTCATGTAACTAGATCATTGGTAATAGCTAATTGGTTATTGGCTACAGTTTTGTTATAATTTATTTCTGAATTCAAATTATTTGAGAAGCCATTTTTAATAATGAAAATTTATTCCAGGATTTTCAAATTATCTTTACAGCATTTTGTGTGACATTAATTTTACTTGCAAAATTAAATAAAACCCCAATATACATTTTTCGAATTTCTGCAATGAATACTGCCCAGACTTTGATAGCAGAAAGGAGAGCTACTAAATTTGGATTGGAGTTTGGGGAAATAAGGAGGAGAGGATCGGATCTGCTGACTTCACCTTTCGATTTGGCCATTTTTTGGCCTTTACCCAAAGACAAAGACACATCCGTTCCATACTTCCCTCTGACCCCACAATTCTCGGCAGTATCTAACCTGCTGAGGCGGCAGCTCGAACCTAAATCCACCCACAAAATCAATATCAGCTTTCATTATACTCTTCACAATCTAACTATTTTTATTTTATTTTTTTATTATATATAATTAATTCATTTATTAAAAATCACATTAGACATTAATTAATTTATATTTAAATTCCAAGAATGCAAACGACATTGCATTTTGTCCTTTTGATTCCGATAATTTTAATGTTCATTCCATTAATTAATACTCGTACGGATATGACAACAGAATTAACTAAATTGAAGAGTCTTAAATGGGATTTGCATAAATTCCAATTTGGCTTAATTGGCAACACAATAAAATTGAAAAAGACAGAAAGAACAAATGCGAGGATAAAATCGGCACCTGGAAAAATTACAAAATCTCCTCAAGAATTAGTGGGAATTATAAAAAATACAAATAATCACGCAAAAACAACAGAACCGAAGAAAAAACGGGTACGGATTAAAAGTGATGGAAGCATTGGAAGAAAGGAGGAAATGAAGAAATTGCTGGAAAAATCAAAAACAATTGGCAAAAGTAAAAATGGCCAAACCAGGCATGACCACGGTTACGGCTAAGCCGCGGTTAGCCGCGGCTAGCCGCGGCTACGGGCGGCTAACGGCTACAAATTTTGAAAATTTGACGGCTAAAGGGCGGCTAACGGCTATAAACCCATAGCCGCGGTTAGCCGCGGGATAGCCGCCATCCACAAATTTTCTATTTTTTAAAGAACTTTTCTTAAAATTCCCTCCATCAATATTTATTATTTTTTTAATTTACAAATTTTTGCAATTATTTTAAAATTTTTGGTAAATAATTTGCAAATTTTTCTCAGCGGGATAATTTTTTGCCTATTTTTTCTTTTCTGAATTATTTTTTAAACATTTTTTTGACCAGAAAAATTTTTTTCTAAATTACGGCTAACCGCGGCTAGCCGCGGGCGGCTACGGCTATAAAATTTCAAAAAATAGGCGGCTACGGGCGGCTACGGCTATGAAATAGCCACGGCTAAAACGGCTACGGCTATTGAAAAATTGTAGCCGTGGTCATGCCTGGGCCAAACACAATTGGCTGAAGATCTTTTTGAAGAGGAAGAGGAAAAGGAGGAACGGAATGGAGCGAAGGGAGAGAAAACATTATCCGAAAGATTGAAGGAATTGAAATTGAAAATGAACAATGGCAATGGGGCATTCAGCAAAGATTTTAAATTTGAGTCGAGAATGGCCGTCAAAATGGCGGATGCAATCGAAGAATTCAAAAAATTTTTGGACCAAAAACAATTCAATTATAATCAATTCAACTATAGTCAATTCGTTTTTCGAATGAAGCAATTTATTCCATTAGAATTTGATGTGCCAAATTGGAATCCTGAGACATGTCAATGGATTCAAAAGAAATTTAATGAATTAATTAAAGGAGGAAGGAAAGGCGGAAATGAAAAAGAAAAGAGGCAAAAACAGGAGGAGGAAGAGGAATTGGTGGAGGAATTGGGCCAAATGTTGGCTTGGCCACATGAATTGGAGGCAATTCGAGAAAGGGCCAGGGCTGAGGTGGCCGCTTACCGAGAAGAAATGGCCAAACCGGATCGAAATGAAGCGAAAGTGTCGCCGAAATTGAACAAAAATGAGGCATTGAAGAATTTGGCCACATTCAGGGAAAGGGCAAACATTCATATTGAAAAGATGATTGGATTGGTTCGATTATATCCCGAGGATTTTTACACAATTGATACGGTTAAATTGACTTTAAAAATAAAATCAAAAAAAAAAAATAATATTGATTGTCTCATACGTTTTTTAAATTATTTTAACAATTAAATTTAAATAAAAATGAACAATAATTTTTCAAGGAATTGGACGAAACAAAAATTGCTATTGAAGGAATGATTAAAAATAGTGTTAAAATGTTCCAGCAATTGAGCGATGAACATGAGGCCAAAAGGCGGGCATTGATCCGAGGGAACATTGAGGGCAAAGTGCCGGAATTGACTCGATGCCCGTGGGTTCTTTTAGTGTGGCAAAATAGAAAATTGGAAAAAGAAAAGGAAAAAGAGGAATTTGATAATTGTACGAATGAGCCAGATTTTTATTTGAAAAATTTTTGGAATATTCCAAATGTTGAAGATTGGAAAGAGTATTTTCCAAAGGAGAAAGTTGACCCTTCAAAAATATTGATTCAGCCTGACGAAGCGGAAAAATTCAAGTTAGATCAATAAAATGATAAATCAATTCATTTTATTTTTTGAAAATTCTAAATTAAATTAAAATTCCATTAAAGGAATGATATGCTCGAAAAATTCTCCCAATTCCGTATGTATGATTTTGTTGAGGCCGCCGTTGAGGGCGAAGATTTTTTTGAGCAATTTTATTGTGATGAGAAAAAATTGGAAAAATTAAAATTTATTCTAACAAAATTGAAAACAATTTGGTCAATTCATTGGGTTGGAACAAAAATAGGAAGATGGAAAAGGAATAAACTAAAAAATCAAATAAAAACATTGGAAATTTTGGTTGAATTTGGACAACAATTGAATGGGACAGTGAAGAAAATGAGCGAAGAAATTGTGGAACATATGAAGAAAATTGGAGAGGAAACACAAAATAATCGAAGGGCACAAAAATTTGATGGAATTGCTAGGAGAATTACCCAAGATTTAGTCATAAAACATGGAAAATGGAAAAATAAAAAAATCACGGAACATCGAATTGTTGAAAATGTTAATGTGCGTTTTTTATATAAAAAATATATTCAGTTTAAGAGCGGGATAATTTATGAATAGTACTTTTCCATTTTGAGCCCCCACTTCCCCTACCAAAATGAAAAACACGCCGAAAAATTTTGGATACTAATTTCGAATCTAACATCCTGTTCGTCATATCAATATCAAGCCATTATTATAAGAGAGTTACAAATTTTATCATGAAAATTCCAGAGGAAACAGAGGCCAATTTGATAGGGGACTCATAATTGAATAGTACCTTATGAATAATTTGTTAAAATACTTTTAGAAAATTTTATTTTGCCCTCTTGAAATATTATACCTGTTGAAATGGTTTTCAATTTTCATATTGAAAATATTAAAATTTCCAATTTCCAATCAAATAATATTTTGACAATTAGACCTTTTTAAAGTTACTAATTTTGCAATGGGCACCTTTGTATATGGAATTGAGACTTCTTTTGGAATTGAATAAAAGGACCAAGGAATTGTTCTTTATAATTCGACAATTATCCTTGGTTACGGATGAAAAGCTCAAAGCAATTCCAAAATTTGATGAAATTGCAGCGAAGAAAGAAATCAGTAAAAAAAGTAGTGAAGAAAATGTGGAAATGGGTGAAGTGAATGATGATACTAAAATTTCGGAATTAATGCATAAACATATGAAAAATTTTGGAAAGAAAATTACGTCAAAGAAAGATAAGGCCAGAATGGTAAAAATGAAAGAAAAATTCATTGCCTTCCACATAGCCCATTCCCGTGTGAAAAATTTGTTGAATTGTTGGGGATTGGAGGAGGCCAAATTAATGGAAAAAGTGGAGGAAAGGAGGCGGCGAACAATTGTTGGAAAAACTGTGCGCAAAATAACGAGGACAATCACACGAATTAGCGAATATTTTGCTGGCCGATTTCGAGCAATCACTTATGGTTTTTTATTTTTAATATTAAATGTAGAACAACAATTAAAAATATTATTTAAAAAATAAAAATCCATTATTTAAATATGAGAAAGAAAGAACTAGTAAGAAACTAGGATTAATTCACCGCTCCGTCTCCTTGGTGAGAACATTTGCGATGAACGCTGAATCGGTAGCTATGACGGTGATGGTGAATTACCCAAAAATCAGCCACCGTCACCTGTAAATCACCGTTCACTGCTAAAAAATGGCCATGAATTGAGTAGCGGTGACGGTGACAATGAATTCCACAAAAATTAACCAAAATAATAGGTTAACCGCTTTACGGTTGACGGTGAATTAACCTTATAAGAAGTCAAATTGATTTCGATTCGAGATTGTTGAATAAAAGTAAACAAAATTTATAATAAATATTTATTCCTCATATAATAACAAAAAAAACAAATTTAGAAAAATACAAAGCCGGACAATTGCATCAGGGTGCTGAAAATAGAATGCGCGATTTGGTCGGAAAGGTATTAATTGTGGAAATGAAAATTGCAAAACAATGGGCAGAAAACAATGATTTTTTTGATGAAATGGAGGGAGAAGATTTGGAAGATGATCCAAGTGAAGAAATGCCAATTTGCCATGCTGACGTGGAAAATGAAATTAAAAAGAAAGAAATTTTTATAAAATTGTTAAATGAAATGTTTTTTAAGCATCTTTCTTGATGTAAAAACAAATTTTGTATAAAAATGAATTTAAAAATATTGCCCAAAAATTTTTAATAGATTATTTCTAATTAGATCAGTGATGCCAGATTTTTTTCAAAATAAAGTACATTGGCCTTGAAAATAAAGCTTTTGAATTTAAATAAATATATAGAATTTAAGCGAAAAAAATGAATTTATTAGATTCCCTTTTTTATCATAAATGGTTAAGAGAAGAGAGGATCAGAGATACAATTTTGAGAAAGCACTATTTAATTTTACGATTTATTATAGTTCAGCAAAAATGACCCGTCATTATGCGAAATCCAAAAAAGGACTTTAAATTAGAGTCCGGTTTTTCAGATTTGCCGGGCCCGGGTACCCGGGTTTTTATTCAAAATTTTTCCGGACCGGGCCCGTAAACCCGGGTTTTCCCGGGCCCGGACCCGGTTTTTCGGGAAAACCCGGGATTGTCCCAAATGACCCGGATTCCGGGCCTGGGCCCGGGTAAAATCCGGGCAGGTCCGGACTCTACTTTACATTATACTCCAAATAAAGCAATAAAAGTACATTTTTTATTTTGAAAAGATTCGACCCCCGTTAAAGTACAAATCATTAAAAAAAATACATCCACAACGTTGATTTAATTAATTCTCTTGTTACTATTTTTCATTCAATCACATCAAATGTCAATTTACCCAACAAATTGGCCAAAATAATATGAAATCTGCCACATTTTTGCATTATAATAAAAAGAAAATTAATATTCGTGGTAAAAATGGTAAGTAGATTTATATTAATTAATTTAATTTTCTTACTACTATTTTTCATTCAATTAATTGAGAATATCACAAATATTAATTCCATTGTACAATTTGGCCAAAATATTAAGAAAATTGGCCACATCCATTTGTATTCTAGTATATTAATATAATTTGTTTGTACACATTTCGTGGCCTAGTCTTTTTGTTTTCCCTTCCCTCAAACGGCCATAAAATAAAAGCAGAGAAAATTTTGGTCCAATGATGTTTGCGACTTTCCACTTTTATTTTTGTGCCTTCCAGCCACAATTTCTGTCATAAACTACAATCCAACCTCATTTCGTAGGCCACGAATTATTGATTTTTTTCTCTCTCGAATGTGGCCCATTTCTATCCTTAAACTTAAAACCCAATAATATTTGCAATTTGTAAAATATTTTCATCAAAAAAAAAAAAAATAATGTCAAATCGGGCCCCACATTTTACGGCCTACAAAGATGTTCAATGTGTAATTTGTTCACAACCGGCTCATGGCCAACATTTTGGCGTCGTCACTTGTCGTCCGTGTGCTGCATTTTTCAAGTTTAATTTGTTTTGCTAATATCCATTCATTTTAAAATAATTTCCAAAGGCGATGTGTAATCGAAAGAAGCACGTATAGATGTGTTACGGCAACGAATCAATGCAATATTAGATATGGTAATTAAATCATCAAAAAACATGGAATTTCCTTTAGGCAAATCACTCAAAGATTAATTTTACATTTCTATTCATACCGTATATGCCCTTTTAATTTTCCATGGGGAAATATTTTTCAAACCCTCAAAAATTCAGTAAATTTTGGGTATAACTCCTCTTTCTGGACATTTTGAACAAATTATAAAGAAATTTTGTAGAGCTTTTAGGGAAAGTAGCAATGGGTTTGGGTTCTCAAAATCGAGGGTGGGGAATTATTAGAGATGGGGAATTAAAAGAGAATTTACGCTAAATGAAATATGAAGCTAAGAACACATATATGACACCCATTATTCATTAAAATTAATTTAAATAGAATATAAAAATTCTTACAAATTAACTTTAAAAAATTCTCTTCTTTTATTAATTATAGAAAATATTTTTCCCTCCCAAGATTCGACCACCAAACGATGCAAAGCTTGCCGGTTACGGCAATGCAATTTGGTTGGAATGGAATATCGCAAAAGGAAAAATTCGGCTGGATCATCGCCGGAAGAGGAAGAAGAATTTATGGAAATTGACAAAAAAGTGCCAATTTCACTTTTGTCATTCGCTTTGAAGAAATTGGTGGCCGGTTATAATCTTTTCTTGGAGCGACAGAAAATTTATTTCCAAAGGACA
Source organism: Pratylenchus scribneri (assembly GCA_030063045.1). NCBI lineage: Eukaryota > Metazoa > Nematoda > Chromadorea > Rhabditida > Pratylenchidae > Pratylenchus > Pratylenchus scribneri. The sequence goes on from JAQSEB010000082.1 coordinate 2,668,123, forward strand.
TATCGAAATGTGGGCTACCAGAAAATTGGGGTATTTATTTTATAGTGCAAAATGTAATTAAAAAATTTATTAAAAAAAGATGTTTGTACCCGAAAGTTTGGATTATATTCGACATTTTGTGCAGTCGATTCGGCCAATGTTTTACAATTTATTCCTCGAATATTTGGAACCATTTTCGGCGATGGACAAAGAAAAAAAGGTTTAAGAATAAAAAAAGAAATGAAAATGAATAAATTTATTTAATTAATATAATAAAAATAAAAAAATGTCATTTCAATTTCAGCGAGATATGATTAAATTTTAAATCTTTAAATTTCTACTTTCTTATTTTCATCAAGAACAGAAAATATTAGAAGTAGGGTTCGGATTTTTAGGCCTCAAAAATTGCAAAATAGGTTTAGGCTTTTTCTTAAAATTTGACAAAAATAGCTTCAAACAAAATAGTAGATAATTTTTAGCTTTTTATTACATTTTTATAATGAAATTTCCCTCAAAAAAAGTGACATAAAATAGGACAAAAAATTTTTGTCAACAACTCGAAATAAATGTTTAAAAAATTATTTTTGTACATTTCTCATCAAAACGTAAGCAAACAAAAAATGGGTCAAAACCTAAAAATCCAGTATAAATGCAAACATAAAAAATTTGTAATTATGAATAATATTTTTATGAAAATATTAAGAAAATTCTCTAAACAATATTTTTAATGTAAATTTCGTTTAAATTAATCGATTCAATTTTTTTTTTCAGTTGACCATATTCAATGAATGTTTTGACCATTTAAATTTGCTGAATGCTTGCTATTTGAGTTTAAAGCATTTTCCACAGAAAAATGACCAAAAATTTATGATTGCCTATTGCCATTTAATGGACATGGAAAGGAAGTGGGAAATCCTCCAAAAATGGACAAAATCCAACAATCAAGTGGAAATAAAGTTGGCGAAAATATCCAAAAAAAATTATAATTTCTTCAAATTTCAGTGAACAAAGAGAATTTATTGAGAAGAAATTTGGTTTAATTCAACAATTAAAAAAATTGGACCATAAAGTTGGAAAGGAGGAAATTTGCACATTAATGGCCATAATAATTTGCATAAAATGTAAATTAATTAAAATTAATTTCAAATAATTTTATTAATTATAGCCCCTTCTACCCAAGAATGGAATGAATTCAAAACGACAATTTTGTCCGAATTATTCAATTCCCTTCATAAAAGAATGAATTCTAAGAAGGCGGCATCAAAGCATCTGGCCAAATTACTCACATTGCTTGGCCAAATTGATGTAAAAAATTGATTTATTTTTAATTTAAATAAAGCATTTAAGATAATATTTATTTGTCAAAAAAAATGAAAGTGGTGGAAAAGTATTGGCGTAAAAATATTCTAGTGGTCAATCATTTGTCCTAGTTAACCAAACCCTATACTCTTCCAATTCCAAATAGATCTCATCAAAACGCGTCGATTGATATAATAATTTGTCATGATTAGTCTAAAAATAAGATTATTAAACCGTTTAAACTATCATATGGCTTTTCGTTTAAAATTGTTTAAAATTAATTTAAAATTGGTTAAAGCTAATCTACTAAATTCATTATTAAATGATGCGCTTCGGCGAGATCTTTCTATTGGATTTAAGGCTGGGGATCAATGTAAACCGTTTACCGCTATAATTACCAATTTCAATGTTTTTTTGCCATTTTAAATATTTCACTTAAATTTTATAATACTAATTTATTTAAATTTACGTTAAAAATATTAATTTTTAGATGTTTTTAATTAAATACAAAAAAATGGACACTGCCCATTTGCAAATGCCAATTTCCGAACCTTCAATCAAAATGGAAATCGATATGGAAATTGGCTTAAACAACAATAATAAAGTTTATTTTACCATTAGTTTTTTTTAATAATTTTGATTCAAATTTGAAGGAACAAATTGAATTGGAATATCTCAATGGCATCACAAATGCTTATAAACGAATTTGGGCGAATATGTTCCACATTTCGGGGGAAATTTTGATTCATAGAATTGAACAATTCCAAACATTCGATGAATTTTTGCGCAGCAATTTGAATCTTCTCACCTATCAGAATTTATTCCCAGTGAATATTCAATATAAATAAATTTAAAATAAATTTATTTCATTAGGAACAATTTCAAATGCATCATCCAAACAAAGAAGAAACAATCCACGAAATTAGCCAAATGAAAAAAATCACATTTCATCCAAGAATTCAGAGGAAAAACATTTTTAGTCGTCTTTTAAATGTTGGCATTTTCAAGGCAATTATGCATTATCGGCTACATCAAATACCAATTGAGGATCAGGCAATCTTTTGGGCATTTTTGAAATCAGAAAATTTGGACAATTTAATTGATTTTATGGCCACAAATTAATTTTTCTTTAATTTACGCAAAATTTTCAAAATAAAAATAATATTTATAAATTTAATAAGTCAGATCATTCTCAATATTCACAATGGGCCAGCCATAAATGCCCTAGTTAATACGCATTTTGCCACCCAAATGGGGTCCATTGCTTGGTCTGATGCTGATGGCCTTTGTGGGATAACAAAATTGTGTGCCAAAAGAGAATTGCGAGAGGATGGCCGGTAAAATATTTGAGTTAAATTTTTTTAATTTAATTATTTCAGATTTATGCTTTTGGCAGAAAAAGCATGGGTTCGCCCAGTCAAACATTTCTCCGGAATTTCCTTACTCAGCCAAGAGGAATTCTCACTTTTATTGGCAATTCTTTGCACACATACAGCAGGTGGGTATATGTATTCATTAATAAAATATTAATGTGATGATTTTAAAATACATAAATTAAATCAAATACACATATTCATTAAAATTTTCGAGATTGGCAATGCTTTTATTAATGGTTAAAGCGATAATTATATAAAAAATGTAGTTTTTGTTTTAAATTTTTATCATTTTGATATCTAGAAAATTACAAATAATAATTTTTGGAAATTATATTAATTTAGATATAAAAGACTGAATTTATATATAATATTTAGTGTCAAAAAAAATAATTTATTTTTGACACGATACTTAAAACTTTGCCAAATCGAATTTATTTAAGATTCCTAACCTACCTAGCTTTAACTCTAAATTTAAATCTAATCCCTACATTCATAGTCATTTTTAGGGCCTAGTTATATGGCCCAAATTATTTTTCGACACAAAAGATTATATGTAAATTCAGTTATTTTATATGTTAAATTAACATTATTTCATAATTTTTTACCATTAAAAATAATTCCATTCAAATTCAGCAATTTCGAATATTTCCAATTCTACAAAGGAATTGCTCTACCTCGATCAGGGTCGCTATTCTGCATTTCTTTTGCAATATCTTCAACAAAAATTTGGACATGAACCGGGTGCAAAAAGATATGCAGAATGTTTGCAAATGCTCGATGCCATTTTCTTTTCGGCGCATAATTTTGATTTGTTGAGAACCTATTTGGAAGCTTTCCATTTTTCTCATGGTTTTACCTCTGAAATTGTCCCCAGATGTCTCCATCCATTGGTGTGATTTTATTGTTGTATAAATAATATTTATTTTATTTTTTAATAAGAATATTTTTAGACTGGGAAATATTTACTTTGTAGAAAAATTTATTGAGATTGCAAAAAAAGTTTGAAAATAGAAAAGTTTATAAGGTTTAGTGGTTTGACTTTTGACCAAGACTATCAAACCATATATCCAATCGATAGGTCTGGTCAAGACGCATCGAATGTTAAATATTCTGTTATAGTTTAACCAATTCTTACTTACTTAGTTTTGGACCGAAAACAAAAAGGCGGTTTAAACGGTTTAACATCTATATTTTTTTTCCAAAACACGATAAATTATATATCATTTGATGCGTATTGATGCGATGTAAAGGATTAGGCATATGGTGTGGGTGTCTATGAAAAATCACTTCTGCATTTTCAATACTTATTTATGCAAATTAAATATTATTTTCTCAAATTTCATTAATTTTTTTTTATAAAATCCTTTTAACAATGCGGCATTATCGAAAAAAAAAACATTTCCCAATTCACAAATAAATTTTAATCAATTCTAAAAAAGAAAGAGTATCCGGGTTTATGTTCCACTCCCCCAAAATATGAAAATTATAATATCATCTCATTTTTTTTATCATCACTCACCAATATCATTCCCGTAAAAATTGCAAATTCCGGTTTCCAGTAATTTTTAATGAAATTTATTTAACGAACAAAAAAATGTTCTTGGTCGATAAATTGTCTAAAAAATTCACAATTGCAACTGCCAAAGGCTCATTTGGTGTTCTGAGTTTGTTGGCCTCTTTGTTGGTTTGTGCATCTCTTCTTACTCCTGGTTTGTTGAAATTTTCAAAATTTAAATGAAAAATGGGTTAATTGTTAATTCACAATGTCCTTTTGCCTAATATTTCTAAAAATTTGAGCATGGCGGCATGCAGAAGCCGATGTCCGCCTTTACACCTCATCGGGCACAATTCTTTCGGCCCTCAAATTAAACACTGGTCTATTTGGATTTGCTTGCAATTATGCCATTGAACAATCGGCCAATAATAAATATCCGATTGAGGGCACCGATATTTGTAGGGGATGGGCTGAGGTAAAAAATTAACAATTTTTTATCATTGAATTAAAAAAGCCTAATTTTTAGGACGAAATTAATATTAATACTCACATTCAATGAATATTGAAGACATTTATTTTTAATATATTTTTCATTATTTTTTATTACCATACCAAAGGTCCAATCTCCCTATGAGAAAATTGCCTCCGGATTGTTGTCAATTGGATTGGCTTCTTCCATTGTTGCATTTTTTTGGAATTTATTGGCAAAAAGGTCGAATTTGATCAAATTGTTGCCGGCATTGGCCATTATGCCGACATTATTCTTGTGTGCTGCTCTGATTCTCTTTTTCATTAATTCTTGCCGCGACACACGAATCACTCAAATTACAATGGGTATAAAAATGGAAGGGTTTTTAATTCAATAAATATAATAAAAAGAAATTATTTTCCAAAAATAATTCTTTCCAAATTTTAAAAATATAATTATTATAAATATTTAAAAAAATTTTTTAAAGAGCAAGCATCTCTGAACAACACTGGTTGTTCTATTGGTTATAGCTACACCTTGGCTTTGTTGGCATTTTTGCTCTCTTTGGCTTCCGTTTTGGTTGGGGCCGTCATTTCTACCAAAATTAAATCCAAACAACAAAGGAAACATTCTACCAAGAAATCCAATGCACTTATCAAGAAGACTGGAAAATGATGATATTAAAAAATGATAAAAATAATTGACGAGAATGTAATTTTTGAATAAATATGTAAAATATTTTTCATCATCTTAAATTTTTGAGAATAAATTGTAAATACATACATTTTTTATGCTTAATTTAAAAATTCAGTAAAGTCCAAAGATTACATTTTGTGTAATTTTTATGATTAAATTCGTACCTGAATTTTGTAAATCCACAATTAAAAATTTATTTTAATATTTAATTGCAATTTATGAACTGGCAAAAATATTACGTCAGAGATAATCCACCCAAAATCTACCGCAAATTGGCCATAAATTCTAAATTTCTAACCAAAATAAGTCCAATTAATGGGTCCAAAATTGAGCAATAAATTCGGCCCAATTCCCTACCATTCATCATTTTCTCATAGTCAAAAATGTATTCCAAATTTTTTGCCCTTTTTCTCATCATAACATTTTCTGTTAATTTTCTTTTGTCAAAACCACTTGAAAAACGACAAATTCCATTTGAGGTGAAAACGTAAAATATAATTAATTTCCAATTTTTAGTTTTTCACTGGATCGCCTCCCACAATTCCGCCGGAATGCCAACCAAATGCGGAAAGCGGCAATACACCACCAACCGGCTGCCCATTTCCGCCTCATTTTATTAAACAAATTCATCATGGTCAGTGTCGATTTTGGCTTTTGGGTATCAGATTATAGGGAAAATATTTGTTGGCAAAAATAAAGTGACGAAAAAAGAAAAATACATAGGAAAACTTCATTCCCAGATTTATGGTCAAATCCATTTTAAATAATTTTTTACTAGGATTTGGTGGTGGCGGATTCGGCGGTGGTGGATTCGGTGGTGGCGGATTCAATGGTCCTAGCTTTGGTGGAGCCCATGGCCCTGGCAGCCCATTTGGTGGCTTTGGAGGCGGCCCTAACCCTGGCGGCCCATTTGGAGGCTTTGGAAATGGCCCAGCAGGTCCCGGAGGCCCATTTGGCAGTCAATTCGGTGGTCCTTTTGGTGGATTTGTGCCAACTGGATCACCTCCCACTGGATTTCCATTCGGCTTTGGTGCTGGTCGTTTTGGTGGAAATTTTGGCGGATTTGGCAACACCGAATCGACGCCTTCCACTTCTTCATCCTCATCGAGTTCAACTACATCAGTTTCAGTCTGAAGAATCCAATAAATTTATGCATTAAAAATGATTTAAAATAAATCAACTATAATATGGCAAACATTCATTTACTTAATATTAAACATATTTTTTATTATTTATTTTGATTTGATTAAAATATAAATAATTCATCATCATCATAATCATAATGCATAATAAAAATTATTAATTCTTTTCTTATATTAATTAATTATTTTAAATCGAATGCCAATTAATGGGATTAGCTAAAAAGGGTGGCAATGGCAAAAGGCATTCTTTGTTACATTATGATGACAGATTTTTTCCAAATTTTTTCTGCCAAATTTATGGAATACTCTTAGAGTTTAATGATTAATTAGATTAATTAATATTTGTTATTATTACCTATTTTTTTGTTCAATTAAATATTCCCCATTTATTTAGCCGAATTAAATTGTTAAGATGGACATTTATTTACTTTATATTTTTTATTTAATAATTAGTGCATAATATTAATTAAATAATCAAAAAAAAAAAACATTTCTTTCCCATATCAAAAAAAAAATGAAAATGAACAAAAACAAATTATTTTATACATGTTAAAGCATTTAATATTAAATGAATGGGAAAAATGATTCAATAAATATTTAAATTTCAATTGTTTTATATTAAATTAAATCCATCATTTTTGGTATTTTATTTTCGCCAAATTGTTGGTTTTCTTCTGCCCACCAAAGGCATTCCAGCACAAAAGGTGGATGCGCGCAATAATTTGCCAAGCCTTTATTGCCAAATGCCTCCCTCTCAATTAATTCATAGAATTTATTTTGGCGTCGATTGCAGTCGAAAATTTTGGTGGCAAAAAGCAGACATTCCGCATATTTTCTAGCCCCATTTCCTTCGCCATTTTTCATTTGCAAATGACGCAGCAAATATTTTCCATAGCGTTCAGCCTCAGTTTTCAGCCGCATTTTGGTTTCCAATGAACATTGTTCGGGTACTAAATTTGCGGGAATTTATTGATCTCCATTTTTTAATTTTTCTAATTTTTAAATTTTTTTATAATAATTGTTTAATTTATAATTTAATCTGTTTTTGGTTTTATATATTTTTTAATAAAGAACATTAAATTGTTAAATTTAATGTTAAAAGAAAATTTAATTAATTTCTATCGAAGTATATAATTTTTTTTAATTAAAAAATATTTTCCAAAATACCGTACCAATATTGCAAAAAATGACGGCACGCAAAAGGACGAATTCCTCAATGGACAAATTGATTGCCTTAAATTCATCCATCACATCACAAAATGCGCGGCGTCTCAAATTCAAATATCTAAAAAATATTAAATCTATTTGAATATTTAATTCATTTTTTTACCTAGCTAATTTCTCTCCTTGCAAATTTCTCTCCAATGTTCGTCGGCACAAATTGAATGGTTTAATTTGATTTGGGTAAATGATGGTTTCGGAATTTTGTTGGAATGAATAAAATCCATTGGAAAAGGTCACCAATTTGTGGATATTTTGTTGGAATAAATGAATCTAAAAATTGGAAAATATTTTTAATTAATTAATCGATTTTCTCACTTTATCCTGAATGCCAATTTCCTCGAACATTGGCAACATTCGCATCAGCTCAATTTGAAGGAGCAAATCCAAATTGAGGTAATTGCCAATGAATGGAATTCCATTTGCTTCCATCATTGAATTTTCATCACTTTTGAGGGGTGAACCATTCTGGAATTGGGTAATTTATTTAAATATTTAATTAATCATTAATTTGGTTAAAATATTTTTATACATCATTTTTATCCAAATATGTAGTTTTTGACTTCTAATAAATCAGAAACCGGTTTTAGGCCCTTCAAACCTTATACCATTTTGTAAATCTCATCGAGACGCATCAATTGGTATATAAATTCTTATAGTAAAAATCAAAAGTGAACGAGTTAAATCGATTAAACCATATTTCCAGTTTTGGTTTTAAACTATTTAATTTTGGGCCGAAACCTGGCATTTTATATACCATTCGATGCGCCTCGATGAGATTTACAATATAAATTGGTATAAGGTTTGTAGGGTCTAAAACCGGTTTTTGATTTATTAGAAGTCAAAAACTACTTTTGAGGTAAAAAAATAAAAAAATTAGGTAAAAAAAGTGCCTACATTTAATTAAGAAATAATTTTGTACTTACAATTGTGAATAATTCAACAAAATTGAGAACATTCATTTGAGTGGCCAACAATTCGGCCAATCCTTTGCCGCATAAATATTCAAGCAATAAATTGTTTGGGGAATTTCGCATTTTTTGTGCCTGCTTTTCGGCAAATAATAAATGGTCCAAACATTTGTTGAATTCAATTAGTTCAAAAATTGTGGAGAATGACTGTAAAAAATGCAAAATTAATTTTACACATTTTTAAATTCCAACCTTTTCCATTTCAATGGCCAAATTTGAGGTAATGGCTAATTTTGGGGTTGATGATTCTTGCTGTTGGCTATTTTGTTGGTTTTGAGTTGATTGGCTTCGTTCCATTTCCCCCTTTTGCTTTAATTCCATTCTTTTTTCCTCCAATCGCTTTTTCAATTCTGGCACATTAAAATCCGGTGGAAATTGAATCAGTGAAATGTCCAATTGTGCCAAAACGCAGGCATCGAAACGGCAAGAACGACAATTTTTGCCTAAAAATGATTGAATATTATTTAAATATTTGTATAAATCCACCTTTTTTTGTGTCACAATTTCCCTCAAATTTACAATGAAAATCCTTGAATTTTAGAACAGAACGACGGAAAAACATGCGACAAGCTGGAAATATAAAAAAATTATTATTAATATTTGTTTTGTCTTAATCAAATGAAAATATTTATAAATTTCGCCAATACATTAAATGGGGAGTTTAATCCATGAATTGGCCAAGATTTATGGCCAAAAATATTAATTATTTAATAGGTAATATTTTAGACTATATAAAAAACGTTTTTGGATTATAATGTAATATTGTACCCAATTATTCCATTATTCAATGTATACCTAATTAAATGAATGAATTCATCTAGGCTAACCTTTAACCTATTTATATGTATTTATAGCTAGAAATGTCGAAAGAAATTTTTAGACCATTTACAATGTTTTTTAGATTATATTTTTCAATGATATATTTTTTATTCCATATTCTATTTTCTATTACCGTATAAATGAATTAAATAAAAAATTGCCTTACCATGGCAACAATGAGCGCCAAAATTGAGGCATTGGGCCGGTTGGCTGCATATCAGGCAAACTTCCGGTTTTTCCCATCTTTTTTTCTCATTGTTCGACCGTGGTCTATTTGTTGTGGAGGAGGAAATTGTTGAGCAATTTGAGGAGGAAATTTTTCGCTTTTTCAAAGATGATTTTGGCCTTGGCGATGAATTTACCTCGTTCAATGCAGCCTCCGAAATTGAAGACGGTGATTCGACGGAAATCAATTCATTTTTTGTTGTTTTTTCGCCGAGAATATTTATTGGATTTTGGGCAGAAATAGACGATTCAGAATTGGGGGAATGTGCACCGTTGTTGGTGGAATTTCTGCCAGCCGGTGATGAAGCCGACAAAATGCTAGCAGACGATGAATTGGTGAAGTCGAATTTGGAATTGATGGGAATAATGATTGGATTGGAGAACAACATTTGAAAATATTTTTTTTTGGATTGGCTGCAAATTTGTAAATATTTTTAATGAAAGTTGTTTAACGAGAAAATAGTGAAATAAAAGGTATGAAAGAACTATGGAAATTGATTTATAAATTATTTTGAAAAAATTGTTCGCTTAAATACAATAGTATTTTAAAAGTTTATGGGACTTATTTTTCTACCAAGAAAAAAGATTGCAACATCCTTGTCCTTGCCCGAGGATGGGGAATATTATATAAAATATTTTCAATAATCAGAATTCATTTTTTAGATGGAAAGAAACGATATACTGAAATTGTTTAAAAATTACAAAATCAAAATTTTGGGGATTAAACGCAAAATTTTTCTTAAACTTGATAATTTAAAATATGCCAAGTGCCAAATTTTAACAAAAAAAGGCTTAAGGGAGGCTATAAATATATAGCTAATTCATTTGACGCATAAATGAAAATGTTTGGGAATTATTAAAATATATTTTGGGTGTGGGGAGGGATGATGTTTAATAGAGTATATACGGTAAATGTTCAAACCAAAATTGATGGTTTCCAAGTAAATAACTTTTCTTCCGTCTACAAATAATGCGCTTATTCTCTTTACCTTCTAAATTGCTTATTATTATTATACTGATTGAGGTGCATGTTCTGCTGTAGTGTACCATAAATTTATTCGTATTAATGTGAGAATTGTATTTTGGTCTTCAATGCCTGTTTTTGTATTTTTGTTTGGCACAATTCGAACAAAATAAATTTTCTGCCAATTCATTGCCCCCCCACTGCCAACATTTCCATCCATTTTTCAGCACAAATATCAATGACCACTGACTGTGCTGTAGTACATTTTTCGAACAATTTCTTCCAATTTCTCTCAATTTTGTCCTAATTAATTTTCACAAATGAATACACCCGCCCATATTTCTTTTTAAGGTGTGTTTATTTGCTCATTTTGTGACTGTACTCCGCGGACTGCTGTTTGTGATTGTGACCTAATCTTGGATCATTTATCTTCTGCCGATCGGCCGGGGGGACAGGGAAAAAGTAAACAAAAATTTGAGAAGGAAAAGGCCAACAAACGGTGTAAGGAAGGACGGATTGAACGGAATTGGAGGAAATGGGATGAACGGAATTGGAGGGAATGTGGTGAAAATGAACCATCCAAAACCATTTTAATTTTCCCTATCAAAAATGGCTCATATTTTCAGCCGCCTCCGTGTGCCCAAAATATAAACATCAAGTTCAGTACATTAAATTAGTGTGCAAGCACGGAAAGCGGAGTAGAAGCTTTTGGCTTTGGCCTAATCCCCCACCCCCTCCAATTAGTAATAATGCTCATAAATATGTTGGAAATGGGGAAGAGAAGATTATGTCAGAATTATGTTTGGAACAAAATGGCAGAAAAAATAGAAATTTTGAAGATCATACATCGTGTAGAACAAAATTAAAAATATATGTTTTGAAAAATGGCAAATTCATCGTTTTTGTATTGAAATTTGTGATTAAAAATGAGAAATTTTATATTTAATCTTGCTTAACAATTTTGAATCTATTCTAGCCGGTTTAATCGGAATGAAAATTGTTAATATTTATTTATACTTTTTTAGAGAATGGAACAAGAATTGACAATTGACATGTTTATATTTTAGTTTAGAATAGACGGCTTTGGTGATGATGCAGATCTATTAATAATATACATAATTAATTTTAATTACCATAATTATCAGAAGGGGAAATAATTTCAGAAAAAATTAGACATTGGCATAGGTGTAAATTATATTTATAAAATATACTGTACCAAATATTTCATCGGCTTTAAAAATTGCTGTTGATCATTGTTTAAAAAATATATATTTTATTATAGTTCATATTTGACCGAAGTAAAGTTGGTTTAATTTGAAAAGTTGAAATTTTATTTATTTTAAAGAATTTATGAAGGAATTGGATAAAAATGATTAAATCCGCTGATAAATTAAATTTGGAGCTGAATTCGACTGGGTCTTTGTTGCAAATTTGAAACTATTTTATGTCCCGGAGCGGATGATGCCTACAAATACAAATGTGTACAATTTTCATAACCAAATACGAAAAAAAAAGCAGAAAAGACGGAGTATTACCGAGAACACCATAGATCATGGCACAAAATAAAGGACACTTTTCTGATTGAGACATATTTGTGAATGAATTATGTGCCAAACAAAATGTTCAATATACAAATTAATTTAGGTATAGGACAAATAAAAGAGGCAGGTACAAATTGTTCTAAAATGGATTCTTGGAAAAATGTGACTATTATTATAGGGTGGGAAGAGGAATTTTGCAGCTGAAGTCAAAATTAAATAAATAATAGAGAGGGGAAACTGTGAAGTGTGAACCAAAACCAGTCAACTTTCGTTCTTTTCCGTAGGTCGATTTTATTTGAATTCCCTTCCACCATTTTCATCCGATTCATTAATTTAATGAATAAACAAAAAAAATATGAGCATTTGTGATTTTGGTGTACAAATTCAAAGATCTCTGCGCGAACTACGCCGCAAAAATGGGGCAAGGGAAAATGTTAGAATGGAAGCAAAAATGTTTGGTTGGGTTGAAAAATGTTGTGTCGCACGTGGAACTTTATTGTATTTTGTGAACATTTTTTTTGAAGGCAGCCAGCAATCTATGTGTTCAATGCAAACATAACAATGTCACAAAAGATAAAGGGGAAATGGGGGAATTAATGGTGAACATTGCAGTGGGAATTGGAAATTGGTGAACAAAAATAAATAAAATGATGAAAAAAGAACAACATTTCAGTGGAGTCGGTCGGAATTTGCTGTGAATGTGAAATGTGATGTTTGGAGTTTAGTTGAATTTGTGCTTACTTTTTGTAAATGTTTTGGGACAAATAGAATGAATGAATGGGAAAAAACCAAATAAAAATAGAATTTGTGGTCATTTTAGGAGAAATTAATCAGTAGGAAAGAATAGTCACGAATTTGGGAATGAATTACGGACCGAATTTGATTAATTAAAGAAGATGATTATTATTATTATTTAAGATAAATGAATAAAATTACCCAAATTTCATATGATATTTTATGTAAATAAATCTTGACCTTTGAATGATCTCCAATATTTGGTTTTCGGGTAAAAGTAAGTAAAAACATAATTAACTCTTATTTATGAATGTTTATTCTATGATTAATTGGATTAATTAATGGGAAAGGCATTTAATTAAACATGATTTTGCACGATATCGAAGAAACTCAACTGAGATCTCGTAAAAATTTCCAAAAGATCTCGTAAATCCCATGCCATTTCTAATAAATTCTATATGAAGGGAATATTCAGAATTAAGAGTAAATTTTTCCGTGTCCATTTTATTTATGGTAAAATTTCTTTTATGTTTATTCCTCATTGAGCATCATTTTAACATTTTACAAATGGGCAAAGCAGAGACTATAATAGTAGAACATAAAACATAATTTATTGAAAAGTGTTCAATTTTTAGCTACAAATTAAAATTAACTCATAAAGGGATTAATCCCTAATAAGGGAAATAAATTAAGTTAATTAAACAGAGTATTTTCTTAAATTATTAAAAATGAATTCCGTTATGAATTGAAAAAGTTCTTAAAAAAGGAAAAATGAAAATTGAATTTGAGAGGAATTTAAATAATTTTACTTGTGACAGGAACATATTAGAGACAATAATGGAATTGGAAAGTATTTGTATGACATAAACCGTTTCTGGAAAATGTGATAGGGGAATATGATAAACCATTCACATTTTAAAGGAATTTTTGTGTGTTTGTTATAGTCGCAAAGATTAGCCGTGAAAAATGTGCGGAATATTCGTCGAAACGAATAGTTTGCCAAAAAATGCGAAGGTGAAAGTGCTAATCGTGAATTGGATGGTGGGGGGGACGGAATGGTGAATGAATTTGAGTGATCTTTGTGGGCTGAATAAATATTAAATTTTATAAATTATTAATAAAAGTTTTGCAGGGGAAATGAAGAACATTCATTCATTACGAATTAAAAGTAAAATTATTTCGGGAAATATGCGGATTTTTGGGAAAATTTGAGGATTTTGATTCATTAAATGAAATATTTCGTGAATATTTGGCCAATTTATTATTGAATTTTGGGAGTGCGCCTCAACGATGGAATGGACAATGGAGTGAATTCAGATGGGCATATGTGTGATCAATCAAGGCACACATGATCATAGTGCAGAAGGAATGAATGAATGAATGAAAATGAAATCAGAATGTGTCGATCACTGATCAGTTTCATTTGATCCGGGCATTCATTCATTCATTGAACGAACCCATTCCCCACCTTTCGGACACATCGCCCATTTCCCCATCTCTTTTCCATCCATCCCCATTTTCCTATTTTCTCGGCATTTTTGGCTATCCTAAATCGTGTCCATTGATTTGCCGGCATTTGCGCAGGCGCGCGCTTTTTCCTCCCCATTCCCCAGAGAGTTGGCCATTGAGGCAGGGAGAGTTCTCCTCCCGTTTTCAGCGGATTTTGTGTTTGTTTTTGAGTCCACTTTTTGATCCCGATTGATCATTATTTATTTGATTATTTTGCCCCGTTTGCTGCGATTTGATGTTACACTTTTTGGGAATTATGATAAAATTGTCATATTTGGGTATATCACGCAAATTTGTATTTGATGAAATATGACAATTGTGTCCTCTTTTTCATTGAATATTATTTAGGATAATGATGATTGAATGGAGCAAAAAGAAATAATTACATTATCTTTTCATATCAGCAGGAGATACTTTCGTGATTAGCCGACATTTGCGGATGTGACATGGCGGACGAACTGGTCTGGTGCCGATGGTGGTTAAGCTGCTGTGGAATTTTTTAGAGCAATTTATTAGGCAAAAATTAGCTATAAAATGATATCAAAAGCATTGGCCAATGTTGAATATTCACCCAGTTATGGTCAAAAAACCGTTGGTTTCCATTAATCGGTGAATATTGAACATTTTACAAAGCTTTTGTTATCATTTGTAGCTAATTTTATACCTATAATAAGCTATAAACAATACCAAGGAAGCTTTAACAACATCGGACCAGACAGTTTTGTCTGGATGTGTCGGGTTCCCGCAAATGTCGTAACTCGTAATATGACTTCTGTCTAGGGCATTTTTGTCTCAACGATTTTGACGAACCATATCTCATCAACTAATTAATTAATCTATGTAGATGACCTAAAATACGTTTAATAACCAAAAGTATTGGCTGTCCGTTGATATATCTATCATACATATGTATTTGAAAAGTTTTGGCCAAATTGTGGTCATAAATACAATAACAAAGGCGAGTTTGACCAAAATTTTAAAGTTTTGAATGATCAATATACCAATTACCAATGAATGATAAGCATTTGAGGCTTTTAAATGCAATTAGATCATTTAGAATGGTTTATGGGCTAATGAGTTATGGTTCATCAAGCTGAGATGTAAATGGCAAGTAGGAATTGGCCCAAATGTTTTGAATTATTTATAATTCATTTATTGAAATAATTGATTATTAAAATATATTTTGTTTTCTCAAATTCAATCGATTTAGGAAATATATTTGGAATTGGGGTGGAATGATGAACTGTGGTCTGACCAGAGAAAAGGTTCACAAAATCTATTAGACTGATGTGAATTTTGGGCCATTTTCCTGTGTTGATTGAATTCGGTTGCTGAATAAATATTGAAGAATAATTCTAATTGGACCTGTCGAATATATTATTAGATAAATTATTTTTAAACTCTTTCGCATCATTTTCAGTAAATTAGAAAATTATTGAAAGAAAAATGAAAATTAAAACCTTAACAATTTAATTTTATTATTAGATGACCGATGACCCCAACCAAAATTTGCTAAAAGGAGTTAAAAGGTGATTAATATAGACAATTTTTGCTTTTAATTAATTTTAAACAATTTTTAATGAGTCAAAACTGTGTCTGCGTGATTCTAATTGGGTATGGATTCCAAAATATTTTATAAAGCGAAATTCGGTCGCCAAATGATCCGGGACAAATCTTTTCTTTATATTAAAAATTGATATAACCGAAGTTAAAATTATTTGTTTGTGATTAAGATCACGAATTGTGATGTTCTATCATTGAAATTGGCCAATCCCCATTTTCAATCAAATTTTGTACCAAAAAATACCGCACCCATCAAATCGACAAAAAAATGGACACATTTTGTTGATGTTTGCGGCGATCAACAAAGATCACTTAAAATGAATTATAAATTGTTTTCGAACCGACACATCTTTCAATTTTCTTGTTGAATTTTGTGCCCCCTTAAACTTTACAAAAAGAATCGAAACTTGGTTTATTTGAAAATTTTTAGTCATATTTTAAAGTTTAAAATATGACTAGAAATTTTCATTAGACAATTTGGAATTTAATCAAATAAATCAAATTAAATTCAATAATATACAAAAATCAAAAGCATTTTTATTAAAAATTATTTTTTTGTTATACATAAAATAAATATAAAAAACAAAATTTGCATATAATAATTTAAGTGAAAGAGGGCATTATAGAAATACAATATATTATTATTTATTTATTTATGATATTCAAATGTTGCCATCTTTCATTTACAATTTTGGGTTTTATTTGGGAAAGTTTGGTGGATGGCGATGAATTTTTCCTTCTCAATTTGGCGAATCAAACACTTTTCTGCCCTTTTTCCATTGATTCAATACTGCTGATGCTGATTGTTCCATTTTCTTTCTTTCCATTTCCATCTTGTTGAATTGTGCCTTTTCGATATTGGTATTTGAAGCTAAAAATAAATAATAAATTCATAATTCAATGTTTTTAAGTGTCGCTTACGCGGCCAAATAAGCCAGCAAAAAGACATCCAGGAACATGGCACCGGCACAAACAAAAGCTTTGGTGGCCAAATTTTCGATGGGCAATTTGGTGATTATTCTAAAATATTTGAATTGAATTAATATAATGAAGAGCTAATTTCGTAAATAATAAAAATATAAAAAGCCAAAATTATTCGAATTTGGCCATTTAAGTATGAATAATTATAAAGTATTGCAAATGACAAAAAAAAAATGTGTGGAAAACTAATCTTTTTATATCTTGGTAATAGCAAGGTATTCGAGCTTATTATAATAGTATTAGGTTCAGGGTTATTGATTGATAGGTAGATTAAAATTTTTAATCTTATTTGGCCAAGTTAACTTCCCTCAAAAATTATTTTTCTAGGTGAAGATTTTTTCTGCAAATTGAATATTTCTTTTGACAACCATTTAATAAGTAATATTACGCCTAATATTTAGCCTCACATTTAATAAACCCAATAATTAATTGCAAATTTAATAAATTTAATCCAATTATTTCCTTTTTAAAAATTAAAACTCACATTATGATGAGACTTCCCAACGAAGATGTTATACCCCAGCAGGCATGCGCAATCGCCTTCATTGAAAGGCCAGACTGAAATTCAATTAATTAATTAAATAATATTTTTCCACCCACCTGTGAATAGGCAAATTCCAGGCCAGTGATTGAAACCAATATTTCGGCAATGGAAATGATAAAAATTTGGGGCAATTGCCAAAGAATACTAATTGAATTGGGCGGCGCCACTTGATGTACCGTTTTCGAATATTTCATCGTTTCATTTCCACTGATAAATAGCGTATAAATGCCACCTTGGTCCTCCATGTCAAATTGAATTCCACCAATTTTTGTAACACTCAATTCCTCTTTCTTCATTTTCGTTGGATCATTGTGCAATTGGTAAAAATTCCAACTTAAAATTTAAATTTATTAGCCAATTATTTGTTGCCAGCATTGGGTAATCGTGGAAATTAGGGCATTTCCAAAATTGTGCAGGGATTTTGCTGGGCAAATTTAGGAAGTTCTCGGCTTTTCAACCAGAGTCGCGAGAATAGATTCATTCGACTCAGCGTAGTCGATTTATTCTAAGAAATTACAATTTCAAACCGATATTCGGGCTTATTAGGCAAAGTTAGCAAACCAAAAACATCGGTTCAGCTTTTTAAAACAAGTCCATATTGGTTTTAAATTGAAATTTCATAGAGTAAATCGAGCATGCCGAGTCGACTGAACATATTTCGAGTCTTTGGATTGATTTGAAGCCGAGATTTCTAAAATTGTTAAGTAAATACCCGGACAATTCCGGAAATGCCCTTTGCCCGTAAGATATATAATTGTTTTTGTTTATTTTTCTCACCTTCCTGGTCGAACTTCAATGTACGGATATTGGGTGGCCCTGTTGGCATTGGCATTGCCATATTTGATTAATTCTTGGGTTGGATGGCCACTTTTATTCACAAATGCATAAAAATCCTAATAAAAAAAAATATAATTTTATTTGTTTACTTATATTCCTTCAGGATATAATTTTATAAAAATTTGAATAAATAAAGCTGAAAAATTTTTAGCTTTTGAGTTTGAAATCTCTTATCGCTTTTACTATAAAACAAAAATTGAATAAAAAATCGGTAACTCTAAAATAGTTTTTTTTTCTTCGTTTTATAATCAAATTCAAATATATTCAAAAATTTCAAATTCAAATCTGATGATAGATAACTGCTGATAAGTACCCAAAAAAGTAGCTGAATTTATAAACCAAAAATTCTTATTTAACTATGCCATTTTAATATAAAAGAGAATTACAAATCACAATTACAATTACAAATCGCAATTACAATTACAAATGGCAATTACAATTACAAATCACAATTACAATTACAAATCACAATTACAATTACAAATCGCAATTGAAATTACAAATCACAATTACAATTACAAATCACAATTACAATTACAAATCACAATTACAATTACAAATCGCAATTACAATTACAAATCACAATTACAATTACAAATCGCAATTACAATTACAAATCACAATTACAATTACAAATCACAATTACAATTACAAATCACAATTATAATTACAAATCACAATTACAATTACAAATCACAATTACAATTACAAATCGCAATTACAATTACAAATCACAATTACAATTACAAATCGCAATTACAATTACAAATCACAATTATAATTACAAATCACAATTACAATTACAAATCACAATTACAATTACAAATCGCAATTACAATTACAAATCACAATTACAATTACAAATCGCAATTACAATTACAAATCACAATTACAATTACAAATCACAATTACAATTACAAATCGCAATTACAATTACAAATCACAATTATAATTACAAATCACAATTACAATTACAAATCGCAATTACAATTACAAATCGCAATTGAAATTACAAATCGCAATTGAAATTACAAATCACAATTACAATTACAAATCACAATTACAATTACAAATCACAATTACAATTACAAATCACAATTATAATTAAGAGTATATTTAAAAGATAATATCTAAATATTTTTTACAAAAACTGAACTATGAAAAAACTTCCAAAAAACCCAAATATTGTATTTAAGTCACCTTCCCCGAATGTTGATCGCAAGTGTGGCCAACACGGCACATTGCCAAATTGCCAGAATATTCCTCTGTTCCATCCAATGACAAAACAACGCCAATTTTGAATTGTCCAGTGCCACCGGTTGGCTTCTTTGTGTCGGCCCATGTGAGGGAATGGCCATTTTGGCCAATAAGAATTATGCTCGTCTCATTTTGAATATTTTCCGAAATGTTTGTTGGAAATTTTGTTGAACATTTTGATGCATTTTCATTGTTGGCCCATTCAATTTTCCATTCGTTTTGGCCTAACGCAACGTCGAAAAGTTCATCACGATTTGCCAATTTGTCGGCAATTAAGGACTGAAAATGCATAAAAATTTTTAAAATGAAATAAAAATCTAACAGAATTGGCTTTGAGAAATCGAAATTGGCCTGTTTCCAAATGAGTAATATTCAATGTGCATTTTTCATCTTGGAATGTGTTCGCAAAAGAGACAAATGCATGACCATCCTGGGGCAAATCGGGAAGAGTTGGCTGAAAATGAAAACAAATAAATAAAAGGGGTAATTATAATTAATGTATATTTTAATTTTATTTAATTTGTATTTTAATTTTTTATTTAATTTAATATTTCAATTTATTATTTAATTAATATTTTAATTTCTATTTAATTTCTATTTTATTTAAATTAATATTTAAATTAATTTTTTATTTATTTTAATTTTTTAAAGATCAATTATTTATTGGTTAATTCATTCATTGTTTTCCCCAACCAAAACGTACATTAATTTTGAGTTGAACAATGCCGGAAACGACAAAGGCAAATGCCGCGATGAAACCGCCAGCCACCATTTTTCTCAATGGAGTCAGCCGAACAAATCGTTCAAAAAATGGGTAAATGCCGGATTGAAAGGCGAAAATGAGCACAATTATCAAAATCTAAAATTAATTTATAGAAATATTTCCAATTTTTTTACCGGATTGACGACTTGCATTTGATCGGGCAAAAGGCGAAAATCTCCCCAAATTCGGCCATCAAGCTGAAAGCAAATTTAAAATAAATTTTATAAATATTTTGGTTTACTAATAATGCTTGATTCATCCAAACAGTGGATCTAAAAATCATTAAAATTAATACATTTTTGGGTATAATTCACTGTTGATCGTAAAGTGCCCAAAACATTGGCATTGGAATGAAAATGATTAGAAGGCGTTTCAGTGCACGGAAATCATCGATGATTTGTTCCTTAAAATAAATTATTAAAGTAATATTCATGTTACGATAATATTGAAATTGAAATGCCAAGTATGGGTTAGTTAACGGCTTATGGACATTGTATAAACTCGTGAGTAGGCTCATCCGACTCAGCATGGTCGATTTACTATATTAAATTTCTATTTCAAACCGATATTACGGATTAGGTAAAAGTTAGTAAAACAAAAACGGTTTGGGTTTAAAAAAGATTTAAATTTTGAAAATAAACTAGTATCGGTTTGAAATTTCTTATAGTAAATCGACTTCGAGTCGAATTAGTATATTTTCGAGTTTGTACGAAACATAGAAGCCGATATTCTGGAAATTAACCAATCCGCACTTGCCAATTTCCAATAAACACCGCAACATTTATAATATATAATTTTGTTGTATTTACCTTTTGGCATAAATTTGCATTATTCTTCACATCCTTTTTGCGTAAATCCAAACATTTTTGATCCTCCTCACAATTGTGGGTGTCGAAATAATAATCCAAAAATTTATTGTAATTTCCCTTCTCTGAGCAATTTTTGTTGGCCCTTGAAGTCTGGAAAATGGAAATTTGTTTTAATTTCAATGATTGTATTTTCACTACCTTTACTACTCGATAAAGTGTCGTGAAAACATTTCCCTTTGGTGGAAGTTTAACATATCTGAAAAATTAATTAAATAAATTTTATCTAAATAAAAAGTTACTTTTTGCTGCCCATAATGAAAATGACTAAAACAAATAAATTTAAAAAATTATTTAATTTAATTAAAATTCGAACGAAATGAGCAAATGACTCCGATGGTGGAAACACTGAACGAAAGTGGATAACCTAAATTTTAAATAAAATAAAAAATAAATGATTTAAATTTGCTCACATGAATCATTGCCAAAACATGGACGAGAACGGAGAATTGGCATTACTATATTTGAAATGACGGCACTAAATGTGTTGGAAATTTAATTAATTATTTCAACTCATTTTATAAAAGTACCCAATATTGATTGCAGCGTAGAACATTGAATAATAGGCGGAAATCTGAATAAATTAAATTTAGTATCAAAATGAAAATTTATTTTTAAAAGTTAATTCTGAGAATTCTCTAAATTCCGGCTAGACGGTAGACGCTGGGTTGGCTAATTTCGGGAAACTCAGCTTCTAGACAACCAATAGACTCGCTCGAGAGTAGGTTCATTCGATTCAGCATGGTCGATTTAATCTATGAAATTTCAATTATAAACCGATTTTAACCTGTATAGAAAAACTGAAACGTTGTTTAAACTCAAACATCTTTTGCCTAGGCCCTAATATTGGTTTGATATTGAAATTTCATATTATAAATCGATAACGCCGAGTCTAATAAACATAATTCTCGAGTTTGTACGATGTATGGAAGCCGAGATTCTCGAAATAAGCTGGCTCAACTTCCGAGAATTAGCCAATTCTCTGAATATAACTGTAACAAAAAGACATCTCATCTACCATTTTCTCTTGATGCGGCTCAAATTGGTCCCCACCGAAAGATGCAATACTTGGACTCATTGTTGCGGTGCCAACCATTATAATTAGTTGGGCGGTGAAATCAAGCTGAAAAATATGAAAAAAATTTAACTCAAATTGGATGGAAAAATATACCCAAGGATGGGGAAAACCAACAGGTAAGAATGTGGATGCTAAAAAATAAATTTAATAAAAATTTAAAAATGCAAACAAGTTATGACGATTTTGCCAAGAATGTAGACAAATGAACCATAGAAAATTGCACTAAATAAAATGAATTTAAAAATTGAGAATTATTAAATGAAATGACCGAAATTTGCCCAAATATCCATCGGAAATCGACGAACCAATGAGTCGTAGAATTCCGCCAATGATGCCGGTGGCACTAAGAATGACCACTGTGGTGTCCTGGTCAAATTGAAGAACATTGATGTAATATAAATTGAGGACATCTGTAAAAACAATTCTTTTTTATTATTACCAAATTAAATAATAAATACTATTCAGTGCAGTCAACATTATTGCGAATTCCATGACCACAATCAAGAAACTTTGATACGGCCATATCTTAATAAAATCGAAGTTATTATACAAAATATAAATTAAATTTTACTTTGAACATTTCACGCCATGTTTTCGCCACTTTTAGACCATCGCCATTTTTGGCTTTGCTGCTGTCATTGTCAGTTTCCACAACGCTTTCACTTTTTGTGCTTAATTGGGTGCTCACTAAAATATGTGGATTGGAATTATTCGGCTTAATTTATTTATTCCATTTACCGGTATCCTCGATATTTGCTGCTTTCTCCTTGGTTGATGACATTTTTATTAGACAAGAATAATTGTTCGCTTAAAATTAGGATAATTTTATTTGAAATATTTGTTCAGTTTTGTTTGGGTGTTCCCGGCGTTAATTTGATATTAATTGGATTAAATTATAATGATTATGATTTGATTAATGTTATGAATGAATAATGTAAGTACAACATAATACAAAACGAAAATAGAAAAGAAATGAAAATGAACATCATTTGATTTTGGTTGTGTTGTGTATTGTGTTGATCGTTGATGATGGTGCTGATGCTGATGTGATGGATGATGGTGCTGAATGCTGATGCTGATTGATATTGATTGATAGCTAACAGCTGAGACATTTTGTCAAATTAAAAAGTTTAGACATTTTATCCAAACCGATTTTCGGATTTTCGCTTATTAGGTATTGTATTGATATTGAACCGGAACCTAAAACCGAGGCAAATGAAATAAAAATAGTGCCAATAAATTCAAAGATTTCAGAATAGAGTCGCGTTGTGCAAAATTTTCACTTATGGCATTCTACCTCTTAACGTTTTACCGGTTTTGACTTTTGACTTGACCACCATTTTTGACTTCAGAAATTAAAGTGTAAGATGGTGAGGATTAGGTTTATGCCATGCCATGAAATATGCTAATTTGTAGATATCGATTTTCTGCTATGTATAGTAGAGTTGATTGTTGCTTTGTTTAGTAGGTTAGGTGGCGCAGCAGAGGTGGCAAAGTTATTGATTTTTGGTATGGGATGGCCTATGGAGTTTCGATTTGCAGTCGTGCAAATAATTTTTTCAACTTTTTATTTTTCACAAATTAACTAGTTTTCAAAAATATAATTCCTAAAAATTTAAGTATTGCGATAATTGTCCATTTTTGCTGAACTAAGAGCTAAGACACAACATTTTTATTTAATTATTATTATTTTTTTATTATACATGAAAGAGCTTCAAAAACAAAATTTGCATATAATAATATATTTTTATGAATGATAATCAAATGTTGCCAACATCTTTTCCATTTTCATTTACAATTTTGGGTTTTATTTGGGAAAGTTTGGTGGATGAGGATGAATTTTTCCTTCTCAATTTGGTGAATCGAACACTTTTCTCCCCTTTTCCCATTGATTCATTACTGCTGGTTATTGTGCCAGTGTCTTCCTCTTCATTTCCATCTTGTTGAATTGTGCCTTTTCGATATTTGTATTTGAAGCTTAAAAATATTCAATGTTTTTAAGCCCCCAATATTTAATTACGTGGCCAAATAAGCCAGCAAAAGAACATCTAGAACCATGGCACCGGCACAAACAAAAGCTTTGGTGGCCAAATTTTCAATCGGCAATTTGGTGATTATTCTACATGAGTTGATTTAAAAAATGAAAGTTTATTAATTTACCCAAAAATAACAGAATTTGCCAAATGCCGAAAAATAATTTATTTTTGAGGCTATTTTTCTTGATCAAATCATATTCTTTAAGAATCCTTTCCTATCTAGCCCTAGCCCTAAACCCATGCTTGGCCCTAAACCCAACCCTTTAAACCCTAACACTTAGCTATGGCCTCAAAAAAAATTGGGTAAATTCAGTCATTTTTGGGTTGATTAAAATTATTCGATTAAAAATGAAAAGCTTATTTCGTTGAAAGAGATTAAAATTTAAATAAAATTTAAAAATTAGATTAATTATAATCACAAGTCACAACCATAAAAGTTATATTAAGCTTAACTATCTTTATATTGAATAAACTCAAAAATAATTAATTAAAAATTTTATAAATTTCCACAATTTTCCACATCACAATCAGTCCCTTTTTAAAAACTCACATAATAATGATGCTCCCCAACGAAGAAGTTATACCCCAGCAAGCATG
Source organism: Pratylenchus scribneri (assembly GCA_030063045.1). NCBI lineage: Eukaryota > Metazoa > Nematoda > Chromadorea > Rhabditida > Pratylenchidae > Pratylenchus > Pratylenchus scribneri. Next base: position 2,693,086 of record JAQSEB010000082.1, read on the forward strand.
CGCAATCGCCTTCATTGAAAGGCCAGACTTAATCAATTTATTAAATATTTAAATTTATATTTTTTCCACCCACCTGTGAATAGGCAAATTCAAGGCCGGTGATAGAAACCAATATTTCGGCAATAGAAATGACCAAAATTTGGGGCAATTGCCAAAGAATACTAATTGAATTGGGCGGCCCAACTTGATGAACAGTTTTGGCATATTTTTTCCCATTCCCATTTCCATTGATAAAAATTGTGTAAATTCCACCTTGATCTTCCATATCAAATTGAATTCCATCAATTTTTGTAATATTCAATTCCTCTTCCCTCATTTTCATTGGATCATTGTGCAATTTGTAAAAATTCCAACTTAAAATTTGGATTTGGTCAATTAAATATAAATTTGTTTATTTTTCTCACCTGCCCGGTCGAACTTCAATGTACGGATATTGGGTGGCCTTGGCTTTGCCATATTTGATTAATTCTTGGGTGTGGTGGCCACTTTTATTCACAAATGCATAAAAATCCTTAAAATTATAAAATTATTTTTGTATTTTTTTATTATTTTTTTTAAATTTGAAATCATTATAATTTTGGTATTACCAGCAGATTCGATTTTTTTTTGAAATTCTTATTTCATTATTCATTTGATTCTAAATAGTTATAAAATACTATTTTAGTAGGACCAAACTTATGAATGACTAATTTGGGGGTAGCATAAGGTTTATTTCAGTAGGAGAAAAAAACTGCTGATTGATAATGATAACTGACATACTAAAGAGGTAATTTATCAGAATAGGCAAATTACAATTACAAATCAGAATAGTGCAATTACAATTACAAATCAGAATGGGGAAATTACAATTACAAATCAGAATGGGTCAATTACAATTACAAATCAGAATGGGGAAATTACAATTACAAATCAGAATGGGGCAATTACAATTACAAATCAGAATAGTGCAATTACAATTACAAATCAGAATGGGGCAATTACAATTACAAATCAGAATAGGCAAATTACAATTACAAATCAGAATGGGGAAATTACAATTACAAATCAGAATGGGGCAATTACAATTACAAATCAGAATAGTGCAAATTACAATTACAAATCAGAATAGTGCAATTACAATTACAAATCAGAATAGTGCAATTACAATTACAAATCAGAATAGTGCAATTACAATTACAAATCAGAATGGGTCAATTACAATTACAAATCAGAATAGTGCAATTACAATTACAAATCAGAATAGTGCAAATTACAATTACAAATCAGAATAGTGCAATTACAATTACAAATCAGAATGGGTCAATTACAATTACAAATCAGAATGGGTCAATTACAATTACAAATCAGAATGGGTCAATTACAATTACAAATCAGAATAGTGCAATTACAATTACAAATCAGAATAGTGCAAATTACAATTACAAATCAGAATAGTGCAATTACAATTACAAATCAGAATGGGTCAATTACAATTACAAATCAGAATAGTGCAATTACAATTACAAATCAGAATAGTGCAATTACAATTACAAATCAGAATGGGTCAATTACAATTACAAATCAGAATAGTGCAATTACAATTACCAATCAGAATAGTGCAATTACAATTACAAATCAGAATAGTGCAAATTACAATTACAAATCAGAATAGTGCAATTACAATTACAAATCAGAATAGTGCAATTACAATTACAAATCAGAATAGTGCAATTACAATTACAAATCAGAATAGTGTAATTACATTACAAATTAGAAAAGGGGCAAATATCAAATCATTTTTTAGATTTAAATTTTTTGAAGGATAAAATTTTTTTCGGCTCTCATATTGAAATTTCTTCTATAAAAAGAAACGAAAAATTAGGTATACAAATATTTGTTCAAAAATAAAATTTGTCAAAAAATGCTTTTTATTGTCCTTAATTTAGTAATATTATATTTTAGTGAAAGGGATAGGGCAGAATTAATTTAAAATTTTAATATGTAATTGCCATTATAATAAAAAAAAGTATTTTAAAAAAATTCATTTTCCAATTTTTTATTTTTTCAAATACCAAAATATAACGAAATTTTAAGAACACTACAAAATTATTATTGCATTTTTGATTACCTTCCCCGAATGTTGATCGCAAGTGTGGCCAACACGGCACATTGCCAAATTGCCAGAATATTCCTCTGTTCCATCCAATGACAAAACAACGCCAATTTTGAATTGTCCAGTGCCACCGGTTGGCTTTTTTGTATCGGCCCATGTGAGGGAATGGCCATTTTGGCCAATTAGAATTATGCTCGTCTCATTTTGAATATTTTCCGAAATTTTTGTTGGAAATTTTGTTGAACATTTTGATGCATTTTCATTGTTGGCCCATTCAATTTTCCATTCATTTTGGCCTAACGCAATGTCGAAAAGTTCATCACGATTTGCCAATTTGTCGGCAATTAAGGACTGAAAATGCATAAAAATTTTTAAAATGAAATAAAAATCTAACAGAATTGGCTTTGAGAAATCGAAATTGGCCTGTTTCCAAATGAGTAATATTCAATGTGCATTTTTCATCTTGGAATGTGTTCACAAAAGAGACAAATGCATGACCGTCTTGTGGCAAATCGGGAAGAGTTGGCTAAAATCGAAAACAAATAAATAAAAGGGGTAATTAATTTATATTTTAATTTTTAATTTAATTTATAATCTATTTAATGTTAATTTATTTTATATTTTATTCTAATTTTTATTTAATTTAATTTTTTTAAATGTTATATTGGTGAAAACTTACATTAATTTTGAGTTGAACAATGCCGGAAACGACAAAGGCAAATGCCGCGATGAAACCGCCAGCCACCATTTTTCTCAATGGAGTCAGTCGAACAAATCGTTCAAAAAATGGGTAAATGCCGGATTGGAAGAGAAAAATGAGAACAATAATCAAAACCTAAAACGTAAATTAATATAGTAAAATAAGAAATATTTCCATTACCGGATTGACAACTTGCATTTGATCTGGCAAAAGGCGGAAATCTCCCCAAACTCGACCATCAAGCTGAAAGAAAATTTAAAATTAAAAATATTTTAATTAATAAAAAATAAATATTAAAATTAAAAAATTAAAAAATATTTTAATTGAGGACCAGCAATGCCTGATTCATCCAAACGGTGTATCTGAAATATCGATAAAATTAATATATTTTATTTTGGTATAATTCACTGTTGATCGTAAAGTGCCCAAAACATTGGCATTGGAATGAAAATGATTAGAAGGCGTTTTAGGGCACGGAAATCATCGATGATTTGTTCCTCAAAAATAATAGTTAAATTATTATTTTATTTTGAATTCACCTTTTGGCATAAATTTGCATTCCCCTCCTTTTTACGTAATTCTAAACATTTTTGATCCTCCTCACAATTGTGGGTATCGAAATAATAATCCAAAAATTTATCGTATTTTCCCTTCTTTGAGCGATTTTTGTTGGCCATTGAAGTCTGGAAAATGGAAATTTGTTTTAATTTCAATGATTGTATTTTCACTACCTTTACTACTCGATAAAGTGTCGTGAAAACATTTCCCTTTGGTGGAAGTTTAACATATCTGTAAAATTAATTAAACTTAACTCCAATTTTTTATGCTACATTTTTTTAACCACAAAAGTAGTTTTTGACTTCTAATAATTCAAATCCGATTTTAGACCCTAACAAACCTCATACAAAATCTCATAGATACTCGTCTTTTTACATTCTAAGTTTTTAAATTGAAACTGAGCGAGTTAAACCGTTTAAAGCAATTTCCAGTTTTTGGATTTTAAACTCTTTAATTATTTGTCAAATATTTTTTTACCATTCGATACATCTCAATGAGATCTAGAAATTGGTATAAAGTTTTGGGGTCAAAAACTGGTTTCTAATTTATTAGAAGTTAAATTTTTTTAGTTACAAAAATAAAAAATATGGAAAAAAAGATATTTTCCTTAAATAAATTATAGGTAAAAAATTGCCTTTTGCTGCCAACAATGAAAATGACTAAAAAAAATAATTTTAAATTATTTAATTAATTTGATTCCCACGAAATGAACAAATGACCCCGATGGTAGAGACACTGAATGACAATGGATAGCCTAAATTATAAAATTTATTAAATAATATAAAATAATATTTTATACATGAATCTTTGCCAAAACACGGTCTGGAACGGAGAATCGGCATTACCATATTTGAAATAACGGCACTAAATGTGTTGGCAATTTAGATTTATTAAATTATCAATAATTTTTACCCAATATTGATTGAAGCGTAGAACATAGAATAATACACAGAAATCTAATAAATTTATATTTTTTTATTTTTCAAAAATTTGAATCTACCATTTTCTCTTGATGCGGCTCAAATTGGTCCCCACCGAAAGGGGAAATGCTTGGACCCATTGCTGAAGTACCAAACATTATAATTAGTTGGGCGGTGAAATCGAGCTGAAAAAATACAAAAGAATTAATTCTAAATTTAATTAAGATAATACCCAAGGATGTGGGAAACCAACAGGTAAAAATGTTGAAACTAAAAAATAAATAAAAATAAATAATAAAAAATGAAATTGGCAAACAAGTCATGACGATTTTTCCAAGAATATAGAAACATGAACCATAGAAAATTGCTCTAAATAAATATGAATTTAAAAAAATTATTAAATAAAGAAATATACTAAATTACCGAAATTTGCCCAAATATCCATCGGAAATGGAAGAGCCAATGAGACGTACAATTCCACCAACGATACCGCTGATGCTGAGAATGACCACCGTTGTGTCCGGGTCAAAGCCAAGAACATTGATGTAATATAAATTGAAAACATCTGCAAAAATAAAACAATTAATTCTCTTTTTAAATTATTAATTTATATTACTATTCAGTGCAGTCAACATTATGGAGAATTCCATGATCACAATCAAGAAACTTTGATATGGCCATATCTTAATTAAAATTGTAATTACATTTAAAATATTAATTTTTATATTTCACCCTGAACATTTCACTCCATGTTTTCGCCACTTTTGCGGCACTGTCATTTTTGCCTTTGTTGCTATCGGATTCATTATCCACAATGCTGCCACTTTTTGTGCTTAATTGGGTGCTCACTAAAATAAATGGATTCAGCTCATCTTATTATTCAATTTTTACCAGTGTCATCGAAATCTGCTGCTGCTTTATCCTTGGATGACATTTTTAATTAAATAAGAATAATTGTTAGCTAAAAAATTAGATCATTTATTTGTAAATATTTATTAAAATTTGATTTAAAATTTGATTCATTCGATTGCTAAAAATATACTGTACTTTCGAAATTCAATTTGTATTATAGTTTTTTAATTAGGTTAATTCTAAAAATTATTTAATATTAATTTTCTAAAAAAACGAATAAATATACTTAATTTGATTAAATTTAACAAAATTATATTATACTGTTTCTTCATTTTATACTTAATGTCTAAAAATTATAAACATTTCAAATTTTTCAATTGGTATATGTTAAAAATTTTTAGATTTTGATTATTTTGCGAAAGTATTTTATAAGGATATTTTTAAAGGTAATTCATAAATTCCAAAAAAGTTCCTCCTTTATCTAAATTTATTGCGAACAAAATAAACAAAAAAGAATGAAGTGAATGATGAAAAGTGTGGCCCATTTATTTATTAGTATTAATAATATAAAAAAATAACGATGAAATTGGCTCCCGAATACCCTTCCCACTTTAATATTTTATGCTGCAATCAAAATCAAATGCAAAAGTTTGGGAGGGAATCAGTGAAAGGGGAAAAGGAACGGCGGGGAAAGGAAACTAAGGAACACTATCAAAAATGCAAATTGCAAAAAATGTAATCCTTGTTTAATGGCGGGAGTCTGCGCCATTAATAAATATTAAAGTGGGCCAAAAAGCCGTAAATTTTGCATCAATCATGGGGGAGGTTGGCCCCAATTGCTGCTGCCTGCTAAAAGGGTAATTGGGTCGTTTGGGTGCGATTTTGCCCGATTTTTATTGATTGTGTAAAGTTAACGGTTGGCTGGGATGAAACAATGGAAATTGGGGAAGGGTGGAGGGGGATGATGACGATGGATGAATGAATGAATGGAGGAAGGAAATTGGGAAAAGCTGCTGAGCCCCCGTGCAATTTTGCGCAGTGGGCCATTAAAGAGCTGCTGTGTGGAATGAAAAGCCAAAGGAAAATGAATTGAGGAAGAAAAACGAACAGCAGGAAAATTCATTTAAAAAATGAGGAAATATAGGAAAAAATTACGCGAAATTGAAAATTTGCAGCACAATCAACTCCACAATATTTCTTTTTTGCCTCAATTTCCCATGATTTTCACACCGATTAAGTGGGAAAAAAAGAACAATGCGCAAACATTTTTATATTCCCATTCATTTTTTTATTATTTGTAAAGGGAATTGGGTAAAATGCGGTAAAGAGGGTCATATTTTTCGTGTAATTTTAAAGCACTTCTCATTCTCACTTAAATGTTCCGCCGACACTTTTTTTTTGTGGGTACTAGGCCGTGCACCCATCGCTTTTTATATATTTATCAAACAGTTTTTGTTTGCATTATTTTGTATAAAATTATATTTAAAAAATATAAATTTAATTGAATATATAAAGTAAAAAAAAAGATGAGAAAAATTTATGCAATGAGACATCCCCGAATAATAGCATTTAAGGGATACAAATTTTTTTACCAAACAAAGCTTATGAATGATATAAATGATGAGTAATTTTGAGAAGAAATGAATTTTATAAAAATAAACAAAGTTATGGCCAAATAAGTATGACAAAAATTTGTAGTATTTAATTTTAGGCTATAATTGTTGCAATTAAAATTCAATGGTAAATTTGTATATCAAAATTCCTTTTGACTAATTAATTTAATAAGAATTAACGAAAAATTGACAAATGCTCAAAATTCTGCTGGTGGATAATTGAATAATCGAAATAATAAATTCAATTTTCAACAGGAATTGACATTTTTACATGTAAAAATGGAATCCCTTTCGGAGAATAATAATATTGAAATATTTGTTTCCGTCCATTCATCTTATGACAATGCCCGATTTAATGGGATAAAAACGTGAAAAAGGGAAAATATGATAGATGGAAAAAAAGTACATTGTTCACACTTTATTTTGGAGGTACTTTTTTATCGAGAAAATAAAAAAGGAAATGTTAAAAAGTTATGAACTGTGAACTCGTGGTGGAGTCATCTTTTTTTTCGATTATTTTTATATCCAATAGCTCGTAAATCACCGAAATCATTCATCCATCGCAACTCATGGCCATTTTGACCCTTTTTAAAAAAACTAAATTTTTTGTTTAATTTATTCCTAATTGTGATTTTCAGTTAGAAATTAGAATACAAATTTCACATTAAAGACAAATAATTTTTTAAAGTTTATATTAATAATTTTTCCATATTCTAATAATAAAAAATCAATTAAAATTTATTTTAATGAAATTTTTCTCCATAAATTTCCAATTAATGAATTCTTTTTTGGATTATTTGCACTTTTCATTCTTCGAGCCTCGCCTTTCATCATTTGAACATTGTTGTTGTTATTTTTGCCATTCTCCATCCAATTCAATGTTTCTTCTTTGCCAAAATTATTATTTTGTTTATTTTCTGCTGATTTTGGTTCATTTTTATCTTCGCCAATTTTGACCAATTCTATTTGATTGTTCGATGATCTTGATGAAAACAATCGTTTTTTCAGGCTTTTGCGCCATGAATTCTTTCGGCCACTTAAATATTAGACATTATAAAAAATAGGGAAAATATTTAAAATGCCAAAAATAATGCTGAAAATATGTAACATTTTATACCGTTTAAATTTATCCTAGTCCCTTAAACCATATGCCCATTCGATAGAACTCAAAAAGACACATCGTTCACTAATGATTTTGCGTGTGAAAAACGGTTTAAACATTTAAATATCTTTAATTTTTGGCCAAACACGAGAAATTATATAACATTCAAAGCATCTTGACGAGATCTATCGATCGGAAATGGCTTTGGGGATCTATGACAAATCACTATACCATTATAACTTTTTATATTTTTTCAACGTTTTCAATAATTCTTTCGGCAAATTAAGCGCTACCCAAATATTCAATCCATTTAAAATCCCACATTTGGTCCGAATTGTTGTTATTGAGGCTAAGTTTCGCTTCTTCCATTGTTCCTTTTTGTGCATCCTCCTCCCCTTCGTTGATTGCCTTCAAATGGGATGTCACATTCCAATTTGAATTTGAATCAATTCCACCAATTATTCCATTTTCTTCCTCCCTCGCTTTGTCAATATCCACAACGAATATTCCCAATTCATCAGTGTCCAAAATTTCCTCCATTTCTGCATCAAATTGCCAATCACTGTTGGCCGTATCCGATCTTTTCATGAATCGATTATTATGGCCAATTTTCTTTGCATTTTTGTTTTCGCCGAAACTGATTTGGCCATTTGACCCATTTAATGCAAAATTTTCTGGTTCTGAATGGAATGAGGAGGAAATGGATGATGGCATGTTGGAGAAGAAGCCACCAGGAAATGCCGAAAACATTGGCGATTCTGTTGGTGAACAATATTATGATATTGTAAGGGAAAATAGATTTTAAGTTATATTGTTGGTTCTGTACTATTAATAATTAATTTATTCCACTAGTAAAAATGAGCATAAATTGAACGCAATTTGGTAATATAATATTATTAAATAAAATTAATACATACATTTTGTATCCGCTTTTTTGGACCAACTGGGGAAAAGTGAAGGATCCTCCCTATGGATTGTCAGGTTTAGGGTTAGGGCCATTTGGGGTGGTCATTCAGGGATAGGATATCATCTACGGTAACTCATAATGACTGTAACCAATAATTTTGATGACCCAAGGGGGGGGGGGGGGATTGGGGTTTGGGGTTTGGGGGGACTCTTCACTTTTTCTGTTATCAACAAAAAAGTTGATACACAAGTATACAAGTACCATAAAATTTTTAATAAAATTATTATTAAATAGTCGCCTACTTTCCTTTGGTAAATCCTTTTGACCAAATTCAACGGTCAATCTAAAGCCATTGCAATTTATGGAATGGCCCATCGACACCAAACGTTGTAAAATGTCCAAATCGATCTTTAATTAGAATAAATCAGTTAGGTTAGCACAAAATATTGTAAAAATACTTCAAATTCAATTTCTTCATAGAGGCCAATGAATGCTCGATTGAAGCAAAGTGTTTGGGCATTGTTGATGCAATTTAATACTAATTTGGGTTCCAACTAAAAATAAATATTTTAAAAAATTATTAAATTTAGGATGGCACCAAAACATTGTCCACTTCGAGAAGAAGTAAAAATTTATAGCGACAAATTGGAACGCAACATTGATAAAAGCTGACTTTGCGGAATGTACATTTGGTGGGCAATGAATCGCAAAGATCACGGATGGCACACCAATTTTGCCAATCCGCATGGAATTGCCGAAATGATGGACAATCCATTGCAGATTCATACCCAATGAGGATATGGCCTGAAATATAAAAATATTGGGCGAATTCAAGGCGCATTTTTCTAATAATTCTTAAGGGCTTTTCCCACTTTAAAACTGTTTGGATAAAATGTACTGTACCCCCACTTTTTGCCCAATCATCTCGCCACTCAATCAATCAAATATTGCCCCAATTCGCATTTATATTATAAATCAACCTTTCCTCCCCATTGATCTTTTTTGCAGTACATTTTATTATTTATTCCAAGTGATAAATAAAATTTAAATTCAAATTCCGCTTTTAATGCCTATCCTCTTCTTTAGGCCACGGAAGACATTGACCCCAATGAAGGCTAGGGTGAGAGTAGGCCCAGCTCTTGCCCCAAACAACTTTAACCCCAGATTAGGACTTATACACATATTTTAACATCATTTCATTTCGAATTCTAGGAAATTTCACTGACCCATTGTGCTTTTCTCCAATCCATTATCACTTTCTACAAAGCTACTTGATGATAATTCCCCTTCGCCGCTGGAATCCATTTCATTTAAGGCATATTCGCCCCAACTGCTACTTTGGGCAATATTCGAGAATGTCCTCGATTCACCGAAACATCCCCCTTCTTCTCTTCCTCCAAAATCCTCGCCCAAATCCATTGGCACAATTTGATGCCATTCAACGCATTGTAATTCCTCATAAAGGAATGCATAACCAATGGCATTTTCAGCAGAAATGTTTTTGGCTTCAAAATGAATGGAATTTGCCACAATTCGAGTTAAATCAATGAATGGATGTAATGCTGTGAAATTTTAAAATTAAATTTTTATAAATTAATTTTTCCTCTAAAATCATTAAAATAAATAATTCAAATTTTTAACATTTTTTATATTTTTTAAAATTTATGATATTTGGCCAAATAATAATAATTAATTAAATCTTTTAAAATATATTAGATAATTTTATTCAAAAAATATTGAAAAAATTTAACTAACTTTGATCCTTAATTGCCTTAAATCGTCTTAAATCAATGGATTTGCAGCCGGTAAAATTTGGAAATGCCGTATCGATGCCATCCAATGAAAATGTAGTCTTTTCCCAATCAATTGGCCCATTCGATTGGAATATTTTCCTTTGGCCATGCCAATCCGCAATATTCAGCAACAAATAATGGCGAGGTGAAAATGACTTTTAAAATGTTAAAATATATTTTAGAATAATATTTTATTTTATTCTCACCGGTAAAATTGTGCAATTCGTCATTATTGAAAATAAAAAATTTTATGCTCAAAATATTGCGGAAAATGCTGACCAAATTTGGACCAATTTTTTGTGGAGAAAAGTTTTGCGTTCGACGAAATTTTTATGTTCCCCGCAAATATTCAACCCATTCCTTGCCAAAATCCCAAGGGAATTTTTATGGCGGCAATGTGCCGTAAGGAAAAAAGAGGGTAAAATGGTCTGACAAGATTAAATGGGATATTCGGGGCCAAATAGTTCGCTTGCTCTCTTTATTCTTTATTTTTGAAGGGAATTTGGCTTCAAATTTTTGTGGCAATCCTTGGAAAAAATATTTTTGTTGGGCATAAATATTGAATTAATATAAAAATAAATAATTATAAAATATAGAAAATATGAAAATTCAAATTCCATGCGGCCAAATTATATATGGCCGGCGATTTTTCAACATGAAAAAGTTGTTGGTAAATTCCAATTTTTTAAGGCTAAATTTATAAATAATTTTTTTTTCAATTTAACTCATCAAGAAATTTAATGTCAAATGAAATTAAATATTAAATTAGAGCCAACTAAATAAAAGATTGGATTATCGTCATTAGCCAATCAAAAAAAAAAGTCATAGAGAGTAGACGATTAATTAAAATTAATATCTAGAAATATTACTTTTTTTAGTTCGGTGTGCTAAATGTCAAATCGCTGAAATAATGTCAATTTTAGAGTAAATGCGTCAATCATATTTTATGAATTGGCGTCGAAATTTTCAGCTGCATTTCCGAATTATCCAAAAATTTTCAGCTGCCAATTTGTGAATTATCCACATTCATTCAAATTTACTGAATATTATTAATTTTTTTTCCCCAAAAAATTGATGAAAATGATTTAAATTAATTTCTAGATAACATTATAAAACCATCAATTGCTAAAAATCTCTATCAAATTTAAATTTAAAATTAATGGCGTTGACAAATGCAATTTTGCGCATAAATTCTTTGCTAATTCCTCCGCTTGGTTTTTTCCTGAATTTCACTCTTCTTTGGCTCATATTACGCAGAACTCCCAAAGAAATGTGGCTTCATAGTCGAGTGTTGCTCCAAACTTGCATTATGGATTTTCTACTTTTGACTGTCTTCTTTTTTGCAATTCCAGTGAGTTTTCAAAATGATCGATTAAAATATAGTCCAGAAAGTTATGGCTAAGAACGGAAAACGAAAATTATCAGATTTAACCTATTTTATCGCTTTTTTATTTACAAATTTTTCAAACTTACTCATCCATTCCCAAATTTATAAAATGATATTAAATTTTGTTTGCCACGAAAAATTGGTTTATTGAGTAAATCCGGATGCATAATAAATTTCATGTTACAACAAAATGCATGAATAATTAGAAATTAAATTCATTTTAGTATCCAACTTTCTTGGATGGAAGTGATATTATATTCCTATTCGATGGCTATTTGATTAAAACAAATTTATTTCGTCCATTATTTAATAATCCAATGAATTTGTTGTTTCTGGTTTTATTATGGAATTTTTTCTATCATTTGGATGTATTCGCCTGTGTTGTGCAATTTATTTATCGCTATGTGGTCTTCAATCAGTAATTTAAATATAATAAAATATATAATGAATGGATGGTAAAATCAATGTTTTAATTTATTGCTAAGAAAGTTGTAGCATTTTTTTAAATTTATTAGCAGAAGATTTTAAATAAATTTGCAAATCTTTTACTTATAATAATGTTTAACGTTTGATTTTTGTTAGTTTTTTTGCACAGAATTTTAAAATGAATTAAATTTTAATATGAAAATCAGATAAAAATTTTTTGTTATAATCAAAAGTTTTATTTAATAAAACTAATCCAAAAATTATTTTTTTTTATTCATTATTCAGAATTCTTATTCAATGAAACTAAAAATAATTTTTTTTATAATCAGTCAATTATAATATTAAAAAGGATTTTTGTATATTTAAAAAATTATAGACTGCTAATAAATAAATAATTGAATTCATTTTTACTTTGGCAACAACAAAATAAATTAAAATATTTGAAAATAATCATTATATCATTTGTTTGAGTCAAAAAACTTAGCTAAATCCGGCTCCATTATTATAAATCGTATCAACTCGATGTTTAAATCAAAGCTTTTTTAAGTCCCGATATTTCGTTATGGTCAAAATATATGACCTTAAAGATGTCAAAATAATTATCAATTTAATATTATGCATTTTATAATTATTTTAGAAACTTCAAAATAACCCTTTGCCGTTATTTTATTTTACTTATTCTGCCATCAATTTGTTCAATTACATTAAGTTATGGCACTTATTCCATAATAAAAAAGCCATTGTTGAATAATTCTATTGATTTATCTGCATTTTCCATTGATTTCAACGAAAATGTCACATTTGTAATATTTGCATTGGATGTAAGCATAAATTTGTTGTAAGAAAAACAATTTCATAATTCACAGATATCTATTAGCCCAATTAATTTGTTAGCAATTATATTGCTCTATATTCTATCTTATTCCATAATAATTTTTTGTGGACGAAAAATTGTCAAACATGTTGCCACCCATGCAATGAGTGAACGGCTGAAGACATTGAATAAACAATTGACTAAAAGTCTAATCATTTGTGTAAGTGAAAATAACATAAATATTGAAAAAATCGTACTGCGACACTCGCAGACCCGACACTTGCGGGCGAAACGGTCTGGAGCCGAAGGTGGTAAAGCTGGAGTGGATTGTTTATAGGATATTATTAGGCATAATATTAGCTACAAAATGACACCAAATGTTTTGGTCAATGTTGAATATTCACCGAGTTATGGCCAAAAAAAAATTGATTTAATTAAAATTGCGATTTTGACGGTTTTTTTGGCCATAATTCGGTGAAAACTCAAAATTTGTCAAATATTATATGTCATTTTGTAGCTAATTTTATGCCTAATAATATCCTATAAACAATGCCACTACAGCTCTACCACCTTCGGCTCCAGACCGTTTCGTCCGCAAGTGTCGGGTCCGCAAGTGTCGGCCAACCGAAAAAATTTATAATTTTTAAAAAGTTATAAAAAATGTTCTAAAAAGGAGAAACCAATGCTAAAGTTTATTAATTGTTTGAAAAACTACTAATAAGATTTGACCACTGCAAAAAAAATTGGGTAACCATTCTGGGAAAATTCTTCTGAATTATTTTACTTCTAATTTTTCAGCTAATGTATTTAAAAATATTTATTTTATATCAAAAAAATATATATTCTAAATTAATTTCAGGCCAGTTATCCGCTTACAATCGAAGCATTTATTATAATATTCAGTTTCTCACAATTCCTATTGTTGAATGGAAACATTTTTATTTTTGTACTAACTAGTTGGCTGCCCATTTTGAATCCCTTGGCCAATCTTTGTACATTTCGCCCCTATCGAGATGCATTGATGGCACCATTCAAAAAAGCAAAAGTTGATGCTGTTCGTTCAATAACAAAATTTATAAACTGAGGGAAGAGCCAATTTTTAAAAATTATATATATATTTTGGGTCATTTTATTAAATCCATAGATCTCTTTAAGATCCGTTAATTGATATATAATTTTCTAAAGTTATTTCAAAAATTAATGTTATTAAATCATTTATTTTTCTGGAATTAATTTAAAATTGGTTAAACCTAAACCATGTCATTATCAAACGATGCATCCATCAATTGGGTATAAGGTTTGAGGGTCTAACGTAAACCAACTGAACCATTTAGCTCGCCATTTCCAATGTTTTTTTGGCAAAATTAAATATTTCCCAATATTATTATTGATCATACCCGAAACATAGAGAAAATCAAAATATTATATTAATTTAAAAATATTATATTTAAATTATTTGGATTAATTAATTCAATTCATTGATTTGGCCACTTTTCGAATCCAAATAAATTGGAATCCATTCTGGCGGAAAATTTTGACGATTTCGATCCATATCCTAAAAATGATGTAAAAGTAAAATATAAATAAAATTAATTGACCGTAAAATTAGCATTGAATAAAATGTGGCCTCCTTTTGGCTCCATCAAATATCCAATCCACCAGGCAAATGTTGAAGCGGATGCAGTTATTAAAAGTGAATCGCACGAAAGAACAGCTGTAAATTGGAAAAATTAATCTAACAAAAATGTTGGATAGTCTCATAAAAGTGTAAATGAATTCAAATAAATATTTTAATAGAAAATTTTTTGGAATATTTTATTTTTATTATATTAAATATGGTAAATTAAAAATAAAAAAAAATAATTAAAAAACAAACCAAATGCCATGTCCTCGCTACGACCATTTTGTTCGGGAATGGAGATTTGTTGAGTCAACTTTAATTTTAAAAATTATAAATTTCCATAAATTCAAAAACATTTTACATTTTTTTGAATGTTCAAATCGCGTAAAAATTGTTTATCATCACCGAGCAAGACAATTGAAATTGAAGGGAATTTTTTGTGCAATTTTTGGACAGAAAATTGAATGGATTTTTGGGTGAATTCCTTTGTGGATTGCCAATTTCGATTGAAGAAGTCACCTCGGCGAGTGTGAACGCATAAATTGTGTGGAGAATTGGAACTAATATTTTATATTTTTAATTAGAAATAAATAAATTATTTATTTACACAAAAATTCTTCTTCTTTCATTCATTGCCCAGGCACAAAGTGAGGGCGAAAAACGAAATAAATTTCTTATATTTTGTTTATATTCATGAAAATATCGAAAATTTTGTAAATAAATTCCACCAAGGAGAAGATTTTTGGCTGAAATTGTCGTTAAATTCGATCTAAAAAATTGGAAAAAATTTGAATAATTTGATTTTAATTTGCCTTTTTGGATCATCAAAATGGCAGCAATTTTGAGTGGCAAATTTGGTGGCAAAATATGTTTGATTTATTGCAGATTTATTGTTGAAATTCTGAAAATAATTAATTTAAAAAATAAATTAATTTTAGCGCACAATGTATTTGATGAATTTGGATTGGATGGGGAAAATCCATTCAAATTCACCGACGAATTTTTCGGCATTTGAGCATTGAGTTAGGGAGGAAAGAGCAGGAATTCGGCCCAATTGATGGCCAAGGCCATAAAGACTGGCTAAGCGAAACATCTGAACCGACAATCTTATAATAAAGAAAAAATTATGAAAAATTTTAAAATACTTAAAATTGTTTAATGTTTAATGAAAAATCATAAAATTTAATTCATATTAAATAAAATGCGTAAATAAATTTAAAAAATAAAATAATCAGAAAATTTATTTAAATAAATGAAAGTGCCTGATTTCCAATTCCCGAACAAAATAGCACTTTTGGATTGTTGGAAATATATTTCAAATTGGATTGATTAAAATGTTGCCAAAATTCCTCAATTTTATCGGCCCAAGGATCAAAACAAGCATTTGGATATTTCCTCAGCCTATTTCCATTTTTAATTTTGCCTAAATAAAAATAGCAAAACATTAATATAATAATTTTTATACCAATCGCATCGAAACCAAAATTATAGCATAGAAAAAGGACGAAAATGAAAATGGTGAATAAAATAATGCGTTTTAAATGGCGAGGACGCATGATTAAATGAAACTTTTGGCCATAAAATTATGAATAAAAAGAGGAGAGATGTCCTTGGGATCATTTCATTTTCAAGAGACCTGTAAAATTTTAAAAAATGGAAATTTTTGAAAATCAATAAAAATTTTAGAAGGAAATGAAAAATGTCAAATGGGAGGGTGAATGAGGGAGAGAGAACATTAGAACTTGGCCATAAATGACTAATAATAAATTGGAATGAATGGGGCCGGCATATTAGCCTCTAAAAGCATTTCATTTTATTGATTAAAAATGAAAATAGCAAAATGGAAAAAAAAGGAATAAATATATGGTTACCATTTTATTATTTTATCATGATAAAAAATATTTTAAAATAATTCATCACATAAATCAAACGTATAAATATAAATTATGCATCAAAAATATCATTGGGCTGTTGGCTACAAAGCAAATAAATATTCTTTCGCCCGTGGGAATAAATTATTTGATGAGGGAAAATAAGCCGATAATTGGCCAACAAAGGCAAAATGAGGCAAAAAATCGAAAATCCAAATGTACAAATCGTGTTTAAAATGAATGGAATTTGAAATGAATTTGCTATAAGATATGGCCCAATTGTGAAAAATCCTAAATTTATACATATTTTGGAATTGTTAAGTTAAATTGTAAAATTAACTATTTTAAAAACAACAGCAGATGTACACTCTCCCAGAGTCACAAAGAAAATATGCGCAAAATATTTTGAAAATTTCGTTGTAATTGTGAACATTTTTTAAAAATGGAAAAACTCCTCAATATATATTGAGCACAGATAAATTGTTAAAATATCTTAGAAATGAATAAATTCTGAAAATCTATGTCAAAATAAATTCAAAAGATTTTGAACATAAAAGGAAAAAAATATGTTCAAAATTTTACATATTTACAGAATTAAGTGAAAATACATCAATTATTATAATATTCTTAAAATTATTAAAATTCAGGGCAGGGAACATTTTGATAATTTAATAATTTTGAAAATTTATATTTTTATTCATTTTGATATGCTTTTGAAAATAAGACCCAAAATGCAGATTAAAAATGGATACAATTTTCAGAAAATTTTCAGAATTCTATGATTTTCGCCAAATTTTTCGATTCATTTTCACAACCTAAAATAGAACAAATTTTCAGAATATTTTCGAAAAATATCTAAATTTTGAGAATATTCTGGAGAAAGGCAATGAAAGGAATAAATAAATGTTTTAATGGAGGAGGATACATAGCATCCTTAGCTCAATGTTATATCGCTGACTTTGAGCCTTGACTACTCGGGTTCGAATCCCAGCTGCGGCAGGTAATTATATGAGTGAAATCAGAATCAGAAGAAGGGAAAAAAGTCAGAACAGTGCGCGAGAAAAATCAGAACAAGGAAAAAATCAGAACAGAAAATCAGAACAAGGGAAAAATCAGAACAGAAAATCAGAACAAGGTAAAAATCAGAACAGAAAATCAGAACAAAAAATCAGAACAAGGCAAAAGTCAGAACGGTGCGCGAGAAAAATCAGAAAAATAAACCAGAACAAGGGAAAACAGATTTTTGCCCCATTTTCAAAATATTCTGTATATGATTGCCATTTTTAAAATATTTTTCATGGTATTTTGAATAGATATTGAAAATATGTCCTAAAAGATTTCGAAAATGTTTCATATTTTCAAATTATTTTCGAAATTCTGAAAAATTGTTATATTCACTAGATTTTCACTAGATTTTTAAAATGGAAATGTAAAAATATTTAAATATCTTTTCAAAATATATGCCTTTTTAAAAAATTTCGCAAAATACACGCATTTCGATTTTGTCCATACGATTGAAAATTTGGGTACATTTTCACCAGATTTTCAAAATTCGCGCTAAAAATTGTGACTCTGGGCTCCTGCCTGACTCCTGCTGCTGTGCTGATGGATAATAATTTTTTATACTATTTCTTTAAAATTTTTCAAGTATTTACATTTACTAAAAAATGTTAATGTTTGTATTTATTTGCGCATTTTCTTCTTTCTGGCCAAAGGAATCAATCAGTCAATCATATTGATGTGCAATTCTCTGTAAATATGCCAAATAAATTTAAGAAAATATCTCTTAATAATATACCTCAACATTGGCCAACAAATGAACAATTCGATTTGTCCTCAATGCCACATTGGCCATTGAGCCAATTTCCATTTGAAGTGATTGTTTCAGCGAGAATTCACTCAATGAACGGGTATAAGTGGCCTGAATTGCTTGCACCATTTTCTTTCCTTCCGCACTCATTTGTGGGACTAATTGGA
This sequence comes from Pratylenchus scribneri, assembly GCA_030063045.1. Taxonomy (NCBI): domain Eukaryota; kingdom Metazoa; phylum Nematoda; class Chromadorea; order Rhabditida; family Pratylenchidae; genus Pratylenchus; species Pratylenchus scribneri. The sequence continues at coordinate 2,711,719 of JAQSEB010000082.1, forward strand.
AGGAAAAGGGTTTTAAACTTTAAATTTAAAATCTGATTCATTTTCAATATTCAAATCAAATTATTTTTTTTCCTATGATTGCAAAAATCCAAGTAATTTATTCCCAGAAATAAATCTTTTATTTTTAATAATTTTCCATCATTCTCTTCCTCAATATTTTGCCTTATAAAATTAAAAATTAATTATTTTTAAAATTTTTAATCAATTTAAAAAATTCTACAAAATTTATTAAATCTATTTAAAAAATTAAAATATTTCCCCAACCTGTGCTGAAGAAGCAGACCAATCGGAGCAATTCCAATTCCAAATTGCTGACTTCCAATTCCCTCAATGGGTTCACAATTTCTGCATTCAGTACCTCCAACTTTTCCCTGCCAAAATGTTCACATTGAATTTGTTGCTGGGAATTGAAATGTTGGCCGGCCAAAAGAAGCCATCCAAGTGAGCGGGCCCTATTCACAATGAGGCAATTCTTAAAAAGCAAAATTGAAGGAAGGTTAATTCCCAATTATTTTGCTCACTTTGTCCTGTTCATTGAACAATTTGAGCTCGGGAATTGTTTGAATCCATTCGAGGTAGTCGGCCAACAATTTGAGGTTTAATTTTGAGGAATTTTGGAGAGGAAAGGAACAAGTCAAATTCGCATTGGACGACAAGCGGGGCCTTGGATGAATCTTCAAAATGAACAGATTATTATTTTAAATTTGCCCTAAAATAAATTTTTTACTTCGCTCATTTCTGCCAAATTATTTTCATTCGGTGATTGTGGCTCAAAATTTATAGGCGATTCCTGCTCATTTCGTTGCTTCAATGCAGCCGTGCTTTTGCCCCAACTATCTCGAATCACTGAAAATTATATAAAATTCATAGGAAATAATGCAAATTTGCCTTACAATTTGGGTCCATTCCAACTTCAAAGCATCGTTTTAGGCGACAAGCTCGACAACTATTTCGGCGACCTTCAAATTTTAAAGGAATTTTGGGTAAAAATGTGCCCATTTCTCATTTACCATCTTCAATTTCGCATTTTGCCAGAATTGTGCCAACCGTATTGACACTGTTCCGAAGGCAAATATAGCGTCGTTTTGAGGAAATTGTTCGCCAGAAAAATCCTTAAATTTATTTGATTTTATTGATACAATATAGGCAATATTATAATTTCAAAAAATTACTCTTTATTTACTTGTTTATTTTAAAGAGTCAAATTACCTATATTAATTTTGAGAATGTTTTGATTAGATTTTTACAAAATTGATTAAACGAACCGAAAAAAACCAAGGAATTTTCAAAAATTGAAATTCTAAAACCCACTAAAACCAAAACCGAAAACTTCGGTTTAAAAACCTACTTTGGACAACTATAGTTTTGATAACCTAAAATGCCCTTTTACCTTTGCATCCATTGCAGCACCAACTGCCATAATGTTGTTTGGCATTTCGTGCATTGCAAACCAAACATTTTGTTGGGGTCATTTGCATTTCAAGGGACATTTAAAAGAAATGAATAATTTGATGAAGGAATTTATCTCTGAAAATGATTAAAAAATATGAAAAAGGAATGGGGGAATATTTTGGATTTATTCGCCCTACTGGGAATGGCATTAGACCATCAAATATTCCATCCAATTTATATCCCATCAATAAGGCTAATTAGTTTTGTTTATGGCGGAAAATGAGGAAGTATTCACTGCCGAAAGGAAGAAAGATGAAATGGCCAAAAATGATGAATGGGAAAAGGAGGAAGTGGGTGGATAAAATAGGCAATGGAAAGGGGGAGGGGGCCAAATCCCAAAAGTTCATAACGGCTGACGGACACGGAAATGGGGTGGCTGGCAGTAGGCCGACTGACTGACTGAGGCTGGCACTTTCCGGCGCCCGCCCCTTTGATTCTCGCCTCCCCCCCCCCCTTCCTTGCCACTTTTGCGCCGCAAGAAAAGGCAAAATTACTTCCTCGTTCCCCCCAACAAAATGTGCCCTATTCGTCGTTCTTTTGCTCACTCACATCAGTGCAGAGTGCGGCGAACAATTTGGCATGTCAATGGCCAATGACTGTGGACTCCCTTTTAATGTACAAATTGTGTGTATTATAAAGTGCAAACAAGGAAGTAGAAAAGTGAATGCCGAATGAAAATGGTTGGAAATGCTTGGAAAATAACAATTTATTGAGAGGGAATGATTATTATTCCATTTTTTTGAGAAAATTATGCAAATCTTTTGGCGAAAAAAGGAACTACATTTTTATTCGCCTCCCTGTTGATTTATTGTCCGTAAACAATTTTGTTGAGGATTATTATTTTTAATTGTTGACATTAAAAATAAGGACAAATTAATTTAAATTTATTGACATTTAAATTACGACAAATACCGTTTCTAATTTTTCTTCAGTGCAATTTGCTTGATTAGATTTGTTGTGTTTTTGTAAATTTACTTCCTTCATTTTGGCACTAATCATAATCAGTATATAGCCATCCTTTAATACTTTCGTGCCGCCGCGCACTTCTAATTTTCCACTCTTATTTAAGTGCCAACGGGAAAATGAAGACGGTAAATTTTTTGAAAAATGTCAAATAAAACGGATGAAGAACATTTTCCGCATTCCACTGGCTATAAACATTTGGGCTTCAAACAAAATTGATGGATGATGGCACATTAAGAAAGGACATACAAAAATTATGGCTCTAATTTTCGGGAGAGGGGATTATTTATTTAAAATTAAAGGAAAATTTTCAGCCAATAAAAATAAATAAATCCAAATAAACAATACCATATTTTTCTATTAGAATCCCATGGGTTTTTATTAGAAAGCGGGCTTAGAAGTGGGCTTATATTAGAAAAAATACAGTAAATCTAATAAAATAATTATTTACAAATTTGTTAAAATATTATATAATAAACTATTTTTATGTTAAAAATGGAATAAAAGTCCATTGTTTTCCTCAATTTCCACTTCCACATTTCCATTTTCCAATGGCCAAATTGCTTCCTATGCACTTTTGGCAACATATCCCCAATTCAAAAGAACATCGAAATAAAAAGAGTAGTGAATGTGCCCATCGTGTCCCGAATGTCCCATTCATTCATTCAATGGTGGGTCTAGTCCTCGTTTCCCTTTGACGCATACAAATTGCCGCCTTGCTTTTCTTTTTTTTGCGGCATTGGCCAAAAACACGAACAAGGAAGTAAAAATGCAAATAAATTCAAAAGAATAAAGCGGAATTGTACAATGCAAAATGTAATAAAACAATCAAAAAAAAATAATTTTCTATTTCCTTATTTTCCTACTTATTTTTATTGTCTCTACACTAATCCTACACTAATTCATTGGCTAATGGCAAAATACTTATTATTTTGCTCAAATTAATAAAAATATACTTCCTCATTTTTAATTATTATTAATGGAAGGGGAATATTACACAAATTTAAATGTAAAAAAAAATAAATAAAAAAGAAGCCAAAAAAGGAAGGAGGAAATAATAATTCAAAAAGGTCAAAACAACATTAATCGGGGACTCCTCTGTCCATCATTTAAAATGTTGATGGCATTTTAATGGCCATTTTAGTGGGAAATGGATTATGGAAGAGGAAAGTGGGGGCTGCCAAATATTGAAAAAAGGAATGGATTTTGGCTAATATTTTTATGTACAGTATGGTCAATAATGAATGAGAATATTATTCAACAAATTCATGGAATGGAAATTGGAAATGGAAAGAAGGAAGGAATATGAAAATGAGGAAGTTAATTTGGCCATAATTCTATTTTTATTGAAGTGAAGAACAGAGGAACAAATATAATTTATTTATGGGCTATGATTGAATGAAATTGGGGAGGGTGATATTGTTTGGGCCAATTGGCCAAAGTTATAAATGGGAGAATGTGGGGCACGGAAATAGGGGAAATGGGAGAATAAGGAAGTAAAAAATGGGCGTCTGAAAAGAAAGACCAATGAATGGAATGTCACAATTCAAATCCAAAATATATACATAGAAAATAGAACAATTGTGCCAATTCCAAGTATTAATATTAATATAATATTGTAAAAAAGGGTGGTGGTGAGCGCGTTGGAAAAAAAGCAAAAAAAGATGTTTTTTATGTATTTTTAATCAAAAATATATGATTTATTTATGCTTTTTTGTAACTTTAATATCATCTCTGTCATGGATTGAAGAAATTAATTTTCCATTTATTTGAATAGAAATTAATTATTCTACTCATTTATGTGTAAAATTAAAATAATATTTGGAACAAAAAATTTGAAAAAAATTAATTCCGAATTAATTTATTTTGGCATTTAATTTGACTATATTAAATTGTTTCACATCACAATATTAATATAATATAATATTTAAATTTTTCCATTGTTGAATATTCAATTCATTCACTTTTTCTTGATCATTTTGCCGTTTCCCTTTTTAGTTTTCGTCTTCCCCTCATCATCATCATCATCTTCATCATCGTCGTTGTCTTCCTCATCCAATCTTAATTTAAAAACAAATTAAAATAATCAAATTAAAATTTATCCAAAAAATTCAAATTAAGCAAAAATAATTAATTAAATAGAATAATTTTTGTATTTTTGCCATCATTTTTTCATCATTCATTTTTGATAAATTTTCTAAATTTCGCTTCGATAAATTACTGACGTTCGACTGCTTGGCAATGCGGCCTCCCCAGTCCGTCGCGATCGTTCCGATGCGGCCTCCACAGCGTTGATTAATAATGCCCGCATTCCACCCTTTTCCAGCTCATGAATACCAAAAATTGTTGAACCACCTGAATCGTAATTTATTAAAATATTCAGTCCATTTTGGAATTATTTACCTGGACTTTGAACGGCTTCCTTGAGTATTGCCGGATGTTCGCCCGTTTCAATGAACATTTTTGCTGCCCCTAATAAACTCATTGCAGCCAATTTCAGGGATAAATCCCTTGGAAGACCCTAATAAATAAATAATCCATCATTTTAATCAAAAAATTCCATTTTCAAACCATTTTGACTCCACCATCCGCCAATCCCTCAATAATGGAAAATGCCTTAAAAATGAATTGATGATTAAATTTGCTTAATATTATACATAGGAAGGGCCACTTCCACTCAATCCGGTGACTGCATCAATGTGGATTTCAGGGAGCTGAATTTATGTTTATTTTAATTAAATTTAAAATAAGTGGAAGAAAAGTTCAATTCATAAATAAAACAATGAAAATGTTGCCCTAATTTCACTCCATTTCAATTTTTCTTAAATATAATTTCCAATTTTACTTCAACAGCGAATCCAACGCAAGAGAACAAATCTTGCACAATTTGAGAGTCACCTAGCAAATAATTTTATAGAAAATACGAAAAAATTTGATCAATAAATTGGACCATCCTGGCAGGCAGATCCTTAAAATTAAAAAATATTTTTAAATAATTTAATTAATGAATTTACCCATGCTATAGGCCGATGCCCCAGCTCCAACCACGGCAGGGGTGTCTGTTGGATTTTTATTAAAAAATTAATTTTTAAATAAAATTGGTGTACTTGGCATGACACGAACCACCCGTGATTTTGAGGGAAGTAGCTAAAAAAAATTTTAAAAATTAATTGAGATTATCCAACTCGCCTGCTCAATGTAGCGTAATGTTATTCCTTAAAGGATTAAAAATATTATTTAAATTTTATTATTTATTTTTCACCCAATGCAATCGAAATGAGTAATTGATCTCGACGGAAAATTGGGGCAATTTCGGAAGTCACTTTGGAAATGAGCATTGGCTTCACCGCCAAAATGATCACATCATTCTCCTTGGCAACTGATTTTAATGAAGGTATATTAAAAATAATTTAAATCAAATTTTTATTTGGATTTAATCCTTCAAATGATATAAATTATTTATAATTTAATTTGTTATCTACCTTTTTATGGTAAAAATCATATAATTTAAATTTGATCAATATTATTTTTAAGGATTTTTTTTAATAAAAAAAATAATTAAATAAGAATTTTTAATGGGAAGGCACACTCAATTTTAAAAAAATAATTTTCATATTCCCATTTTCAGCAAACACCTTGTGTATTATCGTGAGTTGTGTTGATGCCCAATTTCTAAATATTTCAAAAATTAAATTAAAATATGCTTAATGCTCACTTTGCATTCCTCCAGCAAATTAATATCCGTCTAAATTAAAAAATATATTTAATTAAATTCAGAAATAATCACTTTTGGACAACTGGCCATCAAATTATTAGCCGGATATTTTCCAGAATTAATTAGACCACGGGCTAAAAGTCCAAAGGAATTCATTTAAATGGGAGGATTATTATTGGATTCAGGAATTACCCATTGCTTGGGCCATTTTGCCGGCACCAATGAAGCCAATTTTCATTTTTTATATAGCAAATTAAATTATAAAAATGGGAAAATATTAAGTAAAAAGAGTTCAAATGATCTTTCGACCCTTCACTGTGCAAATAATCTCATCGGCAAAATAAAATGGGAAATGTCGCTAATGTCGATTGTAATTGGATCGATTCCCCTTCCGACTTCCGACCATTTATTTATTCCACTGATTATCATCGCCCAACTACCTTTCAATTTATAAATAATTTATCAGCAATCCAATTCATTCATTCATCAATCATTCATTTAATTCACCTTCTTCTCATTTTACTTTCGGCTACTTTTGTGTCATTCTTTCACAATGCTTTTAAAAGGTACTTGTCGGTTATTTATGTGCAGATCTGCAAAAATTTTTTTTGGAATTCTTATTTTATTACAATGAAAAAACATGATTTTAGGTAATTTCATGGTTAACCTATTTTGAAGGGGAACTTATTAGGGTAATTTTAAGGGGAGAAAAATTTCTGTTGCCCAATAACCCACAAGTACCTTTTTAAAATGTTATCGTTTAAATTGGTAGCGGATTGAAGTTGAAAGAAAATTTTTCTTGATTGCCTTTGTATAATCATTTTCGAAATTTAAATTGGTGAATTCAAATTGAAAAAATTTGTGCTTTGATGTAGAGTAGAAGGCAACGAGAGAGAATATTGATAGCTTAATGGCATGAAAATTAAAAACTTTTATTTAAAATTAACAAAATAATATCAAATCATGAAAATTGTTAAAATTAATTCCAAAGTAAATTCTGTAATTTTTGTTGTTTATAAACTCCAAAATTGTCCGGCTAAATGTGTTCTCAATATAACGGCCAATTCCCGGGGATAAATGTCCGCTTCCATGAACCATTCATTCCTGAAAAAATTTTATTAAAATTATCAAGAATTAATCAATTGACCTTGTCAACAATTCAATGTCTTTAATTCGGGCCATGTGCCGAAAAAGATATTCGCCTGGAGGCTGAAAAGAAAAAACAAAGAATTATTTCATTTAATTTCTCCAATTTAAAAATTAACAAATTTAAATTAAAATCTATTAAATTTTTATTAAATATTTTGGTTTGTTTCTGATATAAATGGTTTAAAAATTCATTGAAAAAAAATTTGGGGGTTCAGCTGCATCACTGGCGCAGAAATCGGCCATCTTTGCACCGGTTTTTTGACCATGGCATTTTCCTCCATCCTCCAATTTTATAATGCCCATTCCTCCATGTGCCATTGCTGACACTTCCTCCAGGGCTGCTCTTGCGCTATTCTTTCGAAAGCGTGAGCCTGTTTCGTCCCAACAGCAGCATGTTGCTGATGCGGGAGTCAATTAACCCCCTCACCGGCAGCTGTGGCCGCCGATGTGGATGGGCAAACAAGCTGAACAGCAGAAGAAGAGGCAACTTCTGTGGTACAGCCCTGTAACCCAGCCACGGGTTACGGAGAAATCTTCCCGGGAGATTTTTCCTTTTGGCCACCTGCGTGCGACCGTGCTGCGCCTCCGCCCAGAGTCAACCGAAGACTCCACTGAACCCACATCCACCAAATTTTTCCTTTCGCTTATATAGATGAAGGGAATTCATCCTAACTTTTGTTTATGGAAAGCAGGCAGCAACACAAAATTGAAGTGAATTGAATGTGCGCTCTATCCCAATCAATCTCATTTCTTTTCCTCTCCACTCAACGTACTCTCTCGCATACTCTATGTTAATCTCGCATAAAAATGCATTGCAATAAAACTAATACTTATGGGAAAAGTGTGTCCATCCCCATTTTTTTATTATTATTTTATTTGTTGTATTTAAAATATAAATTCTAATAAACTTGCCAAGCAATTCAAATCCTCAGCCAATAATGGCAAAACAAATGCCATCGTCTCTGATTTTTCTGGATTGGCACAATGTCGTCCATTTTGTTGCCAATTTCCAGTGGAGCAACGGTGAAGAATTATGAAAACATGGCTAGGTTCCGATCCGTTAATTATAGGATCGTCGGCTAATCCATCATAGTTATGATCGAAGATTGGGCCAGTCCAAGCTATCATTTGGCCATAATGTTGGATGTATTTGGTGATCAGAATGAGTATTTGCTTCCAAGGACCTTATTGGAAATAATTTAAACTAATTGTAAAGAATAAAATAAATTTAAATTAGCATAAAAATTTCACTTAAACGAACCAATTTTAAAACCATATGGCACTGGAATTCGAACATTTTCGTGAAAATCTAAAATTAATTATTTTAAAAATTCCCGAAAATATTTCCTCTACCATTTTCCAATGTCAAACTTATCCAAGCATCTTCTTTTCCATTTGACAATTCGGCAACATTCCTTTAAATTCTTTTATTATTTTTAATTCCATTTTCAAAATTCAAACCTTTTTGTCCTCTTTAGCATTGTTTTTGATAATACATTTTCCACAAAATTTATTCGACCTTGGTCACTATGATAGACCATTGTCTCATTGCAATGTGCAATAAAACAAGGTAAAGAGGTCTTATTTTTGGCCAATTCCTCCGGAATGAGAATTCGATTGGCAATTTGGCAAAATTCATCCTCTTTTGGATGATGCTAAATTTAAACTATATTTATTTATTTTTTTTATTTGTTGCCTCATGCTCTTCTTTGTCCGCATTTTCACAAATTGACAATTCCTTTTTTGGCGTAATTTGAATGGAATCAGGCCGGCGAAGCACCGAATTCAGTCGACCCAATGTTCCATTATTTAGGGCACTCATTGGCAATTCCATCAAATCTATTAATTGATAACATTTTTAAATCAATTTAAATTATCTTACCAACAAAAAGATTGTAAAGTTCAATATTCTCGAAGGGCTTAATCACTTTGCCTCCACCCTTTATGGATGGACCCCAAGCGCCGAAAATTGCCCGCATTTCCGGGATTCTATTGTCATAGCCATGATCACCCTTGTCCATCCAACCAGTTTGATTCATGCTTTTTTGGTTGACAAAAGCACGGGAACCGGGCACTGTATCCAAAATTAGTTCTCCAATTCGAGCACTGCTTTGAGTATAACTGAATAAATTAAAAATAAATTAAAAATTAACAAATATTTTTGGTTTTTTTAAATTGAATTTAATTTAAACTGACTGATATCGAATTGGCATTGTCTGTTCTGTGTACACCCTAAAATTTGTGCCTCCAGAACAATTCATTGCTTCCAATGTTTTTCCAATTAATTCCGTATCTAAATATAAATAGGATATATTTAATTTTAAAATATTTAGCCAAAATTCACCTGATTTATTTCGAAAATTGATGTGGCCAATTGCCCCACCAAGGACTGCTCCCACTCGATGATCGGCTGAATCAATGAATTTATCCATTGGAAAGAATAATTCGGGACGCAATTCATGGCCACCCAAAAATATTAATTCAACATTATTTTTTATATTAATTTTCACGACCATGATCCGAAACAATCACTAAATTAATGCAGCCAAGAAGACCCTAAAAATTTAAATATTATTTCAAAAATAAACAAATTAATTTATTAAATAATTTTTTTACATTATTATCGAGTTGTTGTAATAAATAATTGATCATGGCATCCACATAAATTAATGCGGAATTGACCGCATCTGAATGTGGACCGGCCAAATGCATGGCCGAATCTGGTTGGTCAAAATACATTCCAACAAATGAGGGTCTTTCCGCATCGTCCAATTTGAGCCAAGAAATGACCTATACAAAAAAGGAAAAAATATGGGGAAACAATAATAAAAAAAATTTATATATTAATTAAGCTCATTCCCTGTTTTATTTATTCCTTTTAAGAAATTTTAAATTTTTTTAAAATTAAAATAAATTTTGTTTATATTTTACTGAATTTTAGAATTAAAATATAATTTAAAACTATATAAAAATAAAATTTTAATAATTATCACTGATGACATTTTCCTTTGAGAAAATGGCCATTTTTTCAATTTTTTTTAAAATTTTATCCATCTTTAATCGATCAATTCACCTGATCCACCCGATGCGAAAATGGAATTGCCGTGTTGTAATGGACTCGATAATTTGGCAATATTCCTTGCACTGGCACTTCGCTGCCCGGCCAAAAAAATATGCCTGACTTTTTGCCATTTTTGGCTACTGTATTCCAAATCTGATGAGATACCAACAATATTTTTACTCATACTAAACATTTTATTTTACCGGTTCCCCATTATACCAAACAGGATTTGTTGATGCCTTGTCAAACTAAAAATTCATTCAAAAATTAAGCAATTTTCAGTGATTCATTTAAACAATTTAAGAATATTGGAAAAATTCCCTAAAATTCCCAGTATTGCGAATTTTTTTATGATTTATTCACGAACATGGTCATCCATTTCTGAATCATAGAATGAATTGTCGACGATGCCATGGCATTCGGGATAAAGACCGCTGACCATGGTGAAATGGTTTGGATATGTTTTTGAGGGGAATGATGGCATCATATATTCGGCATGGGCACCGCATTGCATCAAACGGGCAATGGAGGGAGTCAAATTCCGATGCAAATAATCAGCACGGAATCCATCAGTGCTGATCACCAACAATGGGGGAACATCAAATCTGGTTGAATGATAATATAATTTAGTAATTAATTAAATGAATTAAGTATATAGGAGGGGATAAATGGATATCGGGACATCCGAAGAATTTTCGATTCGAATTTTAGAATTTTCATCTAAATAATGTCACAAATAATGGAATGAATTGAATTATTTGAATGTCTAGTTAATTAGATAATTTATTAAAAAATGAAAAATAATTTCCAGTCAATTTGGTTCGCATTTTGAAAATAAAAATAATTGTAAATTTTATAATTACTTTGCAGTGCATTTTGGCTGGCAAGTTCCATGCCAACTTTTATCATTGTTCAAGAAATCGACCGAATCTTGCTGACGATTACCCAAAAGTTGTGACAAAAATTGGGCATTAAAAAAGATGACAAAAACGAGTGAAATGGCCAACAAAATAGCCAACAAGAAAAGTAGGCCAACCAGAAAATAAAGAAAACGAATTCTCTTTGGAGAGGTAAAGGAGGCGGTGAACATTTTTTTGGATGGATAATCGGCCGTAATTGACTGCACCATTTCAGCAGGCAATTTCAAATGATTATTTTCAATTGGTTTTCCATTCATTTTGCCGCAAATTGCTGGGTACCGACAAATAAAAAATTAGGAAAATAAAAATAAATTTAATAGCAATTTTCATTCCCAAAATGGTAAGGAAATTAGCCGCCAAAAAAAGATGAATTCATCCTTAAATTCTTCCTTATCACCTCATTATAAAATTATCACTTCAATCACAACATATTGCCAATCAAAAAAGGAACAATATTGGGCCAATAAAATCGGGAATTAAACTAATGGGAATTGGGTCCTCTAATTTAACTCAATTTTTGGAAGGGAAATAATTCGCTAATAAGCATTAATTTTTCTCCAATTTAATTCCTGTTGCTTATTTTCAAAATGAGCAAAACAAAAAAATCTTATCAATTGTGTATTGTTTTTGATGGTGATGAATAGGCGAATAAATTTTATAATAAAATTTAAAAATAATATTAATTCGCTTTTTTGTATATATTTGCCATCAATTTATTCATTTATTAATTCATTGAATCAATCAATCAATTAATTTCTTAAAGTTCAAAATTTCCAAAATTCTCCATTTATTTTCCAATATCGGCACAAAGCAAATTGCCTGCCTGCACATTGCATTGTTGGCCAACTTGGCATGCCTGGGCAGTGCAAAGGACAATGGAGCCAGTTGGGCATGAATTATTGGTTTTGAAGAGCAAATCCAATATTCCAATTGTGGCACACAAATCATTCACACCTTGTCCTCCTTGACAGCATCGGCAACATGGCTGTCCTCCTTTAGATGGGCCACATAGACCCAAAAGATCCGCCACCAATCCACAATTTGAATCTCCGCTAGAATTGCCCAAAAGTTGCCCTAATTGGCCCAGCAATTGGTCCAAAAGTCCATCATTTCCATTATTGGCATTTCCAAGTAATCCGCCTATTCCGCCGCCGTCTCCTCCATTTCCGTCTCCAAGTAGTCCATTCAAATTAAAGTTTTGGCCGAAACATTAATGATAGGAAAGGGCGATGAAGAGAAGGACGAAAACAAGTCGGGCAGAATAAGCCATTTTTTGAATTAGAATTTTAAAAAGAAATACTTATTTTTTGCTGATAGGTTTTGATTCTCTTCAAATTTGTGCTCCACTTTTATATGCTCAAAAATGGCCAAAAATCAGCGTTGTTTGTTTTGATGAAATGTTTGTTTGTTATCATTTTTAAAGGTTGTTTGCATATTTTTCAATTTATTTATGGCCCATTTCATTTTATGACTACTATTCATATTTGCATTTTCATGATTTTGGATCATAGACCAAATTTGACAACAAAAACAAAATTTACATAAATGATTTTTGATATTTGATCAGCAAAATAATTTGGAATTTTAATAAAAAAATAAATATTTTTATGCATGAAAATATATCAATTAAATTAAATATATCAAATATTTGGATTATTCAATCTATATGTTCTGGTACAATTTGATAATTGATTTGCCAATTTTTAAATTAGTTTTGAGCCAAAAAGATAATATTTTTTAAATGGTTCAATACCCTTTAATTTTAACAATTTAAGAAAAAGTATTTAGCATTTGATGTGCTTAACGAGTTCTATCAATTGATATATGTGTAACGGATAATATTGGAAATTTTGCATTTCTGGAATTGTTCATGATTTTTAGCTATGCAATTTTGGAAATTCTCAGCTTGCGTCGTACAGACTCGAGGCTCATTCGATTCGGCATAGTGGATTTTATTTATAAGATTTATGCAAAAATCGATGGATAAAATAGAAAATAAATGAATAAATAATAATTGGAGGAATTCCCATTTAAAATTCAGAATTATTAGACAATTTGAATATCACTGGTCAATGTCAAAACTTGCTGATCATTTCCATCTTCGGCGCCATTCACCTGTGAATTTTAATCAAATTTTCCTATCCATCTTCCCATTTTATTTCCTACCACAATATAGTCGATGGCCCATGGAGGCACGGCCAATAACTTATATTCATATTTGATTGAATTCGCCGAACCCAAATTGTCCAAATGGATGTGGTATTCTTCATCGGTGATGACAATTTTCAGAATGAATTGTTGACCATTTTCAAACGGAGGATTCAGCGAATATTTATGCTCATTTTGGTTATTAATCAGCCAACGTCCATTCTAAAATATTCTAATAAAATAATAACATTATTTTTAATCCAACCAAATAGCTGTTGAGGATCATTGTTTCGTCAAAAAGGCTGAAATTGGCCTGGAAAATTGTTTGTCCATCTAAATTTTTTCATTGGGAATATTCATTTCCAAATAATTAGACAAACATTTTGGGTCCCAGCCAAGTGCTTGGTTGAAGAAATTCACGGAAAATGAATTCCCTTTCTTCCCTTGAATTTTTGGCATTTTGATGGTCCCCTGGATGGTGATGGACATTCCGGCACTCAATGATTTCTTCTCATCAATTTGCTTAATCCATCGAGGCAAAGGTGGAAATTCTGAGCATGTCAAGTCCAATTCCATTTCCTCAATGTCATCAACAAGCTTTAAATTCAAATATACAGAAATTTATTAAAATTTTATTTCTTTACTTTTTAAATTCCATTATTTTCTAATTTTCTATGAAATCAAAAAAAAAATTCCCAAATAATTAAATCTCCAAAATATTTTTATGACCATTTTTGGACTTGCCTGAACATATTTGGTGGTCCAAAAGGGAATGAGGGCAATCTGTGTCCGTTTATATCTATCGTTGTTATTTGCAACAATAATGAATCCGGGATCTCCTTCTTCTGTTTTCCCAGCTTCGATGGCCAATGTAAATTGATCGCCGGGCATGGCAATTGGACTATGGCCTGTGGAAATGGAATCTAACTGTCTTTCATTCTCCCCAGTTTTATTCATAATAAATGTGCTTGTTTGAAATTGTAATTGGGGATCAGGATTATCAAAGTCGATTAGAATCTGCAATGGCGTATCCCCAACTGAAATATATTTAAATTTGTTTTTTGTTCTTTTTTTGATTAAATTTACCTATTTCACTGAATTGGCTAGAATCATGTTGAAGATTGATGGCAAATTTTGTGCCAGCTTTGCCGCTAATGCAAATTTTGTCGCCTTCATGGAACAAATGTGGCAATGTATAAACTTTGGTTTTATCGCCCTCAAATGTTGTCTGAATTTATGTGTCCATTTTGAATATATTTAATCTTCATTACCTTATTTACAATTTCCGGTTCCGAGAGCAATTGAATATCGCCAGCAAACTGAAATATTCATTTAAATTCAAAATTAATTATTTAATTAATTAACTTACATGAACCCAATTCAACAACCAAATTGGCCAATTCACACGAATAATTTTAGTAGCGTTTTTCTTATTCTCCACATTAAAAAGGATGGTAAAATTCGTTTTTTCATTTGGTTGTGCCGTTGCTGTAATATCACATTCAAAAACAGAGCCTGGGTGGAATGGATTCAAATCTGGATTTCCTTTTGTATAATTTGCGAATCCCCATAATTGGTTCTAAATTTACATAAAATAGATTAATTTATTTTAATCATTACGGCATAACTGCCGATGGTCAATTTATCTTTAGTGAAATCCACACGAATTTGCAACATTGTGAGGCCAACTGCCGAATTTATAAAAATTATTTAAAAATTATGAATTTTGTTATTGATGTACTGAATTTGTGCCATTCCTTCGCATCATGTAGCAAATTGATCTCCCAAAAATTGGCATTCTCCATTGATCTTGCCCGAATTCTGAATCCCATTTGAGAAATATGCAAAATGTCATCCAATTTATGGACAATTGGGGCACTCAAATAGGACAATGCTGCTGCCTAAATTAAATTGCTAATTTAATTGTGAATAAAATCCGCATACATTTCCCTCCACAATTTGCTCCTTTTTCAACAATTTTGCATCGCCTTTCAGATGCAAAAATCCTATTCTGCTGTCCAGCATCGTTTTATTCCACCAATTTGGCCACCATAATCTTTGAATAATCACATTTTGGTCGCCATAGGCAAAGTCTTGAAAATAACGATGGAAAGTGATTTCCAAATGAATTTTCTTTTTCTGCGGCAATCCAAGTGCGATTGACTATTTTAATTGGGTTTAATTAAATTATTTTTTAAATATTTTTACATTATTATTTGAGAAATTTGTAGTTGTCAAGTTCATTTCCATTCTCCAGAACCATTTCGTCTTTTCCTTATTATCCAACATCACAATCAATTTTGTGCCATTTTCAGCCACCAAAATATCCAAAATTATTTTCTGATCTTCCTCCAATCCATCCAAATTGATGTAATAATTCATTTCCTTTGCCGGACATTCATTATTGCCCATCAACATTGTCTCCTTTTCCTTCGGCTCCTGTTCATCCGTTGGTTTGGTGAACGGAAAAAAAATTTAATTTAAATAAAGAAAACGAATTAAACCAACCCAAACATCCATAAGGCAATCGCAGCTTCGATAAACAAAAAAGTGAATTTGTTCATCCTCAATTCCTGGCAAAACGTCCAAACCAAGCATCCAAATTCCAACAAATTGAGATAAACGGGCACCGTTTCCAACATTTTTGTGGAATTCCTCCGACATTTTTCTGTCCACTGTAAATACACGGTATTTTCCTAAAAATTTTTCTTTGTCATTTTATGGATTCATTAATTATTTCTACCAGTTTTGGGCAACCAAATTGTCGTGAAAAGGGAATCCTCTCGGCCAAAATTCAATGAAAAATGTTCGATTTGACCAAAAATATAACTAAAATTTCGTTAAAAATAAAATGGAAAAAATTTTAAGATAATCCAATGGTTTACTTATAATATGAAAAGGACATTTTCAATTGGATGGATTTGCCCTCTTCAATTGTTCGCACCAAAATGCCGTGCCATGGTATTGCGCAAGGTCCCCATTGAGCTGATTTTCCGGCACAAAATTCGGCTTGCTTATTCAAACAACGTTCAGCAACTTCATTCTATAATATTTTAATAAGATATTTTTAAATTAAATTTTTCTGAAAAGAGTTAATTTATTCTATTCTTTCAGGAAAGAAATCAACAGGAAAAAGTGCAATTATTCTTTCCGGAAAGAAAGCAATTGGAAAAAGTGCAAATTATTCCTTCCGGAAAGAAGTCAACCGGAAAAGTGCAAATTATTCTTTCCGGTAAGAAGTCAACCGGAAAAAGTGCAAATTTTTCTTTCCGGAAAGAAGTCAATAGGAAAAAGTGTGCAATTATTCTTTCCGGAAAGAAGTCAACCGGAAAAAGTGCAAATTTTTCTTTCCGGAAAGAAGTCAATAGGAAAAAGTGTGCAATTATTCTTTCCGGAAAGAAGGCAATTGGAAAAAGTGCAAATTATTCTTTCCGGAAAGAAGTCAACCGGAAAAAGTGCAAATTATTCTTTCCGGAAAGAAGTCAACCAGAAAAAGTGCAAAATATTCTTTCCGGAAAGATTCTTTCCGGAAAGAAGTCAACCGGAAAAAGTGCAAATTATTCTTTCCGGAAAGAAGTCAACCGGAAAAAGTGCAAATTATTCTTTCCGGAAAGAAGTCACCAGGAAAAAGTGTGCAATTATTCTTTCCGGAAAGAAGGCAATTGGAAAAAGTGCAAATTATTCTTTCCGGAAAGAAGTCAACCGGAAAAAGTGCAAATTATTCTTTCCGGAAAGAAGTCAACCAGAAAAAGTGCAAAATATTCTTTCCGGAAAGATTCTTTCCGGAAAAAGTCAACCGGAAAAAGTGCAAATTATTCTTTCCGGAAAGAAGTCAACCGGAAAAAGTGCAAATTATTCTTTCCGGAAAGAAGTCACCAGGAAAAAGTGCAAATTATTTCCTTCCGGAAAAAAAGCAAAATCTCTGCCGATGAAAATCATTCAAATATCCTTTTTTAATTTAAATTTTACACCAACATAATCTGCGTTGTTGACCCGATATTGATGGGCGAATGCCATCCCAGACAACATATTTTTAGCATCCAATTGGCCGGGATAACAAATTAGCAATCTGCATTATTCCTTGTTTATTTCCGAAAATGGACAAATGGGGTTACTGACCCTTCACTTTCGCAAAGATAGCTATTGGGCAAATGGAATCGAAGGCCAAATGAACGAATTTCCTCCTGTCCAGGTTGAAGCATGCATTGATCATTGCTCACATATTCAAGCGACTTTTGGCCATCATTCCCGTCAGTCAACAGTATACTATGAGTGAATTAAGTTTACACATTTTTAAATTAATGAATTGAAACTAACGGATCATTCTGTTGACTGTTGCTTACAAATACGAAAATGAGAATGAATAGGGAAAGATGGATAAATCCACGCATGGAAAGATTTTTATTGGGGAATATTAGAGGAAAATTACTTTTTGATATTTTATTTGGTAAAATTTTTATTATTTTTTGGGAAATATTTGGAAATAAATAAATGAATGGGGCAAATTGTGGATTCGAATGATGGGCGATTTAAATTATAAAATGAAAAAAAGATGATTAATCCGTTCAAATTGGATGCTCTCCTCTATCCCAAATTTTCCCAAATTAACAAATTAAATGTACGTTTAATTTTATGTAAAAACGATGATATCATCATTTCATTTTACCAAAAAATTGGAATTAGTATAATATTTACGGTATATGGATGATAAATGGATGGAGCAATAAAATTAAGAAAATATTTAATTTTAATTTATTTATTTTTTTATAATCTTTTATGACCAAATGAAAATAATTTTTCGGTTGATTTATTTAAATGTTCATATTTTTTGATGTTATGAATGTTATATTATTGAAAAATCTCTCCATTCTTCATCAATTCTCCCTTTCACTTTTCAATATCGGCACAAAGCAAAATGCGATGAACATTTCCTTGGGTGTTTTCTTCAAAATTATCCAAATGAATGCGGCATTTAGTCTAAAAATGCTCTATGCCCTTGGTCCCTCCTCTGCCTTTTCATGATAAAATTTGACATTATCTAATCAAGATAGTAAATTTTCAAATATCTGATTTAAGAATTGTATTGAGCGCTTCAGTTTGATCCTAGAAAATATACTTTTTTTTAATTTTTTATTTTTCTGAAATAATTTTATCAAATTGCAGTGAAATCGCTTTCCAATTTCCATTGACCAAAATATTAAATAAAATTTGAAATGAATAAGAATTGGATGGTAAAAAATTAGAAGAAAAAATGATTCTTCGGATTATGATATTCATTTTGAAAATTTTTTAAATTTGAATAGACAAATTTCTACCTTATAAATAAGGGGAGCGGGACGGGTAGTATCCGCGGATAATTTTCGACCTACAGTCCCGTTAACCGCACTTTGACTTTCCGCACTATCCGTTATCCGCTTTTTCATTATCCGGTTGCGGATTAACCCTATATAAACTTTATATTCAGTTTATTAATCTCGTTATAGTTCTTTTTGGATAATTTATATAATTCCTAGACTTCAAATTTATAAATCTCTCTTTCTCTCCCAAATATTACCATATCAATTATCAAAATATAAAAAATACGTCACTCATCCGTGAATTTAATAATTTGAGATGATAGATGATTCATTGGTTATTAAATTTACTAATTTAATATATTTTCATTTACATTCACCAATAATAAATATCGAAAAATATTTTTTTTCAAATTAATTTCCTTTAAAAATGTCACCAACTTATTCCTGCATAAATAATATTTTTCTGGGTGCCATTTTTGTTATGATAATTTGCTCAGGAGCCTTTAATCAATCAGCTGATGAAATGTATGTCCCACTAATAAAAATTTATTTATTAATTAATTATTTAAATAATAATAAATATATTCATTTTTTTTTTATAAAATTTCGATTTTTTAACAGAATGTACAATACCACAACTAAAATTGAATTACCATTTAATGGGCAATGTTTGGGGAACGGAACATTTATGTTCAATGTGGATTTTCGATTGTTTGAATTCAAAGATTTGCTTCTGACAAATAGAGATGCAACAACAAATAACATTGATAAATGCTTAAGGCATAAAAATAAAATATTCATTTTAAAAAATAAATTATTTCGTTTCAGCTTTTTGTTCTGTTATGAAAGTCCTAGCGAATATGTAAAACCTCAATTCAAAGTATTTTATTTAAAAAAAAATAATTTTACTTTATTTATAAGATTGCGAATAAAAATAGTAACAAGTTTTGGAATTCATGCCCAGAAAATTTGCTTGGTTTTAATATTAGTTTATGCCTGAAAGAAGACGATAAATTGAACTTGCACATTTCATTTTCATTCATTGAAGAAAAAATGAGGTAAAATTGAAATATAAAAATATACAAAATAATTAATTATATATTTACTTTCAAATAGAATGTTTGGATTACTTCAACACTCGACAATGAATTTTCTTCGAATTCATTTCGAACCAAACAATGTTCTAATATTTTATCAAATTGATGATGAGGATAAGGAAGTGGAAAAATTATTTTTGACAAAAGGGGATGGTGATGATAAATATGATATTTATACTTATAATGAGGATCGTGATCTTGATAGAGAACGGCAAAATTTTTCATTTTACAACGGAAATAAAATGCTTCTAAAAAAGCTGGTAAAAATATTCTTTAAATTAATTAATTGATCATAAAAAAAATTTATGGTAATTATAATTATTAATAAATTTAAATTCAGTCTCCATGGCATGTTTTGTTGGATCTTGCTTCAATTTCAAATGGCAGTTTTCGAATTCATCACCCAAAAGGATGTGCGGCAAAAATAAATCCAAATAATCAAACAATTTTGATTAATTGCATTCCAAGTATTGAAAAATATGTGTCCTGCGAATTTGATAAACCAAATGATGGTATATAGTTTTTTGAAATTTAAACAAATCTTTAGAACAATGTGGGAAAAAATGCCGAAAAAAGTTAATAGAGGTTATTTTTTTGAAAACAGTAATAACAAAATATGCAGAAAAATGTAACAACCAAAAAATTCCCATCACTTATTAGAAAATATAAAAATAGGGAATAAACAATCTCCAGTTTAAGAACTAAAAATTTGATCATATTATCTATAATATTTTTTTAAATCTGAATACATTTTTCTGCATATTTATCAAATTTTTTTAAATTAAAATTTAATTTTTACGAAAATAGAAACATCATAAAGAAGCTTTGATATCGCGTGGGCAAAATATTATAGATGCAACAAAATGGCCATGGATTGTTTCACTTGTAATTAGTTTAGAACAAAAAACCAGGCATGACCACGGCTACGGCTAAGCCGCGGTTAGCCGCGGCTAGCCGCGGCTACGGGCGGCTAACGGCTACAAATTTTGAAAATTTGACGGCTAAAGGGCGGCTAACGGCTATAAATTCATAGCCGCGGTTAGCCGTGGGATAGCCGCCATCCACAAATTTTCTATTTTTTGGAGATTTTTTCATAAAATTCCCTCCATCAATATTTATTATTATTTTAATTAACAAATTTTTGCCATTATTTTAAAATTTTTGGTAAATAATTTGCAAATTTTTCCCAGCGGGATAATTTTTTGCCTATTTTTTCTTTTCTAGACTATTTTTTAAAAAATTTTTTGACCAAAAAATTTTTTTCTAAAATACGGCTAACCGCGGCTAGCCGCGGGCGGCTACGGCTATAAAATTTCAAAAAATAGGCGGCTACGGGCGGCTACGGCTATGAAATAGCCACGGCTAAAACGGCTACGGCTATAGAAAAATTGTAGCCGTGGTCATGCCTGCAAAAAACTGAGAATTATGGTGGCTGGGTGGTACAACCAATGAATGCCAAATGCACTGGTACAATAATTCACCCCAATTATGTTTTAACAGCGGCACATTGCTTCGAACATTTGGTAATTCAAATAATTTTCCAATATTTAATGGTATGGAGTAAAATATGATTTTACTAATTAAAATATATAAAAACTGCTTATTTGTTTATTCAATTTGACAAAAAAAAATAATCGATATTTGGAGAAATATATATTTTATCTTTACACCTAATAAATAATTATTGGCATTAATGATTTATGAAACATTTTTAAATCATTTTTTTCAATTTTATAACTGCTTCTCACAATTTCTAAGG
Organism: Pratylenchus scribneri; assembly: GCA_030063045.1. Lineage (NCBI taxonomy): Eukaryota > Metazoa > Nematoda > Chromadorea > Rhabditida > Pratylenchidae > Pratylenchus > Pratylenchus scribneri. The sequence continues at coordinate 2,733,280 of JAQSEB010000082.1, forward strand.
TTACTATTTTTTCGGCACAAAAATTTCTTTTTTTTTGTCACAAAAAATGCAATAAAAATTATAACAATTTTTTAATCAGTTATATCTTATATTGAATATCCGAATATATTGCTAATAAAAAATTGAAAAATTTATTCGTCGTGATAAATTTATAATCTTGATATAATTTGAATTGAAATATAATTATTCTTAATTACCTAAAATAATTTGAATTTTGTTTTAATTTTAAAAATGGTTTTTTTAAATAATTTTTATAATTTTCTTTCAGCCAAGACTGAAAATAGAGTATAATTCAACACAAATGACTGAAAAGGGAGAGGAGTATTTGCAAATCATTACATATGAATTACTTGGGGTTAAAATTTATGTTGGGCATTTCGATTTATCCAATCCAACTGTACAAATTAGTGAGGAAAAGCCAATAAATGTGATTATCCATGAAAATTCAACGATCAATTCCCCCAGCGTAAACGATATCCCATATATTGATGTGGCTTTAATAAAAGTTTATTGGTTGAAATTTTTTAATAAATTAATTTATAAATTTAGATTTCTGAACCATTGAAATTTAGTGAAAATATTAGATCAATTTGTTTGGCTAATTTTGAATTACAAAATGAGACAATTGTTCGCATTTCTGGATGGGGGGATAAAGAGGGTTTGGACTTAAATTAAATGCAAAATATTAATAATATTATTATTATTTTTATAGAGATGGATTATGAGGGCTCCAATAGCTTGTAATATATAATTAAAATATTTATATTAATTTTAATCACCTTACATAGAATAAATAATAAAATAATTATTGAATTTGAATTTAATATATTTTAATTTTAGATTTGCACGTATTCCTGAAGATAATAATATTTTGCAAGAATCTGCGGCAAAAATATTGGATAATGGAGTATGTTTGCCGCTGGCGATCGAAGCAATTAAAGGGCGATATAGAGGAATTTCGGAAGAAAAATTTCAAGAAATTGCAAATATCGAAAAAGAACTTAACAAATTAAAATATTGTTTGCAGGGATTGGATAATTCAACAATACAAGGGGTAAATTTAAAAAAATGAATTAAAATACACAATTTATATTTATTTTCACTTTTTAGGGTGATAGTGGCAGCCCAATGATGTTTTCCATAAATGGAACTTGGTTCAGTTTTGGCATTGCTTCTGGAGGATTTTTAAGGGAATCTTTAGAGGAAGTACCAAAACCAAGTTGGAAATTTATTTTTATAAAATATTCAAATATTTATTTTAGTGTATTACGCAAAAATTGATGGACACCTTTGTGATTGGATTCAAATAAAGACGGAAGGAAAAGTGCATTGCAGTGGTTTTTAAATTCGATACACATATATGATATGATTTTAATTTTAACTATTAATAAAGTATTTTTATTAATAAATTAAATTTTAATATTTATGTACAAATGTATTTTAAATCCTGGCAAATTAAAAAAAAATTATTGGACCATTTTTACATATATGTATTCATATTGAAAAAATATTTATTTATAAAAAAATATTAAAAATGCCTCTAATGGTTCAAGATTTCAGAAGTTTATCCTAGACCTAGACCCATAATTTTATATTCAATCAGTAAATCTTATCAGACATATCATTTCATAATTTCTTAAATTTTTTGAAATTTAATATTTCAAAATTTTTTTCATAATATATGCCGAAATTTTTGCATCTCCAGTTATTCCGCAGCCTGTTTCCTTTTATGCATGCAAATATGTATGGATCAAATTAAAACATTCAAAGATTTGCATTCTATTATGTTTGTGTTTGTATTGGCATTGGCACAACTTGAATTACTTTGTGAACACATTTTCCTCTTAATTTCTTCATAGAATTAATAATTGTATCACGATAGGGTTTATTGGTGATAATTCCAATAATTGGATTGAATTGGAGGCCAACTTTAAAAAATATTTATAGAAACTATCTCTATAATTTTCATTAGATAAAGTTGCACCGAAGCATTCGAATGCCAAATAATTAAAGGGAATATTGCCTGAAATATTAAAAAAATTAAAAGTAAATTTATTTTCTTTCTTTAATCATTTGCTGTATTTTACTTAATTTCGCTAACATGTAAATTTAAATCCCCATTTAATTTTAAAAACTGACTAGTAAAATTAATGTTAAAGTGAGTTGTTTGTTTAATTTCTTCATTCGTTCATTAAATTGGGAACGGAATTTGACGAATCGAATCATTTTTATTGCACAAAAACTATTTATACAGAAGAATATTAATGTAGAAAAATACATAAAGTAGGTATATTCGATGGCATATCCTTCCTTAAAAATAACAAATATAAATTCGAATATATTTTGGCGTCTATTTGGCCGGTTTTCGGAAAATTACAAAAAAAAATTGCCGGGCCGGCTTCCGGGCCCGGTTGTATTTTAAAATATGCCGGGTTCTGGGCACAAAAAAATGGCCCAAAAATCGCCGGGTTTTTCCGGGCCCGGCCCGGTTCCGGACTCTAATAAAAAGACCATACATGAATTTGGTGAGTATACAAAGTGAGAGTCATAATATGCATCCATCAATTGTTTGGCGTCAGGAATTGGCTGATCCACCAATTGATGCGCTTGAAGAAATTTATAATAGGTTTGGCGTACATTGTTTCCACATTTTTACCATATTTTTTTTAAATTAAGATGCATGTGAAAATAATGATGGAAAAATTTATCGAAATTTTCTTTTTTATCCTAAAACACTTAAAATTATGTACTATGTATAAATATTTATGTAAATATTTTCAATCTGTTTAACTTTTAAATGGTCGCTTATTCAATTCCACTCTCGATTAAAAAATTTACCAAAATTAATTACGCCCTAACTTTTTTGTTTTAATAAAATAGCTTTTAAAATATGTAGATAAATTTATTTTTTAACAAATTTTAAGTGAATGATAATTGCACATTTATTGGTTATGTATTTTATATTTTTCACTTTCATTAATCAATCAATGCTTTTGTTTATTTTGTTGGGTCGAAATTCAGCCGTTCCTCGTTACGCCAATTTGAAAAATTGTGAAGAGTGTACCATTTTCCATCCGGCATTCGCTTCATGGTGGTTATCATATCACCGTATGTGGTCTTGCCCTCACTGATAAGAAAAAGTAAATTAACAAATAATATTTAAAAAATATTTACCTGGTACAGCTGTATTCACTGACAACGCTGCACATATTCCCTTCGATGACAATTTCCTTCAAATCAGTCTGAAAAATTTGTTAATAATTAAAAAATAATATTTTATTGTTTTTCTTACATATCCAAATTTGTATTTGGTATTGGGAAATCGGATGAATGCATTCGCATACATTTTTTCGATTGCATCGCGGCCATACACCGGGCCATTGGGCTTAAATTTGGAATAAAAGAATTAAAATATTGAAATTAGATTAATTTATATTTTTAAATAATCATTAATTTTGACAAAGTTCCGAATTTGGGATAATTTTTATGCCAAAGAATAGCCCAAAAGTGACCAAATTATACAACTTTTTAAAGATTATCTCCAACTAAATTCAATTTATTTAAAGTCATATTTTATTCAAATCCCAATTCATTTTTATGGGCACGAATCGGGCAGTAAAAATCTATCCCTTTTTTGGCCAAATTCCTATTTTCCTATTTTCCCATTTTGATAAAAATTGAAGAACGATAATTCTAATTTATTTTTTTCCCTAAAAAATTCTTACAGCGGAAATGTTTGTTGCCTCCGGTAAAATTGTCTTGGCCAATCGTTTTGCATCGCAGTCAAGGAATGCATCGTCCATTTCTTTCCAAACGGCACGAATTTCCGCTTCAGCGTTAGCGTTAGAATTAGAGGACATTTTTTATTTAATAAGAATATTTTTAAATTAAAATAAATGGAATGTGAATGTGAATGGATAGATGAATTTTTTGTAAATTGTTGATATTATTTATAGATAGACAGTAGAAAAGGAGATTATAAATTTTCTGCTGGAAAAGTGACGGGTCATTGTAGTTTGGAGTTTTTGTACAAATTTTATTGGAGAAATGGGCGGGCGAAGAAGAGAAAATGGTTAAAAATTCTTCTGTAGATTGTAGTTTTTGAACAAATTATTTTATTCTGACATTTGATGATAAGGGAATGGAGGTGAAAATTTCTGGGAAAAATTTTGTTCCAATTATGGACAATGATCACACATTCGGATGATTTTTTCGAAATTTTATAAATTTGCTTTAAAGAAATGAAATATTTACACTATTTGATGTGGAATGAAGGAATTGGATTAGATGGTGCAAATATGACATTTTCGAATGACATAAATAATAAATTAGTTTCTTAATTGAATTATATTTTTAAAAATTATTTAATTAATGAAAAATATGAGATGATATTCACTATCTGCCAAATTGGCAATTTGCATACATTTTCTTTCTCTCAAAATTTCAATAAAAATGAATTTTAATTTATTTACCATTTTGTTCACTTTTTTGATTTGAAAGAATGTAATTTTGGTTTGAACCATTGCGATTCTATTTTTAATATTATATCATACATTCATATTGAAAATGTCGAAAATATAATTGAATAAAATTGTATTTTTATATCCGTTTTATAGTATGGAATAATTTTGAAAAAAAATTAATCAAATTCATTTCTTCCCAAAAGTAATATTGTTAAGATGATTCAAATTATTAAATTAATTAAAAATTAACTATTTTATATTAATGAATAACATATAAATTGTAAATATAAATTAATCTAAATTAAGAAATTGGATAAAACGGACAATTTTCGGATCACCCATATTTTCATCCCATTATGGGTGATGTATTAAGCATAAAATCTGCCAGTTTCTTTGAGTTCAATGAGTGCCACCACTACCAAATAGCATTATTTGCCTCTATAAATTAATTTTTAAGATTTAATTGTGAATTAAGAATTAACTTATAAAAGTAAGCCACATTATCAAAGAGTCAATATTTACGACTTCATTTTAAGTTTTTACTCCATTTTTATTTATATTTGCCAATATGTTTTAATTTCATTAAAGGCCACAAATACTTTTCGAATTTGTGGCCTAACAATAAGCCAAATACACCCGAATTTGAAGCCTCCCTTATCTTTCCTTTTTCTTAATAATTGAATGGAACCATTCAAGCAATCATCAAATAGAGAATTATAAAAATTTATTATTGATTTTGAATATTCTCCACTCCACAGTTTAAAATTCCTTTATATTCCCTTCTCATTAATAATAAATTCAATTTTCATATATTTTCGCTTTAAATGTCCGAAATAGAGAGTTCGGTCTGCAGTTCGGTGGAAAATTCTGAATTTGAATCGAATGCAATTTTTGGGACTGCAATTTGCCAAGTTTGCAATTTTGTCGGTGCCAATTCCCATTTTGAGGCAATCACCTGTCGAGCATGTGCCGAATTTTTTAGGTTCACCAAAATGGGTTGAAAATTTATTTTTTGGACTAAATTTTTAAATTTATAGGCGATCTGTTCATAATTTACGTGCATATAATAAATGCAAATATTTAACGGCGGATGGAAATGAATTTGATGAACAAAAAGGTATTTGAAAGGATATACCATAAATTAAATCAAAAATTATATTAGTAAAAAATTGTCGTCATTGTCGAATGCAAAAATGCCAACAAATTGGAATGCAAGCTGAAAATGGTCTCGAATAAATATTATAAAATCTAAAATTCAAATTAATAATTTTGCAGTCGATTCTCGACTTTTGTTGAGGCGAAGGATAAAAAGACAAACGGCTGAAAAATTCATCAATCCAAGGTTTCCAGTTGCTAAGGTGCATTCCAATAATTTTGATTATCCTCCATGGAATATAGTTAGATATTCGAGCAAAAAATTATATTTATTTATTTATTTTTTTAGAAATTAGTAAAATTTGTATGCCTAAAATATCAAAAAAAGTAATTTTAGCAAGGTTAGACCGAACCCGAATTATGAAAAAAAGTTTTTTCTTAATTCTAATACTAGATACTAGAATTATAATATCAGTTATATAGATTTTCATCTTATTTGCTAAAGTTTTACTAATTTGTCAATTCCATCAATTTAATCTCAAATAAGATATCCAACTTGATGTCTGGCCAGCTTGGCTTCATTTTCAATAATTCTTCAAGAATTGAACCATTTTCAATAATTTTATTATCAAATTAAAAAACAAACTGTACGCAATCCAAAAATATTAATTTTTTTTAATTGGTTCAGAATTAATGGAATTATGCCTAAAAGCTAAAACCAATGAAATATTCATTAATCATCAAAGAAGGTAAATTTAAAAGATTTTTGGGCATAACTTCCATCAATTCTAAATCAATTTAAATAAATTAATATCATTTGATAACAGACAGTCTGATTTTTAATCTGGTACTAAAATTATTGAATTAATTCATTCCTTGATAAATTATTATAAATTAGAAATTGGCACGGCGCTTAAGTTGGTGTGTACTGTGTACCTTGTTTATCCTGTTGGATAATTTCAATTCCAAATACGAAAAAATCATTTGCAAATAAATAATAGGGATTATGGATAAAAAATCTAAAATAATTCCATTGAAGGACAATGACCATAGCCAAATGCAAAATTTGCAATCATTATGTTATGTGGACGACAAATTTCGGAGGATTTATTTTGCCCAAGGATTTCCTCTCGAATTATTGGAGAAAACATTTTCATTTGGCACATTATTGGAAATACTTGAATGGAGTGAACAATTTCATTTGCTGGGAATGGTATTGGGCAAAATATTAAATAATTATATTACCAAAATGGTAACAGGACATAAATTGGTGGAATGCCAAAAATGGGGCGGTGGAGGAGCAATCATGCCGTGTGGCCAGTTGCTATCAATGTCGAGGTGGCACAATCAATTATTGCATGACCCAAAGTCTTTTGGTGCTCTTTGATTTGATCAAAACCCTTACATTCTTCAGGGAAATTGAAATCAACGACAAAGTAATAAATTGGAGAAATTATTTATTATTAATGAAAAAATAATACCGTAAATACTCTTTTAATTCCGCATGGGGAATTATTTTTCAACCTCTCAAAAATTGTGAAAATTTTGGAGTCTAACTCCTTAATTTGTGGACATCTTTGAATGAAATATAGTAGAATTTGTAGAACTTTATGGAACTAAGAAAATGAAATAAAAAATTTTTAAAAGTCACCATAATGAGCTATGGGTCTTCAAAGTCCAGCAGGATGAGGAATTATTAAATAGTGGGAAATAAAAGAGTATATATATATATATACGGTATATAAAATGGAGTTATTACGATAATTTAAGATGGAACGGTGATTATCGAAAGTAATAAAGCTATTGGATAAATTTATAAAGCATTTTAATAGACGTAAATTTATTTTATAAAAATATATCAAAAGCTTTAATCTATATTGGATATTTACTGAGCTGTAATAAAACGGAAAGAAACACAATTTTAATTAAACCAATTGTTTTAAATGCCATGGAAATGTAATTATCCAATAGCTTTATACCATCGACAATAAACCGTATAAAATTGGATTAGGATAATAAAATGTCGAATATTCGGCTTCCTTTTTCATAAAATTTTTCATTTTTAACATTTTGTCCTAATGTATTGCTCAATCCATAATTAAGGATTTTAAAAGAATTGAAACATTTTCAGATTTTGCATTTACGAACCGTTGGAATGCCCTTCATGATGTTTTGTTATTTCTTTAATTCCTGCCAAATGAACATTGGCACCGTGCTGGACAGGGATGGAACACCGACAATCACAATTTTTGGGGAGAAGAAATATGCGGGCGATAAAATGTTATTATAAATTATTTTAAATTTGAATTTATTCTTGATATTTTCAGTGTGACCAAAACTGTGGATTATATGTTTGTGAAAATTTTTGAAAAATTCTACCTGAGTGGAATTACAAATGAGGAATATGTACTTTTGCAGTCCATTTTATTGGCACAACCAGGTTCATTCATTTTCGAACATCATAATTTTAATTGGTTGAAATACATAATTAGTTGTTAAAAGTTTAATGGCTTTTGAACTTAAAAAATATAGGGAGCAGATTCTAATAATAAGACAAAAAATTTAAAAAAATGCTTTATCGAAAATAACAAAAAAAAATTAATATAATAATAATTTTTAAATACATTTAGTGCCAAATAGTTTTTCAATGAATGGAAAATGTTCTTTAAATTTTGGCTATACCGTATTTCCTCTATTAATATCCCTCCCTCTAATAGTAGCCCCCACTCAATTTTCAAATACTGTAACTTTGAAATAATGAACTTCTTGAAAAATTTTATTGCATTTCTTTGTGCCATTATGATTTATAAAAAACGTATTATAATTTGTTCAAAAATGTCAACAGATAAACCAAATTTTGCCCATTTTGGGCTTCGAAAATTAGTAGCCTCAGGGATATTAATGGAGTTATTTATTTTGTTGGAAAAAATTTCAAAAAAAAATTCTTATACCAATAAATCCTCACTATTTTTAACCAATAGGTATTTCCATTTAATTTCCCAATTATTATTTGTTTCAGTCGCATTGAATTTGTCCAGTCAAGCCCAGCAAAAACTTCATGCGGAATCAGAAAAATTGGGTACAATGTTATTACGAATGCTACAAAGAAGGCTGGGCCCAATGGCCGGTGCAAGCAGATATGCCGAAATACTTCCACTCATTCAATTGGCCTACATTTTGGCCAGAAAACGTTATGAATTAATCAATTATTTGGACATTTTCTACGAGGATGGACGAATCCATAAAAGTGTTCCACCAGCATTGAGCTCATTTTGTACAATTGGCAGTTTGGAAATGGAAGGAAAATAGTTGGATTGAAATTTAAATTTGATCAAATTTGATTATTATTCTGCATCATTTTATGTGATTTATTAAATTTTATATGATTTATATTCGGTAACATTTTTTCATAAATTTATAAAGTTTCGATAAATTATAAAAAATTTAGAATATTTTTATCTAATATTTAAAATGTATCGAGGCAATAAATTAAATTTTACCGAATTTCCTCTATTAGACCCTACCCTTCTAATAATAGCCAACCTCTCGACTTTGAAATAATAATGTATTCTTTACACAATGAATTTTTTTAAAAATTTTTATTACATTTCTTAATGCCATTGGTCTCTTAAAAATGCTATAGTTTGTTCAAAAATGTCAACAAATAAGAGAATTGGGCCCCATATTTTGCCCATTTTTGGGAATTCGAAAATCAGAGGCTCCTGGATTCTAATAGAGGAAATACGGTAAATGGTCAGATAAATATTTTTTAAATAAAATATTTTATTACAAAAATGTTATAAATTCATCATATTTAAATTTGGATAATGGATCAACTTATAATCCCAAAATTTTATACCGAATTTTATTTGAATTGCACGAATTTAACAGTATCAAAAATATAGACAAATTTTTAGGAAATTGTTTTTTATATGTGAAAATGTGATATTATTTCAATAAAAAAATAATTCCCTCTTTCAATTTCTACATTATTGTGCCCTCTTCTGCTTTAACTCCATTTTGGCCAATGATTTGTTCATTTATTCCTTTGATTTGAATTGGCGAAATTGTAGGTTGAGGAAATGTTGTTGCGCAATTATTCATTTGGCATTGTTGAAAAAAAGGCTGAAGAAGTGGAGAATATGCGGGCATTGCATTCGATGAAGAAAATGATGGAAATGGCGCGTTGGTCAATGTGCCTTGGAATGTTTGACCATTCCCTCCGAGATTGGCCGAATTTAGTGGGAATGCGAAAAGGGCATTGCCACCATTTGTTGTTGATGAATTCCATGCTTTAAAAAACAAAATTAATTCATTTTAAATCTTATTTTTAGTTAATTTACAGCAAATGAGTGTGTTGTTCTCCTCTGATTTGCATCCATTTTCCACCGAATTGAGTCCACCAACATCGTTTGGCATTTCACCACCTTCCTCAGCAGGTGCCGGCAAATTTCGAAGATATTTGCTTAAATTATGAATGAAATTGGCCAATTTATGATAAATAATGGATTAAGGGCGTTTGGGGACATTTTCGTCTCGCCATTACGTTCTTAGCGATTTTGAATAGATAACTATAACTCGTCGATCAATCAACCAAGTAAATGATTTAAAGTATGCATTTAATAGCCCTAATGTTGATTATTCATTGGTATATTGATCATCCAATGTAAAATTTGGCCAGGTTATGGCCAAAAACTTACGTATTTATGCACATATTTTAGTCAATATTTTCAAAAAATTTTCAAATTTGGATGCACAATATATCAATCTATAGCCAATACTATGGCTATTAAATGCATTTTAGTTTAGATCAGTTAGATGGGCTAATTTACTGAAGATCTATGGTTTTCAAAATTGCTGAAAAGGAAATGGCCTAGACGGGAATATCCCTAGGCAGGATTATTGGACCCCATTTAAATCAAATATAAGATTTACCGATGTTTTGCCCGACGATTTTTGAACCAAACCTGAATAAAATACATATAAAATAACAGGAAATATTAGCAAACTTGTATTTTTGACTCTGGTAAATTGATTTCCTTGGCCAATTTGTCCCGAGTGGTCACATCCGGATAATGGGATTTGTCAAAGCATTTCTCCAATTCCTACAAATTTCTTAAATATTTCTTTTAAGATCAATCCGAATTTTACCTCCAATTGTATTTCGGTGAATGCAGTTCGATTCCGACGAGCAACTTTTCGCCTATCTTCTGCACTCGATTTTTGGGTTGTTGAATTGGGGCCGTTTGAAGATTGACCTTTGAATATGAATGGTTTTGTGTGGCATATTTTAAATTGATATATTTTAAAAATTTAACAAATTTTATGAGGAAAGAAATATCCAACACCATAAGGGGGATTGAAACGAGCGGCTGGACATTTCTTTGCCAATAATATTACATTATTTTTAATGAGTTCTAGGTTTTCAGCATAGATTGAAATAGACTTTAAACTTTTCAGGCTATTTATCAGTTCCTTACTTATTTTCTTATTTAAACCTAATGAAATTTGTTCTTATGTAGAAATTTTTTATTTAAAAACATCAATAAATTTTCCATTTTATCCATAAACTCTTTAATATTTTAAAATTACTTTGTCCAGCAATGATGAAATTTGGCGGTGCAAAATGTGCCGGGATTGAGGGCGGCGGTGAATTCAATTGAGGCTGCTGCAAATTTGACAAAATTGATGGAGGAAATTGGCTGAAAAATGCAGCCTGTGTGCCCAGCAAACTTTCCATCATCATTTGGTGCAGATTCTTCAAAATTAAATGCAATTGAGCCAAATTTTCCCCTTTTAATATTTATTATTTACCTGCTGCTGTTGTTGGCCACTTTCATTGCATCCACCACCACCAATAATCCCTCCGCCAATGAGCGGAAAGGATTGGGGCGGCGGGTGGGGTACAGTAGGACTTTGAGGGAGGAGGGGAATTGGGGCAGAAATGATGGATTTGTCGAGGAGGAAATTGGAATTGGAGGCAAATGATGAGTGAATAATTGGTAAAAACATTGAATTTGTTGAAGATGATGAGGTTGGGGAAATTTGCAGAAGGCCTTCCTCCATTTTTGAAAAATTTTTCTTAAATTTTGGAAATTTACGAATAAATTCAAATTGAGGTTTTGAGAAGAAAGAGGATTGAGGCTGGCGGAAGGTGAGTATCGGATTGCTCTTTTGGCATAAAAATAAATAAATATTTGCATTTTATGAATCCCAAAAGCTTCGGAAATTAAAATGGCCACTTTGAAACTTTTCCTCTTTTCTTTAAAATTTTCACTATTTCTCATGAATTAAAGAACTCTAGAAAATTAAATCCCGTCAAAGATTTGGAGGAATAAAAAGGAAAATTTATTACTAAATTAATTTTAAAAATGATACTTGTTCGGTTTAAGTCCTATTTTTCTTGAGTCCGTGAAAAGTGAAGGGTCTCCTCTTAAGTTATCAAGATTAGGGTTAGAGGTTATTAGGGATAGGATATCATTTCAAGTATCTCTATCTCTAAATAACACGAATCCTGATGAATTATAGGGGGACACTTTTCACTTTTCAACAAAAATGGAACCAAAACCGAAAAAGTACCTTTGAAATAATATTTGAAGGGAGGATTACGATTACTGTTCCAATTAATTCGTTTTAGCTATTCCAAAGCTAATTTTGGCATCAATAAAAATGCAATGATGAATTTTTGAGGTTTTTCATCCTTCATATTTAGTCCTGGCTTAAAGGGGAAGCAATGTGGTGGAAAAGGGGCCAGTCAATCGAATTGGTTGTGGAAGCTATTTTCGAGAAGAGCCAATCGTCGCCGGCAGCCGGCTGAGAAAACCGATTTGCCGTTGTTTGGGGGGAATTGGCGGGGATTGAATTGGACGTAAATCTGCTCTTCGGCTGCTTCACCGAGAATGGTGGCGGCGACCGGCCGCCTTCCCCTGCCCTCCTTCTTGTTCTTGTTGTTTACATTGGGGATGAGCCGATTGCTTGGGGGGGAGGAGGGGAGAATGATGGGCTTTGGTGGGGGGAATTGGCGAACAAGGATTGGCCGATTAGTAGGGGAAATAAGGGATGATGCCCTTATGGCCAAATGGGCCAATTTGAGGGAGGAGGACATAGGCAAAAAGGACAATTGAGGAGAGGGGAACAGAAAACAGTCAGACGTTGTTGTTTAGAACGTCGGATGGCATTACCTTAAATTTGTGAGATATTGGAAAAGTGCATTTTTGCCATCATTCTTGATTTATTTATTCTAATAGTGCATAAATTTCCTCAATCACATTTTTGGAAGCAGCCCTACTTATCACAAGCCAACTTAGTGCAAGGCTCAATAACACGAAAAGTACTAAAACAATTTCATTAAATTTGGTAACAATTGAAAGAGTTAATAGGTGAGATCTATCGGAAGGATATAAAATTTATTTTAATCAGTTTAAAATTCAAATAGTTATTATCAAAAAAAAGTCCAAAAATTACGAAAAATGATGTCAGACTTATTCTCAAAATGATATTTTCACAAAAGACTTATTTTATATAATATACCTATTGATAGACAAAAATTGTTTCTTCATATAATATTATAATGGATAGACTCGGTTCAATACTTCGAAAATTATGAATGATGCGTCAAATTTTCTCCGCATCGATTTAGGGGTTTACCCAAAATTTCTCTTTTTTAATACCTTGGAAAAAATAGAATAATTTGAACATTTGGGAATAATATTATTTGATTACATAAATACAAATCCTCTTCACTAAATTTGTTTATTTCTCCCCCATCACTCCATAAAAGGTGAAATGCCGAAGTGGATTGGATTGGAAGGTTGTGTAAATAATCCATCCAAAAAAGGTGGATGAACGACTTGTCGCTCAAGAACATTGAGTAAAGTATAAGCCACAGAAGCCTTTAATGGAGTCGGCAATTGGCCCTCAAAAAGGATGACAAATTCATCCACCTTTTTGATAATCCGACGGCAATATTCCCTTGCTCAACCTTCTTTTATGCCATTCTCCTTCATAAGTAACCTCTTAAACATAAATGTAAATTGGCCAATGTTCCCGAAAATGGGCAAAAATGTTAATGTTGTTTATTTGAGTACAATTTTTGATGTTCTCTTTCAAAATTTCTCTATTTGTCATATACTTTTTAATTCATCCAAAAATTAGTCAATTTAAATTTATAAATAGGATGTAAAAGAAAACGTAAAGGGAAAAAATTCAAAAATGTTTGTATTAATTTCTATTCTTTCTTTCAATCTCTTTTAATAGTAAAAATAAAAAGTGATATTTTCAACTTTTATTAATTTTATATTAATATTCAGACATTTTAGATGTTCACATTCATTTAGAAATTATTAAGCTCTAAAATTTCTAATTATGATTCCCTCACCTAATTTCCTCTCCAAATATGCTGTGTTTATCTATGTTAATTAAAATATTTTAATTCTTTCAACTTTTGTCCCTAATTTTTTATATATTTCAACTCCAACTTTTTTCAAACATTAATGATTAATTAATTAATTAATTTCGATTATTATATTTTGTGTTTTGGTATATTAATTCATTAATGAATATAAATAAGGAAAGATGAGAGCCGCAATTCATTTACCCAAGGCCATTTCCGGCTTTTGGTTGCCCATCGCAGATTTGTTATCCCCTTCCTCCGCTCCCCATCCTCCTTTGGTGAATGGCCCAACAATCAAATTCGAGAGCAAACAATTATTCTTTTTGCCTTCCAAATATGGTTTTGACATCTATTTTTATGTTGACTTTGATGGCCGGATGACAGGTGAACAAGGGTTTAAGGGAGGGAGGAGGGGAGCAAAATAGGCAAACCAAGAAAAAATGGGATAGGCAAGAAGGAGAGAATAGTGGAATTATGACCGGACTTTCAAATAATTTTTTTTTGACAAATAAGTATTTATTGACAATCTAGACCAAATTAAATAAAAATTAATCCTATTAGATTTAATTTATTAAAAATAACTTTAATTGTTTAGTTCAAAATGGGTTTTAAACCGATGTCGTTAGTTGGCTTTATCTCATTTTCAAAGTTCGGTTTCGGTTTTTAGGTAAAAAATCGATTCGATTTCGTTAATTTTGGTTAGATTAACTGACCATAAACTCCCTAAATTTTAATATCCAATAATGCCATTTTAATTATATATATTGAAATAAGAATACCCAAAATTAGTACAAAATTATTTAAATATTTTATACATTTTATTTGTGAAATAAGTTCATTTAAATTATTATTTTGTTAGCCAAATTTGCTTATTACTTCTTCCTGAATATAAAATAATAATTATTAAATAGAAATATTTGGAAATGTAACTCGCCGAAATAGCCGCACATAAATTCGATTTATTCGAAGAATGGGAGGCCCAATAATTTGATGATGCCATTTAATATTTGTTGAAGGTTGAACATTTTTCATTGATGTATTTGGAATGGAATTGGACTGAAATTTTAATTTCAATATTAATTTTAATTAAATATTTACTTTGTTGTCGCAATTCGAAATTTGCCGCATTTTTTCATCATTTTCAATTTTCATCTTCAATTCCCCAATTTTTTCCATTGTTTTTTTCTGCATTTGTTTATTCCTCTCAATTTGTTCTTGGATTCCATTTATTTTTGATTCCTTTTTTAATATTCATTAATTAATTCTCCATTCCCTATTTTAACCTTTTCCATTTCCCATTTAGTTTTCACCAATTCGCCCAATAAAATTTCAATCGTTGCTTTCAATTGGCCACATTTCTCCTTTTCTTCCCATATTTTCCTTCTTAATTCATTCATTTCCCTTATATTTTTAAATTCTTCCTGCAATTTTCAATTAATTTAATTCAATGTTCAATTTTAATTTTGCCTCGACTCCTTCCATCAATTCATTTCGTTCATTTTTTCGCCATTTTCTTCTTTTTACGCCATTCTCATTTTTTGTCAAATTTTCCAGAATAAAATTTTTCCATTTAAAATGTTCCGCCGCCAATTCATTTTCAGTTAAGAATGTTTCCTTTAATTATTATTTTTAAACATTAGATTTTTTTAATTAATTAACAAATCAACAAAATAAATTGAATCGAATTTAGTATAAATTTAATAAACATTTTTGTACAAATCAAAATTTACCTGTTCCACGAATAAATCGGCCATTCCTTTTTTGTAGTTTTCGATTTCAATTTTTATTTTTTCTTTGAAAATATTTTTATTTTTATGCAAAAACATTTTGAAGGTTTTAATGAAAATATGGCGAAATGAATGATTCAATAAATTGTGGAATTTAATGAAGAATTATATTTTTTAAAATAATTTTGATTAAAAACTGATAAAAAAAAGTGCTTAAATTAGGGTGCGTCATATTTTCTCGAAAATTCCTCGTTATTCATAAAATTAATTTATTTATATTTATGAAATATTTTAGAAAACTTAAATTTCCTGGATGACGGACGGATAAAATAATATTTTATTAAAATGAGATGATTTATTCCCATTATTTTAACATCATCACTTTATCATTTTCCACATTGATTGATTATATAATTCATTAATTATCAACAAAATGACATTATATTGATATATTTTAATTAGAGAATTTTTCAATATTGGAAACATTTTTAAGAGTTAGTGTACAAATTAGCAATAGAAATAATATTTTTAAATACATACTCTTTTAATTCATTCCTTCTAATAATTCATTCCCCATTCTTTGGCACGATTACGATTATCCCAAATGCCAAATCCCAATGGTAAATTAGAGTATTTACAATAGTTTGCATTTTTATAATAAGTTTAAATATTTGATTAAATTCATCATTTTTTTTTATTTTCCTTCCTTCAATTTCAATTCTTCTTTCTGGCTTTCGACTTTGTCCTCCAATTGTTCATCAAGTTGGCGAATTTCGTTTTTCCTTTTCTTGCTTCTAAAATAAAGTGGACAATTTTAATTAAATAAAAGAAATAGATAATCTATCTAATTAAACATTTAATATTTATTAATTTTAAAATAGGTAATACAAATTTTTCCCAATTAAATTAAATATAATTTTAGAAAATTATTAAGCTAAAATATCTTTAAATTTACCTGCGAATGAAATCGGCGAATGTGCCCACCAAAAATACGCTAGCACCAACCAATCCTGCGGCCGGAAATAAATGCGTGACATGATGGGCCAAATGGCCTCCACTTTCAATTACATTTGATGTACCCTAAAAGAATGAAATATTTCATCAATTCCTCCCATTTTTCACTCACATAATCGTCAATTTTGTTGGCCATTTTAATTTTCCTCCTCTTTTCTGTTCGCCTGAATTTGTTCATTCAATTCCGTCGCCCCATTTCCTTCACAATTTGCCAATTCCTCAATTAATTTGTTCGCCATTTTCAATATTTCTGCATGTTTTTGCCTTGCCTCCTTCAATTCTTCCCTGACCCCAACAAATTCTCGAAAATGTTGAAAATATTTCTGAATTGACTCAATTTATTGGATAGACATAATTTTATTCACCTCAATGTCACGTTCGAAAATTTTCCGAAAACTCCTCCATTTAAGCCTCTCTGTCCACCAACATTTGGCCATTTCCCCATTGATCCAATCCACAATTTCCTTCTTCAAAATTTGATGTGCATTTGCCAATTCTTCTTCCGAAATTTTTCCATTCCCTGCCTCATCCTTTGACCAAAATTGTAATTTTAATAATAATTTTTAAATATTACCCATTGTTGGATTGCCATTTCCATTCTCGATTTGTACTCAACGCTTCCCTCCATCATTAATTTAAATTTATTGGGCATTTTAATAAAGTTTAATTGATGAAAAAATATATAAAATAGGATAGAATTTATTGATAAATCGGAAATAAAATTGGACCTAAATTAAATAAAATTTCGAAAAAATATAATAAGATTGAAATTTATTGACGAAAATGGAAATAAAATTGGCCCATAAAATATATTTGAACAGGGCCACACCCCAAATTTTTATGGATGATCATTGATCAGTGTTGGGGCTATAATGCTTACCAAATTTTTATTGATGCTGACATCATTCATAGTTTTCCGAAATTTGCTGTCTATTGCCGAAATTTTTTGGTCATTGAAAATAGTGGTTATTTTTCATTTTTGCTGAATATTCACATTTTTGACTGCGGCATACATATTGAAAATAGACTTTTTAAATTCAGAATTTTGATGATTCAAATTAGTACAAATTTGGCCAAATTTAAATAGTATGGAAATGGAATTTATCAGTCATTGGAAGAGGGGAGAAAATTGGAGTATTTTTTTTGGTCCCAATCCCAAATAAGTGGATGGGATTAAAAGACAAAGGAGGGAGGAGATATGAATGGAGGTGGTCAACTCATCTTGCCCATTGAACAGAATTGGCCTTTTTGGGAAAGCATTTCATTTATATTTAATAATAATTAAATTATTTTGTGATATTTAATATTTTTCTAGATAGCTTCAATTTATTCATGGAAAATATTGAAAATAAACTACAAGCGAAAATGAGAAGCAACTAAATTTTTAAGTGGAACATTTAAATTTACAAATAAAAAGTGAAAACTGAAAAGTATGAGGGAAATGAGCGAGCACATATGGGCATCAAGCATCCATTTCCCTTCATTTCGTTCATTTATTTTCCTTCTCCATTCATTCATTCATTAATTTCCGCATCCGCACAAATAGCGGAATGTGCCGAACAAAACGGCACCAGTGGCTTCCACAATCAGCACACCGGCAAGCTCAACGGCCAACAAAACTTCCTTCAGCGATTTCAATGCCGCATTTTGACTGCCCACAAAGCCTTTGATTTGGGTTTTTACGCATTCCAATTTGGCCAAATAATCGCCGGGGTACAAAGTTCGGATGCAGTTGGTGATGGCATTTTTGTAGCTGTTCACATAGAGTCTCATTGTATTATTCAAACTGTAGTAGAAGCCATTGAAGCCTTCCTCACAATCCGAAATGTTGTAGACCGGTTCATAGACGACAGTTTCCCACAATTGTTGGGATGGTGGTCCGGCGGTGGCGTTCACATTATTGTTCAGACTCTTTGAAGGGAAATTTGGATTTTATTGATTAATTTTTTAGTTTTATTGATTGATTTGAGTTTTATTGATTGAGTTAAACTTACGAAAATGCAGCCAGAATGAACATCGGCAAAATCGAATTCCTCAGTGATTTCGGCGGCATAAAGGAGGGTCCGGCATGCTTCGGATTTGGTTGAGGCTTGGGAAATAATGAATTTGAGGCGCAAAACAATGTCGGTGACTGAGTCAAAATATGCCTTCAATTCACTCAAATATGCTTTTGCCTCAAGCAAAGTGGCTGGGGAAGTGGAATTGACGGTGGAATTGGAATCCAAATATGATTGCAATTTTTGGATGAGAACACATTGTGATGAAGGTCCATTGACAATGCTGAAGCCAAGGGAGGAAATCAATTCATACTGGAAAGAAATTTGGTTGAATATTCGGTGCCATCAAAAACAAACCATTCTGGCCATTCCCAAAAATTGATCGAATTTGCCAAATCCTTTGATTTCCACATTTCGGACGCATTGTTCCAATGAAGGATTGAAGAAGAACAAATTCTTTTCGGATATTTGTTTGCAATGGCCCAATTTTCGGCCCGGATTGTCTCTAAATCCCATAATTAGCTTTTTGAACATTTTGTCAATTCGATTGCAAAGCAAATTGATTTTTGCCGAACTTCCTGGCCCACATTTGTCATTTGCCGTTTCATTCCTCAATGCAATGGTCAAATTGTTTGCGCCGCTGGCATCCTTTACGGCCATCAATGAGCCCATTTTGGCGGAATCAAATTGAACACCGCTGGCAATGAATTGGAAAAGGCGAAATTTGTTGGCCACTTTTTTGCATTTCAACAATGCTTTAATCTCTTTGTTGGCTTTGAAGAAATTTCTCAACAAATTGCCAATTTTGGACACTTTCTCATAGATTGTGAGGGTCAAATCCACCAACACAGCGCGAATATCAACCAGACAACCTTCGAAGATGATTTGTTGGGAAACACTCAAATACATATATTTCATGTTTTTCAGCTCAGCGATGAATTCACAAGGACACGGTTCATTTGAGGCGGGAGCGACCGTTTCCCCACCGCCGCTGACTGCCGCCGTTGTCGATGATGAATCGTCGGTTGAGGAGGAGGATGGACTGCTGGTGGCTTCGGTTGAAGTGGCATATTTGCATGTGATGGAATCCGTTGCCTCAATATCATTTTCTGATTGATCAACTTCGTTACTTTGAAGAGAATAGCCGACTAAAGTCACAATTAAAATGATTGGAAGCAATGCTGATTGGATGCGCATTTTGATGTTGGTTTTTGGTTGTTTTTTGAATGAGAAGGATTGGTGGTGGTTTTGGGGGATGCGCTTCGACGACGAGGAAGAAGTGATGATGAGAATGCGTTTTGGGACTGCTTAAATAGTCCTTGGGCCAATTGGGCCATTTCACCATTTTGAGGATTTGCATGCATCATTAAAAAAATTTGGGTGAATGACGGATAGAATAAATGGATGAACGGAGGACGAAATTGTGGATTTGAATGGCAGACAAACAATTATTTTGGTTTTTTTATTTAAAATAATCATTTTTTTTCGAATAAAATGCACTTTTTGTTTTCGCCGATTTGTCTCTTCAAAATTTACATTTGTATGAAAACATTTTACAAATGAAGTTAATATGATTTCCCAATCAAAAAAACGGAAAGGGCAATGACATGACAATCAATGGAGAAAAATTTAATTTAAAAAAAATAATTTTATCAATAATTGAAAATTTGTTAAAAAAAATAGAAAAATATCTATTTTTTATGTATATTTATATTTAGTGTATTAAATTCTTCAAAAATGTTCCGCAAATTGTGACCATTGTATTTTGTCGCAAAATGCCAAAATGTCACTAAAATTTAATTAATTATAGAATTTTAATAATTTTTTTCAAACTTTTCTCCATTTTGATTGAAACATTTGCAAACTTGCAAGAAATGTTGGTTTAGGTCAATTTGGCCAATGCATTCATTTAATATTTTCTTCACCTCCAAATCTTTGATTTTCAATCCACATCTAATTAAATATTTAAATTTTCATTTTATTCATTTTATTTACGGACTTTTGCCCATTAAAGCAATATAAATTGCGCAATTTTTGGATGCCACATTTTCGTGAACATTTATCAATGTACATTGCATTTTTGATGAATGGAATTTGCAGTCCCATTGAAATATCTTAAATGAAGGGATTAAATTGAAATAAATAAATTTAAGGACCTTCCAAATTCTGATGAATTTGCTCCACCCAAGGCTGAATATATTTTAACAAAATGCCTTCAAAATCTCTGTACTCCGTTTTTTGTTCTCCAATTCCGGAAAAACAACTGCAAAAAAATATTAATTCCTTTTTTAAAATTAAATAAAAAATATTAAATTCTCTGCTGAATTTTGACCTTTCTTGTCTAATCGATTCTCGTTGAATACAATCAAAAAATGTGAAAATCTGATTTTTACGCATTTCCATGCAAGGTGAAAACGTTGATGTAGAATTAATCAACTTAATCAATAATTTTTGAATATTAATCAAATTGTGTGGAACTTTTTGTAGACCAGCCCTGTCCACACATTGATCTAAACATTCCGCAATTTCGTCTTTCATTCGTTCAAAGCATAACTTTTGTTGGTTACATTTGCACTGAATTTAATATAATTTTATGAAGTGTTCTACTTTTTTTTACTTGACGAATTTGCTCAATTCCATAGGAAAATGTAGGCAAAAATGAGCAAAGCAAAATAAGCGTTAATTGACGATTTTCCATAATTTTTGTGATTGAATTTGAGAATATTAAGATGAATTGATGGTATTTTCTTGGAAGTTTATTTTGGTTAAATCCGCAATAATATTTTGGACCTTCCAAACCCTTTTTATATTGGTTGCCAGCCGCCCGCGCAATTTTGTTTTCCATTTCCAATTTTCAATTTGTTTACATGATTCCTTCCTAGGAGGAAACCAAAATTAATGAAAACAATCTAATCCATCCATCTATCCAGTTTGTTGACGAATGAGTGCAATCAACGGTCAACAATTTGTTTAAAATTATTATAAAATGAATAAAATATATGGAAAAAATTGAAATTATATTTTATTTCTTTTGTAAATTTATGTCGAAAAATTGTTTTGTATTTGAATTTGAACTGATTAAATTAAAACCAAAAATTAACCAAAGTGTGTTCTACAAAAATCTGAACGAAAGGATAATTATTATTATTCAATAAATTTATTAGGTATTCATAAATAATATATTTTGTTAAAATTATAAAAGTTAACTTTTATTTAATTTTATTATCTTTTTGTAAATAAAATTTTCCAAAATCCACCTTCCATAAATTCCCATCCAATTTCAATTCAATTTATTCCCTGTCCTCTCCTCTTTGGTGGTCAATTTTGATTTTGATGACGAAACGATGATCTATTCCTGAAATTGAAAGCAAACATTGGCGCACAAAAGGGCAGCCAGCCGGACGATGAAGATGGCCGATTATTCGGAGTTTTTGAAGAAGGCATGGCCAATATTTGCTGCAGCAAAATTCATTTTCAAAACAAACAGACAATGGAAGATGGAATTTATTGAAGAGAAAACGGAAAGGGGGGGGGGGACAATATGATCAAAAGCCAATAAGAATTTTGTGCGGAGGAAAAGCATGCGAAAATAATTTTGGGGGAAATGGGCACAAAGGACCATATGGATGGAAGGGTGGGGACAAAAATTTCAAGGAGTGAATTGGGGAGGGGCAAAGGAATTGGACGAATTATAGTGGCTGCGCATTTTCTCCATCGATGACCGACGACCATTTGGGCCATTTGATTGGAAAAGGGCCATAGGGCAAACTAAATCCGTGCATATAATCAAAGCGGTCCCTGAAGATGAAGCCCTTTCACACAAAAATCATAGACTCTTCAAATGTACGGCATTAAAAAAATACATCGATGTCCTTACTAAATATAAATTTCTTTTTTAATTTAAGAATTACAAAAATCATTAAGATTTCAAACAGCTAAAATTCAAAAATATTCAATTCAAATAATCGTCAATTAACATTAAAAGAAAACAATCGATATTTCAATTAGGCAAATTCAAAATTAAAGAAGAAGCCTAATTTATAAATCACTCAAAACTTCAAATGAAATACCACATCTAGCCAGTGGCAAAATTTAAATATTCAATTTATATTATCAATATTAAAATTTAAAAAAAAACAATCCCGTATCTAAATTTACATGAATAGGCAAATTTAAAGCCGAAGAAATAAGCTTAATTAGATTTCGTTGTTCGTATGTTAATTGCGCAAAATTGGCAGCGAGGTTTTAAATTCCTTCATTTGCAAAACCGGAATTAAATTTGCGAAAGGTGTGGCCCTCAACTCAATTTTCACCACTTGAATTTTTATTGTTCCTGTCTTTCGGGTTAGGCCAAATAACTATTCGGACTGATCAAATGCCCCTTTCCCCTTATTTTCAAATGGCTTCCAATTTTAATTGCTCACTCTCTTGAGAATTTTTTGATGAGAATCGAGGCCAACCAGCTGGGACTGGGAGAGCGCGATTAATTTGTCCACCATCCACAAATATTCATCATCTTCAAGGACCGGACATGCTCTGCGCAAAAAGCCGATTTCATTTTTGTCTAATTTTATAAAAAAAATTTTCCATGGCTCTTTCAGATTACCCTAGCGGTTACATAATATTTTTTGTCAATATCTAATATTCTTTGTTATCCATTTTAATATTTATTTTTTTTGAACCAGAACAGCCAAGCCAAATGTAACAAATTTCCATTAGGTATGGGCCCCATTTCCTACCTATACCTAGTTTTTTTTGTTTTGGCCATCTCATTTTTTAGCCATCGATCTTCACATTCTTCATCTCTTCGATTGGATTGGAATGCATAGGCCAACAAAAATGACACTTTCCTTCTTTCCTTATGGCCATTTAACCTTTTCAAATGAGCAACACAGGAAATACATTAACCTTTTGGGTCCATCTCCGCGCCTTTCTCTTCTTCCATTTTCCTTAAAATATTCGTTCAATTGCAAATAAATATAAGATTGGAATTAATTATGTAAAATAAGCCCTTAGAAAGATAAATCATTTTGTTTTTAGGCTTTTTTATGATTTATTATCTATTTATCTGATAGAAATTTAATAAATTTTAAAAAATTTAGCTAATAAATTGAAAAATGCGTTGGAAAAAATTAATAAACAACGAAAAAATTAACCAACAGAGAATGGAGGATGTAAGCGGCCAATGCCAAGCAGGAAATATTAAAAGTAATTTAAAATTAAATTTTTATTTTTAATATAAATAATTTTATTAAAATTCTACAGCAGCTAACAAAATGGTGTCGTTTTCTTCTTCAACAAATAAAAAATTAAACCGCCGAAATATTCGGCTTCCATCAAAAATTCGACAACTACATTTCTTGGCCACCCTATCGCCCATTATTCTGATAATAATTTTGTTGGCCATGCTAATCATTTTGCCAACAAAAATGGCAACAACAACATTAAATAATACAAAGTCTTTGGAAAATATGCCCACATCGATTGATGGGCCCTTTAGCAGATTTATGGAAATGTTGAGGAATCAAATAAAGAACGGGACAAAAAATGTAAAATATTTTAATGAAATATTTTTTTAAAAATTGAATTTTAATTATTTTTATGAAAGCCACAAAATTTTTTATGTAGTGGAGAACTGCTTATATCTCATAGGGCAAAAATTTTGGTTAAATTTAAATCCAACCATTTATCTATTTAAAATTTAAAATCCATCTGAAAGAATAGGGCAGAGTGTCGGTTTTTAGACTGTCTCTGTATTAAACCCGGTTTTATGTTTTGAAATTGCCGGTTTCGGTTTTCGGTTTCTCCTATTTCGGTTTTAAAGGGCAAAAATTCCCAATTTGGGTTTTAAATTGAATCGAATTTCTGAAACCTAGAACGACTCTACCCTAAATTCTGAAATACTTTAGTACCAAATACTTTGACATCAAATAATTAAATATAATTTTTTTTAAATTTAAAAGTTCTAAAAATATATACAATAATTTGCCAATTTTCTAATTTTATAGCATCATCAGGCAGGAGATGCACAACAAAATACATGGAATAATTCCAAATCAACGCCACAAACTGCCATTGGCTCCAGCATTCGTGCCAAACGTCAATGTTGCTTCCCAACACCAATGACATGTTGTCAAATTCCAGTAGGCAAAAAAAATATTTTTATTAGTAATATTTTTAAACCAGCTTCCACCTCCACCTCCTCCATTGCCGCCACCTCCCCCTCCAGCATTTTCAATTCCTCATTATTTGCCACCACCCCCTCCACCACCACCAATTTTTGCGCCACCTGCGCCATGTCAATGCATTACTTTGCATATCCAGGTAGTTTAAATATGTTTTAAATTTTTGTCTATTAATTAAAAGAATAATTTCCTTTAGAATTCACTATTTTCCTTGGAGCTTACCTATTTGAGACATAGACACTCCCTTTTTAAAAGCGATAAAATCAAAACTTTTTGAGTTTTTGATGAATTTAATTATGATTTAGGCTCTCGCCCCGGTCCTTCACCGGGGTCTAAAACCCCAGTGGCCACATGAAGGGGATTGGGATTAGTTGAGCTGGACTAAGTAAATATTTATCCATTATGCGCGCAAGGGAAAAACAGAACGTCGACGAAAAGTTAACAATTGTGAGGAAATTAGTTGGCTTAAAAAGAGGCTTGGGACCATATGAATATGATTGATATGGAGATGGAGATTGGAGACGGGACATTTAGGCAAAAGTGGGGAATATGGTAGAAAAAGTAATTAGCATTGACACTATTATTTAAAGCTTCCTAAATAATGGCAGAATACAAAAATAATTGCATTTAAAAAAGAATCATTTGATTTATTAATTAATTTTTGAATGTTTAATGCTCAATATTAGTCATCTAATCTAAAAGTCATTTCGACAAATTATATCATTAAATTGTTTTTCAGGTTCAACAATGCGATTGTGCCGGTCTAATGGCTGCCCAATGCGGCTGTGCACCGCCCGCAATTCTTCCGCCGCCATTACCGCCTCCACCCCCATTGCCCGCAATTGCGCCCCCAATTCCGCCTCCACCACTTCCGCCTCCAATCGTTTGCCAATGCCCACTTTGGCAAGAACAATATGCCTCATGTGGATGCGGGCCAATGACTTATCAAGTAGACAATATAATTTATTTGAATAATTTTAATAATAATGAATACCAATTATAATGTCCTATTTACTGCCCAATTTATTTAATAAAAAATAAAATTGGTTTTGACATAGATTTTGGACATCTATTTATTATTATACGATTTTAAAAATTATGCCTTTAAGTTAAAATAACTGGATTAAAATTTAGGGATTTATTCAGATCAATTTTAACTTTAGCTTAAAATTTTCCCCTCATTTTTAGGTGACATGCACTCCAATTTGTCCATCGCCAATTCCGGCTCCAATATTGCCTCCGCCACTGCCACCTCCTCCTCCGGCCCCTCCACTCTTCCCTCCATTGCCACCGCCTCCGGCAACAATTGTAATAGTTTAAATTATTTATACAGTATTCTCCTCACTACTCCCCTTAATTTTTAGTGCCCTTTATCCGGATTTCTAGCATAAAAATTTCATTTTTTCTTATTCAAAATCAAATTCTTTCATTTTAATTCACTAAAATAAAAAATTTAAAAAATTTTTAAAAATTTCAAAAAATTTTAAAAATTTCAAGAAAAAATTTTAAAAATTTTTCTTATTTATAAAATTAAGTTGCCACCTCCCCCACCACCTCCTCCTCCTCCACCACCTCCGCCGCCGCCACCCCCACCTCCTTTGCCCCCGCCTCCTCCGCCCATTTTACCACCACCAATTGGACCGGCGCCATGTATTCCGGTAAAAATTTTTCTATACTATTTTATTGTTTTATTCCAAAATAAATACTACTTAAGGAAAAACAAAATAATAAGAAAATAAAATATAATTAATATAATTAAAATATATTTTCAATTTTAAAGTTTTGTCAGCCTGCCTGCACAATTCATTGCATTTTCCCGCCGGCAGCTCCTCCGCTCATTGGACTTCCGCCGCCACCTCCGCCGTTGGCCCCACCCATTCCTCCGCCACTCCCTCCTCCACCGCCGCCCCCAATTTGTCCCTCACCATGTATGCCAATTTGTGCGCCACAATGCATTCAGGCAATATATTAAAATAATAAAAATAAAAAATTATGAAAATTTGGTTACTTATAAAATAATAACCTATAAAATATTGCAGGAATTTCCGCCAATTGTTTATCCGCCCCCGCCTTTGCCTCCACCACCACCTCCACCTCCAATAATGATGCAGGCAACTATTAATAATATTTGTTTTTAATAATTTTTTTGAATTATTTTCAGCCATTACCTCCACCTCCTCCCCCACCGCCATGTCCTCCAATGTGTATGCCACAGGTCTTTGTCTTTTTAATTTTATAAAAATTATTCAATATTAAAAAAGAAAATTATTATTAAATTTTTCATATTTTTCTTTTAAAGATAGCTAACTTGAAAAATGCAAAAATATAAAATTTTAATGGAATAAAAATTTTTATAAATATTTAAATTTTTAATTTAAAATTTTTCAATTTTCGCAATACATAAAAAAATTAATTAGAACTAATTTTTTGTAATTAATTCATGAAAAATTTTTTAAAAAAAGAAGTAAATTTTTGAATATTATTTAAAATTTTCCCTGGTATTAGAATTAATATAATTTATTAAAAATATAATTTTAAAAAATAATATTTCTAAAAAATATTTAGTGCCTTCCACAATGTTTGCCGCCGCCATTACCTCCACCCCCACCTCCTACGCCTCCAATATTTATGGTCCCACCGGCACCAATTCCTCCTCCTCCTCCACAAATGGTTGGAAAAATTTTTGAATTCATTTAAAAATTTGTATTTTTCAAAGATTTTCTTACAACCACCGCCGCCTCCTCCATTTATTCCTCCTCCGCCACCACCCCCGCCTGCGCCATTCATGCTGGAATGCATTCCACAATGCCAGGTCAGCTTAAAGTTTAAATAATACAGTGAAAATTTTATCAACAATTAAAAATTATCCAAAAATTTGCATCAAATGAATGAAATTTTTACTAATTAAATTCACAATCAAAGGTCCCTAGACCTATCCTAGCATAATAAAAAAAGCATAAAAAAAGGAATAGTTTATTGTGTTCCATAAAAGACTAAATTTAATTATTTTAAAATTTATTTAAAAAATATTCTATTAGTTCTATTCTAGTGCTAAAATTATTTGGGAATTGGAACAAGAATTGGGCCTAGACTCTCGTCGGAGGCCTAACGCCTGTCCCCAATGGCCCAATGAACGGGAAAGGGATTAAAGTCAAATTAACTTTAAATTATTATTTATCAATTGGACGAAAATATATTAATAATAAATTGAACACAAAAAGACCATTGAGGAGGAAAAGGGGGCTGGTTTATAAATACGGATTGGGGCAATATTTGATGATAGAGTAGCTGGGTGATTAGGAATGGGGGTACGGTAGGATGAATAGGAGAAAGGCCTTATTTAATTAGGCATTATTTCCATTGACATATTCTAAAATATTTTTGTACAGCCAATTTGTCAACCATCATGTATTCAACAATTTGCCATTCCGGCACCACCTCCATTGCCTCTTCCCCCACCGCCAATGTTTTTACCTCCACCGCCTCCTTTGCCTCCAATTTGCGATCCATGTCCACAGGTCAATGGGGAAAATAAATAATTATGTTTCTGAATAAAATTGACAAATTCGGCAAAAAATTAAAAAATTTTTAACCAAAATTAAATTGAATAAATTAAAATAATAATCATAAAAATTAGGAAATATATTTAAAATATTTAATGATTAAAAATTAAATAATCAAAAATATGTTAGTTTGTCCTGTCCCTGCCTCCACCGCCGCCACCATTTGCTGCATTCTCTCCGCCAATCCCACCACCTCCAATTTCACCGCCAATTTGTCCAACATTTTGTCAGCCGGTAGGAATCTATAATGTTTAAATAATTTAAGAAATTAATCGTAATTTTAAATTTTTAATAATATTTTTGAGTAAATATATTTTTTCCTCTTTAACAGTTGGTCATGCCACCTGTGCCAATGCCACCACCTGCTCCTTTGCCTCCGCCGCCTCCACCAATTTTTGCATCGCCTCCATTTTTCCAACCACCGCCTCCTCCTCCCGCACCTTTCCCATTGCCTTTGAACAATTTTTGTTTACAGGTAATATTTTTAAAAATATTAAAATTCAAATAAATTTTGAATCAAAAATTTTAAAAAATAATTAATTTTCCAATTAATTTATTTTTTACAAATTTTTAGAATTGTCTTCCCGAAATGCCGCCAATTGTTTTGCAGCCGGCAGCGGCACCACAAATGGTGGGTTTTAATTTTAATAGTTTAAGTTGGTAATGGAGAATAAAAATTCCTCAATTTGCCAAATTTTTATAGTCCCAGAATGGGTTTTATTTTTCTATAATTTTGACCAAAAATAGTAAAATTTTCGTTGAATTTAATATTTTTGAGATTGTTCCAATTCCGGCGCCAGTGCCGCCTCCATTGTCACCTCCGCCTCCCGTCATTTTGGCCCAACCTCCGCCTATTTTACCACCACCAGCGCCACCAATATTTTGCAGTCCACCATGCGGAGTAAAATTTTCAAAAAATTTTATAATTAATAATTTCACATTTAAAATTATAATTTTAGCCCGCAGCATCGCCGGCAATCACATTTTGCATAAATGTCCCACCAACTGGGCCTTGTAAGTTTTTTAAATACATTAAATATAATTTTATATCCCAATTATATATTTTATATAAATTAATTTAATTAATTTCAATTTTTCAGATCCATTACCGCCTCCGCCCCCTCCTCCATTATTTGAAGGATTTCCGCCTCCACCGCCTTTTGGTTAATAATTTATTCATAACAATTTTTAAACATCCATTTAAATACTTTTAGATCAGTCAGTTAATTAAATTTATAAAAATAAAAAATTTAATAAAAAAAATATAAAAATCTGCAAAAATCACAATAAATTAGAATTGAAAATTTTAAAATATTATTGAATTATTTAAATTATTTTTAAAAAGGATATGGAGCAGCCGGTGGTTGTATTTGTCCGCCCGGCTATTTGCCTTGTGCCGCCCATATGTGTTGCATGCGACGACGGAATCGGAATTCGTCGGATTCCACATCATCCTCCAAACAAAATGATCCCATCAACGAAAATGATAAAAACATGAATGTGGAGGAAAAGTGAGAAAATTAATGGCATTTACTTTTAGGCAAATTTATGTTTTCCATAGGATAGAAATAGAATCAAAATGTACTTTGGCATTCATTTTTAAAATCTTTTCCATTTAGTTCAAAAATTTTTGAGGAAAGTCCAAAAATTAAATGTAAATCCTCTATTAGTAGCCGCAAGGTTATTAATTTTCAGAGAACCTAGAGAGGGGCTATCTACAAATAGAAGCTCTTCTAATAAAGGGGGAGGAGTGGCACTAATAGAGAATTAAGGTACTAATTAATTTTTTAATAGTTTTTTTTTTACAAAAATTTTTCACTCCACCTTAACAGAACCTCAAATCGGTTTCACATAATTACGGCAACAACAAATTTGGGTGATGGTTCGGTCAAGAAGGAAAACAATGGGGAAACAAATGGACAACAAATATTCAATTATTCCACAACGGCTGTGCCCACAATTGTGATCCATCGACGCAAAGAGCATTCGGCAAAATCCCCAAATTCACTGGCAATGCCACAACATTCAGAAAATATTTCACAGCAACAACAAAATGTGGCATCACAAAGGACGAAAAAAAGTGAACAACAACAATTTGGGCCATCGATGGATGCAGCAGCGGTGACCCCATTGCTGGAATTGTTTTATTTGGTGGATGGCGCATGAATGGAAGAATATTGAATTCATTTTTTATTTAATTATTAATACACTCATTCATAATTATCAGTGAATTAAAATAGTATAATACCCGCATGCGCATTAATTTTTGATAAATTTATTAATAAATAATTCTTGAGAATTTTAGAAAAATCTCGGCGAGAATCTCGGTCCATTCTCGGTCTCGGAAATTCTCGGTCCACCCAGAAAAGAGACCGAGCGAGATTTCGGTCGCGAATTTCGGTTCACTCTCGGACAGAGATCTCGGAAAATCGGCGAGAATTTCGTCTCGTTCGATCTCTAGGCCAAGTTATATGATATATGGCCCAAAAAAGGTAATTTTTCGAGATGGAAAATTTTCTGCAAATTCATTATTTTTTACAATTTAAATGTTTCCCTAAAAAATATTGAATATTTTTATAGAATTCCAATTTGCACACCAATTTATTCCAATAATTTGATCAAAATTCATAACACTTTTTCGCCCACTTTGCAATGGTATAATCCCAAATATAACATTGTTCATTGTTCTCAATAATCCCTCGCAAAACAAATTATTATTCAAAAAATTGGAGAATGGTCCTCTTTTTTGGTTGGAATGGATCGCAAAATTGGATTGGAATATTTTACAATTTAGCTGTGCCTATTTTAATTCGAACAATTTAAGGCCACTTTTCAATACCCTAAAATGCAAAACGACCATTTTTTTTTCATTTTATAGGAAAAACTAAAAATCAGTCTTATTCAATTTAATTCGCCAAAACCAAAATGTTTCGCCCAAATTTACGTAATTTTCTATTTTATTTACGAAAAAAAAACAACATATCATCCATCATTTTTTCAATATAATATTTTTTATGTGATACATTTATTGCCAAACAAACATAAATTACACAATTTCTAATCATCATAGAGTAGTTCTCATAAATACTAAATAAATTTCTACCTGCAAAATTAAGAAAAAAATACAATTCGAATTATCAAAAATAAAATGTATTCTTCAAATAACAAAATGCACATATTTCTTGCCTTAATTATGTTTTTGCTTCTACTTGTCCAAACCACATTTTCATGTAATTTTCATATTTAATAAATAAATTAAATAGAACAATTTGCAGGCAAACATTTTGCTGAGCGTAAGTTTTAAAAATTTCTACAATTAAAAAATGTTTATAAAAATTATAATTCTAAAATAATAATAATTTTAGGCTGTATTTTTAATTCACAATGCTGTGGCAAATTCATTTGCCATTATGCCGCTGGCTTTCGTTGTGGTTGCCCCCTCGACGGACCATGCCTTGGATAAAATCCATCAATGATGACGAAGTTAAATGGAATTGGATCAAATCAAAATAATTAATATAATTTATTATCAATGAAAAATGCAATGAATAAATTATTCATAGAGGAACAATTTTTTAAAGAAATTATTAATAAAATATGTGAAGATTTTTGTTTCCAAAACTTGTAAGAATTTTCGCGGGAATTTATTCCACCTGTCAATGCCGAATGCCGATAATGCCTAAGGACCTTTCCTATCCATCCTACTGTACCCCCACTTTTTTGCATAATCGCTCCGTCATTCTATCAATCAAATATTGCCCCAATCCATATTTATAAACCAGCTCTTTTCCTCCTCAGTCAGTAGTCTTTTTGTGTTCACTTTATTTTACAATATATTTTTGCCCAATTGATAAATAATAATTTAAAGAAAGTCGAGTGTCCCTTTCCAGTTCATTAGGCCACCGGGAGCTTATTAGGCCTCCGGCGAAAGTCGGGGGCGAGATTTTAGGCCCAGTTCTCGGCCCAAACAATTTTAGTCCTAGATCTTTAGTCAGGATTAGGATTAATCACGCCAATGGGATATTATATGTAGTATTTGGGATTGGCCAGGTTAACTTTTGTATGATCGTAACAACCATAATCAAACACAAAAAACGTTGAAAAAATATTAATTATTTTATAAAAATTAACAATAATTTATAAAAGGAAATTTATTAAATTTTGCAATTCTTCCATTCACATTTTTTGGTGTCGAATTCCAGCATAAGCATATAATGAATACATCTATCATAAAATTAAATTATTCACCAATGTGAAAAAATTTAAAATAAATTTATCCCAATAAAAAAAAATAAATTCGGTAGTTTGGCAAAAGTGTAAAAATTAAAAATATAATAATAATTTTGTTAACTATTCACTTTTTTATGATTTTACAATTCATTTGCCATCATCAACAAATTCCTCCCAACTACTTTTGGCATCCTCAAATTGACTATATTCAATCAATTCTTCACATTTTTCCTCAACTTCCTTTTCTCCCAACAATTTTTTCAATTCATTATTTTCCTCCATCATTTTTTCCATTTCAAATTTATTTTTCTCCAATTCCATTAAATTCATTTCCAATTTTGCCATTTGCCCTAATTTCTTTTCAATATCCCCAATTGCCCATTTCGTTTGTGTTTTTGCCCTTTCACATTCATCTGTGAATTTTGTGCCAACTTTTTCCAGAAATTTTTCCGGCGAAAGGAATATTTTCGGTTCAATCGAATATAATTTTTCATTTTTATATAAATTTTCGACCTTTAAATTTTTAATTTAAATAAATTTATTTATTATCTTACATTTTCTTTTAATTCCTCCATTTTTATCTCCAAATCCAATGCAAATTCCAAATATGCATGAAAATTTGCCGCCCTCAATATTTTCGACGATTTTCCTTTTTTCTTCCAAATTTTTTCCAATTTTTTCTTCTTCAATTTATTATATTCCTCCTTAATTTCCTTTATAATTTCTTTCTTCCTTTCCAATTCGGCAATATAATTTTGTAATTCTTTGAATTTTTCCAATAATTCCGGCGAATTTTCAATGGCTTTTTCCGTCTCCTGATCCATCCAATTTTTTGATAAATCTTCAGAAAATTCTGAACCCAAATCAAATGATGAGTCACCATTGTAGTCATCGCTGAATATTCATAATAATGTAATGATATAGAAAAATTTAATTTTCTTGTCTAATTTGATTAACACATGTTGAAATAATAAATATAAACAATAAAAATAGAGAATTTTTAATGTTAATGTTGGCCAAATTGGCCCAATTTATCCTAATATTTCTTAAGGCATTTTAGAAAGTACCGTATTTCCTATTACCAGCCTCGGGGCACTAAATTTCTAAGAACCTCTTGAGGCAGCTACAAATAGGTAGTCGGGGCTTCTAATAGAGAAAATACGATATTCAAATATGCTTATTTTATCAACCAATTTTATTTTTATTTTTGCTTTGGGCAAAATTAATTTTATCCACTTTTTCCCCTCATTTATATTTATTTATTTACCTATTCATAGATCTTCCAAGAGAATTTGATGACCCAATGCTCAAATTGCCGTTGAATGAATCTTGACTTGACAATGAGGATGAAGAGGAAAGGGAAGAAGGGGAGGATTTTGATGAGCATTCAGAATCACTGAAAATTGTTGAAGAATTACTCTCTGAATCATCATTCTCCTCCAAATTCAATTCATTTTGTTGTTTTTTCTCCTCTTCCTTCAAAATTTCCACCATTTTCTTCAAATTTCCTTTTTCTTTCTTTGACTTTGAAATTCCCATCAAATGGATCCCGACCCGAACTGCTTGAATTGCTTTTCCCAATTGCAATCGGCTCTTTCCTCCTTCAATTTCTTCCCGAATTGATTGTTCCTCTTCCCCAACCATTTGCATTAATTTGGCCAATTTCTGAGCATTCTTGGCCTCATTCTCATCATTTTCCATTAAAGCACATTTTATCGCCATGTTTGGGACCGGTTTCAGAGGATTTTCCTTGCCAATTTTCTTATTCTTTAGGAAAAATTATTTAATTTATGTTTAAAATGCAGATTTTTTTCTATTATTAGAAGCCCTGTCTAAGCTTCTAATTTTCAGAGGCTCTTCAAAAGGGGTTTTTTAGAGAAAATACATAAAAATTTCATAATTGTAAATTAACTACATTAAAATTTTTTATCATATTTTTACCAATATTTAATTATTTTTCTCACCTTTCCTTTCCCCTTTTTATTCTCATTTCCTCTTTTTCTCCATAAACTTTTTGTCTTCGGTTTTTTGCCAAATTTCGTCGAATATTCCATTTCCAATTCTGCCCATTTTTCATTCAATTTTTTCTTCACTTCATCAAATTCCAATTTTCTAATTTTTTCCTTGAATTCTGTCTTTTTTCCTTCTTTCCATTCCAAATATATTTTATTCAAATTTTCAAATTCATTTTTATAAATTTCCTCTGCTTCCAATTTTTTATTTTCAAATTCCCTAAAATTATTTCAAATTAATTTTAGTCAAATTTTTCACCTTTTTAAATGCAATTTTTCTCCCTCATAATTCCCCAATATTTCCTTCCTTCTTCTCATCAAATCTTCAATCGGCCCTTTCGTTTCCATTTCGTATTTTTCTTCCAATTTTGTTAATTTTTCTTCCAATTCTTTTTCAACTTTTTCCTTTTCGATTATTAAGCTTTCTTTAAACAATTTCCAACCCGAAAATGTGTGAATTTGTTTTCGTTCCTCTTCTTTAAAAATTCCCAAAAATATTTTACTCTCAATAATTTTATTCAATTCATTTTGATGATTTTTTTGGAACTCCTAAAATTTAAATAAATTCCCAAAAAAAATGTTTTTTCAACCTTTTTTAATTCAAATTGTTCCTCTAAATTTTTAATTTGCTTGCATAAAGTCAATTCATCTTTTGGTTTAAGAATTGGCTGTAAAAAATATATTAAATTTAATTTTAACTTTTTTTTCTCAATACTAACTTTATTCTCTTCCATTTTCGCACTTTTAGATTTCCCTATTTTTAACTGAATAAACCGTTTTGGAATTATTCTTCCTTTTTCATTTGCCTCGTTAGCTTGGCCATTTTTAATTTGCTCCACAATTTTGAGAGGCTTGATTATTCTTATTTCACCAATTTTATCGGTTTCGATTCCGAGATTAGCAGTTGTTATTTGAAAAGGAATTATAACAAAA
This sequence comes from Pratylenchus scribneri, assembly GCA_030063045.1. Lineage (NCBI taxonomy): Eukaryota > Metazoa > Nematoda > Chromadorea > Rhabditida > Pratylenchidae > Pratylenchus > Pratylenchus scribneri. Next base: position 2,768,891 of record JAQSEB010000082.1, read on the forward strand.
AATAAGATAAAAAGCATTTGAGGAATTTTCATTCTAAATTCAAGGAAAAATTAATTTTAATTTTAATTAATCAAAATAATAAAAATAGGAAATTTTATGACGTTCGAAATAATTAGATTTTTGATCATCAATTCTAATTAAAATGGGGCCAAATAACATAGCTACCAAAACCAAACAATGAAAATAATGGAGAATGGGAGGGCATAAGGGGAAATATGAGGGATTGATTAAATGGCCAAAATAAACTGGGGATTGGCTCTGGCAAATGGAATTTGGGCCATTTTTCAAAGGGGAATTGGGGAAGGGAAAATTGGTGATGACTGATGAGTCGGTGTGATCGATTTTCGTTTCAATATTCCCGTTGAGTTTATTTTGAAGAGAGAAAATAGGATGGCCTTCACATTATATCATTCATTTCGGATTAAATACAATTAAAACTCGGATTATGTACATTTTTCAGCATTTTTATCACATTTATATTTTGGGAATGTTCAAAATTAATAAAATGAGTGAATTATACAATATTATGCAAAAATATTCCCGCGAGTAAATTTTCAATCACAATTTCTTTCGTACCAATTTTTCCAATCTTCGCATGCTTGAATCGCCAAGACTGGCAAGGGATGATGGAATTCCGGCGGCCGTTGAACCGGTCAAGGCAGCAAAAGCGGCGGCAGTGTTCGTTGTTGTCCCCGATGAAGATTGTGTTGGTTGATGGGCTAATAAAGTTGGAATGAAAAATTCTTGAAAATTATAATTAAAATTCACCTCCGTTCCCGGTCGCCGTTTCTTCCAATCGTTGTTTATATATTTGAATAATTTGTTGTTGATCCGCTCGGCGTTGGCCTCCTCCTTTCATCTCCAAAATTCGTTGCAATTCGTTAGCATCAGAATCAGGCAAAATCCGACAAAAATGTGCAACAAATTCCTCTGGTTTTGTCATATCCGACATAACGGCCTAATTTAATAAGAGAATGAGAATATTTATTATTTATTTTCGCACCCCACCCCCTACCCGAATTTAATTTTATTATGTCCTAATTGCTTAATATATAAGAATATTATTCACAAGTATTTTTTTAATGAAAAAACAACCCTCATTTTCAGCCTAATAAAGCTAATACCCAGATCCATTTTCAGATCATTGTAATAAGAAATCAAGATTAAAGGCAATTATATTTACAAATCAGAATGGGGCAATTTACAATTACAAATCAGAATAGTGCAATTACAATTACAAATCAGAATAGTGCAATTACAATTACAAATCAGAATAGTGCAATTACAATTACAAATCAGAATAGGGGCAAATTACAATTACAATTCAGAATGGGGCAATTACAATTACAAATCAGAATAGTGCAATTACAATTACAGATCAGAATAGTGCAATTACAATTACAAATCAGAATAGTGCAATTACAATTAAAATTACAAATCAGAATAGTGCAATTACAATTACAAATCAGAATAGTGCAATTACAATTACAAATCAGAATAGTGCAATTACAATTACAAATCAGAATAGGGGCAAATTACAATTACAAATCAGAATAGGGGCAAATTACAATTACAATTCAGAATGGGGCAATTACAATTACAAATCAGAATAGTGCAATTACAATTACAAATCAGAATAGTGCAATTACAATTACAAATCAGAATAGTGCAATTACAATTACAAATCAGAATAGTGCAATTACAATTACAAATCAGAATAGTGCAATTACAATTACAATTACAAATCAGAATAGTGCAATTACAATTACAATTACAAATCAGAATAGTGCAATTACAATTACAGATCAGAATAGTGCAAATTACAATTACAAATCAGAATAGGGCAATTTACAATTACAAATCAGAATAGGGCAATTTACAATTACAAATCAGAATAGGGCAATTTACAATTACAAATCAGAATAGTGCAATTACAATTACAAATCAGAAAAGGGCAATTACAATTACAAATCAGAATAGTGCAAATTACAATTACAAATCAGAATAGGGCAATTTACAATTACAAATCAGAATAGTGCAATTACAATTACAAATCAGAATAGTGCAATTACAATTACAAATAAGAATAGTGCAATTTACAATTACAAATAATGGGACAATTTACAATTACAAATCAAAAAGGGCAAATTATAATCAGAATAAAATTTGTAGTTTAATAGAAAAATTATTATCCAAATTCTTTAACAATTTTTCCACTCAAGAATTGTTTATTAATTTGATGAATTCAAGAAATTTTTTTGATGTAAAAAAAACAATCAAAACCCACTTTGAGAATCATTTCGGCCCGATTCATTCCTTTGTTCAATGTGTTCGTGTACAATTGGGGCGGTTTAATGACGAGGGAACTCTCAATTGAAGGCCTAAAAATTTGTGTAAAAATAAATTTAAATGTGAATGGAAAACGAACAAATTGAGGAGGAAAATTTTGAGTGAATGAGTGTCCAAAAGGAGTTGTTCAGCGCCGGCAATTGAAATTGGTCACATTTGAAAAGAGAGCCGAGAAATTTATTGACCAAATTTGAAGCCAATTTAAGACAAAAATGGGCAAAATATTTCCGTCTGGAAATTATTAATAATTAAATAAAAAATACATTTTAAAAATTACCGATCAGCGAAATAATCACGAATAAGTGGAATTGAGGAGCGTAAATTTTTGCGAATTGTCGAAATGTAGGGCGATTCATCGCCGACTTGTTCAATATTTGACCAACTTAATTTTTTAAATTGATTAAAATTATTTATTAGGCAATTAACTTGATTTTGGTCATTGCATGCAAACTTGGCTCACATTGCTGTTCAGCGTCTTGCACTAAAATTGCTAGGGCATTGTTTGAAATTGAATGGAATAATTCCGATTCTTGATTCAAATCCGCATTCTTAAATCCATTTTATTAATTCAATTCTTATCTCAAATAAATACCGAAATTTTCTGCCTAAGTTTTTCCTGCAATTGAACGGTTGTTTCAGCGGCCCAATCGGCGGTTGCCAAAATGCAACAAGTAAAGTAGATTTGCTCCCCATTTAGTCGCATTTGGGAGGCCGAAGAGGAAGAATCGTCCCGCATAAAATTCTGCAAAATTGACGCCGTTCCGCCAATGCCAAAACTGCCTGAGCCCGTTGATGTGGAAATTTGTGGAAGAAATGCGGACAAAGAGCCATGGCCAAATTGGCGTAAACATTGCCGAAATATGTCCAACAATTTACTGCAAAATTTTTGGAAATTAATTAATTTAAATATTAAAAACTTACCCAAGAACATTATTTTGATCGGCGAACAATTTGGTGGATTCGGTGATTATTTTTTTGATTAACAAAAACATGTTGGCCGCTAAATGAATAAAAATTAATCAATTTATTGATTTTAATAATTGTACCTGATGGAATTGGAATGGCCGTTGAATGAGCCTCCCTTTGCGGTCTTTCCTCGCCACTCCGTATTCGGACTGCGCATTCTTCCAGGAATCGGCTCAATTTGGATTGTTGTTCGCGAAGGAAAACGTCGACATGCTCATCGAAAACTGACCAAATTATCTTAATGAATAATTTTTGGATTAATTATTTCAATAAATTAAGATCACTACCCGATCAAAATTGAATTCATCCTTTGCTGGAAATCTTTTCGTTAATAATTGTTCGAACATTTGTGTATGATTAATTGCATGGGCCAACAATTTCCAATCAATTTCTGCTTTTCTTCTTCCCATCATTCGAGCCAAAGATTCCCAGTCGTTTTGAATTTTGTGCAATTACTAGTTTTTTTAAATATTAATTAATTCCACAATCAAACCTCTCTTCAATTTTGTCAATCCAAGCTGCATCCTCTGATTCCGCATAAAGTACTCCATAAATGGCCAATTGCTGGCCAATGAACCAGGCAATGAAATCTTCTTCCAATTTACCGCCCAACACTGCCTAAATTTATTTAACCAAATTTAATCTTTATTTTTCACAATTTTTACATACCAAAACGCGACACATATCGCCGGTTTGTTGATTGATTTGACCGGACTAAAATTAATATTAAATAAAATTTTAGTTTAAAATATAAACTTTGAATGCCGCCTTCAAATCGCCGGCTAATTGAATGCTCAATTGTTCGCGAATTCTTTGCACTTTTTCCACCAATGTTCGAATATGTTCAATGTGTTGATAATCATCAAAAAGTAGCAAAACATTCAAAACTGCCGGAAATTCCATTGCAATGTCCCGGTATTGGCGATTAGCCACCCATTGGGCTGCAAAATTAGTGGAAAATTAGAAATGATTTGGAATTTTTATTAATAAAAAAATGCAATTGGTTAAAGGTTCGATCGATTTTTTGGTATTTGCTGGATTTTGTTGTTATTTTTGGTCATGGTGGAAAAAGTAAAAGAAGGTCGCCCTATTGCAAGATTAGATTTAGGGATTTACTGATGAGTTGATTTTAGAAAATCTATCCTATCTCTGAATGACCCTAACCTTAATTCTGATGATAGATGATCCATATGGGGAACGGGACCCTTCACTATTTCCATGATGATCAAAAATAGGATCCACACGATAAGTGCCGATCTTTTTAAATTTGTTTTCACTCAATTTTTATAGATTCTAAAAAAATTATTCGGAATTATTCTAAATTTAAATTCAAAAGCCTATAATCTTTATTCTATTTCTATTATAAATCGTAATTTATAAACAAACTTAGCGAATTGACTCCATTGAGCAATAAATGCAAATGGTGGAGTGTGGCAATGGATTCGGTCAAATTCTTTTTGGCCACATCCAATTGCCGAATATCTTTGGTCAGTTCGAACACGGAATCCTCCGATGTTCGCGTCTTTTCCCGCATTTCCCGTACTTTATGTTCCAATTCACCAATCAAGGATTGGGCCTATTATTTCCGTTTTATTTTTTTTTAATTTATATTTTTAAAACCTGCAAAAGTGAATTGTTCGCATCAATTGCACAGCGGCCATGTTCAGCGACGGCTTCGGACAATTCTTGATCATATTGCGACTAAAAAATATGAAAAATGAGTCCATCCAAAAAAGGATAATTTTTAAAATGTCGAAAAAGTATTGAAATTTGCGAAAAAATTATAACGGTTTATAAAAGTTTAAAAGTTCAGAGGTTTATCCTGGACTCATAAAGCATAAACCCTATACTCAATCGATAGATCTTGTTGATTCGCATCATTTGATAATGATTTGGCTTATAGGTTTAACCAATTTAAATTATTGAACCAAAAAACATAAGATGGTTTAAAACTCTTTGATCAAACCTTGGCAAATTAAATAACAATCCACGAGTCTTGACGATATCTACCGATTGTGTATAGGTTTGGGGGTTTTCTGGATAAACCATTAAGCTTTAAACCGTTTCAATCCTTTCGCGATTTCAAAACCTTTTCCACCAAGTTAAATACTATCCCCCAAAAAATAACAAACAATTTCTTCGCCGAGTTTATCCATGTAAACATCCAATTGGGCCAAAGATTGCTCAGTGGGAAAAAGGCGATTGATATAGGCGGTCATGTCAAAATCGGGTTGCATCATTTCCGAATCGTCCATTTGTGATATTAATGTGCGAACCTTAAAAAAGGCATTTTTATTTTATTATAATTTATTTATAAACTTTTGGGGAGAACATTGTTCCAAATCCATCCACTGATTGACTATCTTCCGCTGTTGCTGCCGCAATTCCAGTTGAAGATGTAGACTCGGTTTCTCCTTCCCGCCTTGGTTTTATTTTCTTTGTTGGAGTTGTTTCATCAATCGATTCCGAGCCGGCACCGGAAATTATGCTGTCCGGCATTTTTTTTTTGAAGATTAATTTTATTTTAATTTACAAGCAACGAATGACAATTGGGAATCGGCCAAAATATTAAATTTGACATCTTTTAAAAATTTGAATAATATAATAAAAAGATCATGAATTATTTTTTAAAGAATTTAATCCAATTAATAAAGTATAAATAAATAATAAATGAAAAGCAAATTTTTATGCAAATTTATCCAAATAAATATTGTTCCAAATATAATATAAGAAAGGAATGTCAAATTGTCATTATTATAAGTTGCAAAACAAATATCCTTCATCCATTTGGAAATCCACCGTCCACTTAATTATCATTCACTTTTTGCCACTTGTGCAATTCGCGAGCGGAAGTTGTTGAGACAATTTTCGTAAGCTTCAAAATTGGTGTTGGGGTTGCGATCAAGCCAGCCATTGAATTCAGCGCAAATTGCCAGATTAAGCGGATCAGTGCACTGAATTTTAATTAAATATTTAATTAGTTAATAGTAATTTTACCTTGTATTTTGCCCGTTCGATGGCCTCAGCCAAATCATTCTTCTTCTGGATGCGGTTGTATTCACGAGAATCAGCCAACAAATGCATTTGGGCGTCACGGATCATTTGATCAACTTTGTTCGAATCGATCTTCTTTTCCTACAAAAAATTAATTGTGAAACCAAAAATGATTCTTTTAACCTTGTAATTGGTGTCCATGATGGCGATATTGTCCTTATGAATTGCTTGGGCATGCAAAATCCCGTCGCGATCAATCGACAATTTGAGTTTGACCGCTACATCCCCTGCTGCTCCTTTTGAAAGATCATAGATTCTAAAAGTGCCAAGATAGTTGTTTTCCAATGCCAATTTGCGTTCTCCCTCATAAACCTTAAAAAGCGGAATATTAGATAGTTATTACATTTCCTTCCCCAATTCCATTAATTACATCAAATGCAATTGATTGTTGGTCGTTTTTGACAGTATAAAATGTATGTCGAAAAATATTTCGAATTATAATTTTTATTTATCCTTTCCTTTCATTCCTATTATTAGTCATATTATTTCATAATTTCCTTTCCTATTTTAGTCTCATTTTAGCATATCCATGTGCACATGTCCACGTGCACTTTTCCCTTCCTTCTTTTGAACCTCCCTTTCTTCCTAATCAATCCACGTGCTAATCCATTAGCATGTCCCTTCCTTCCCTTCTATTGTTCCCTTCTTTCCTTATGTCCACATGCTTATTCTCGCATTCCATTCTCGCGCGGCGCCCTATATAAAGCCGCCTTGATCCCTCTGGCATGAGTCCCATTCATTCCCAATTCCCAATTATTCCTTTGAACCCAACTTTCCATTCATCCAATATTTATTCCACATGTATTTTAATTAAAAATAAATAAATATATTTTATTCCTTTTCCAAACATTTCCAAACACAAGGTCTTAGGATTTCACTGGGGAAATCCTCTGACATTTTGGTGCAACGGCCAACTACCGGATTTGGGCCATCTCAACAACAACATTTGGGGGTTTTCGAGTAAAACCAAAATCAACATTTTCAACCAATTCTTCAACAATTGAATTTTGGGGGTTTTCGAGGAAAACCAAACGCAACATTTTCAACCAATTCTTCAACAACAAAATTTTGGGCGGCCTTTTTAAATTTTGGCCAGAATTTCAACAACAATTCAACAAACAACTTTTCAATAACAAAAATTTGAGCAGAAAGTGTGACTGAGGCAGGCGGTCATCATTTTGCTGTACCATAAAGCTTTAAGACTTAATCTTATTGGCTTGTTTGCCTAACATTCATTGGGTTTATATTCATCCTTTGGCCTGATTGCCTAAACAACATTTATTGGATTGTGTTCCATTCAATTTTTGTGGCTTGTGTGCCTAAACATTCATCGGATCGAGTTCCATCCGTTGTGGCCTGTGTGCCTAATAATTTAGTGAATTGAGTTCCCTAAACATCGTTTTGGCCTTTGTGCTAAATCATCCTTTGAAAAAGCTAAATTATAGTATTTAGCCAACAGTACTAATCGACATTTGGCCTGTGAGAGAATCAATTGTGATATTTTGCTCAGCAGATTATATCAAAGTGCTCTTCAATTAATTTTAAATTCATTTTGCCTGAGTGCATATTCATTTTGCTTATCAAATATTATTAAAAACGCATAGACAGTTTTTAATAGAAAGTTCTTTTTCATTTTTTCTGGTGCTGGCAGAGTCCTACCGGAATTTGATTGTATTCAGTTATTCTTCAGTGTGATTTAAACATTATATAAAAATGTCAGGACCAATTAGAACTTCTATTGGTCTCACCCGTACACGATTGGTAAATTATATAGCACAAGCGAATAATCTTCTAAGTGAACAAGGACAACCAAACGAACAGTCGGTTAAGGAAATTCTTTTAAAGATAAATAATGCGATTAAAACATTGGATGGAAAAATTTGTGATTGGTCAGAATTAATGATTATTGCAGATGCTGTCAATCGAGTTAGAGAAGAGCAGGAATTTACAAATTATCTGAACAATCATGGAAATGTTATCGAGCTTATAGACCAGGGGAGAGTAATTGTTGATAATCTTGAGAATTGGTTGCAGCAAAACTGTCAAACAATAGCTATGCAAGTTAATGATACCCCAAAACAGAGGGTTCAATTACCAAAACTTATACTACCTCAATTTGATGGTCAATTTCAAAACTGGAGACAATTTTGGAGTATATTTGAAGCATCAATTGACTCAGATAAAACAATACCTGATGTACAAAAGTTAGCATACTTGTTTTCTTGCTTGAAAAGTGATGCCGAAAAAGAGCTAAAAGGCTATACAGTCACAGCTGAAAATTACAAAATTGTTAAGGACCACCTTCTCAAGAGATTTGGTGACATGGAAACATTGAAATCGAAATTATATATGGAATTAGGAGAAATTCATTATAAGAGTCCAAAAACAATTGATGTTAGAAAAATGAATAGCGAATGCAAGCGAATTTTGAATCAATTGGAACAAGCAGGTGAAAATGTGAATGTAACAGTAATTCAAGAAATAATTATGGAAAAATTCCCAAGATGGTTATTATTAGAAATAATACAGGAAAAAAGAACCATTGCGGAATTTAACACAACGAAATTGATGGAATTAGCTGACAAAATTTTGAAGCAAAGAGAAATGGTTTGGCAAATGACAAAAGAAAATGACTCAAGCAGAATTGATGAATAATATGGAAAAAATATCTTCTCGGGGCGGAATGTCGAAAAATATTTCGAATTATAATTTTTATTTATCCTTTCCTTTCATTCCTATTATTAGTCATATTATTTCATAATTTCCTTTCCTATTTTAGTCTCATTTTAGCATATCCATGTGCACATGTCCACGTGCACTTTTCCCTTCCTTCTTTTGAACCTCCCTTTCTTCCTAATCAATCCACGTGCTAATCCATTAGCATGTCCCTTCCTTCCCTTCTATTGTTCCCTTCTTTCCTTATGTCCACATGCTTATTCTCGCATTCCATTCTCGCGCGGCGCCCTATATAAAGCCGCCTTGATCCCTCTGGCATGAGTCCCATTCATTCCCAATTCCCAATTATTCCTTTGAACCCAACTTTCCATTCATCCAATATTTATTCCACATGTATTTTAATTAAAAATAAATAAATATATTTTATTCCTTTTCCAAACATTTCCAAACACAAGGTCTTAGGATTTCACTGGGGAAATCCTCTGACAATGTAGCTTCTTCAGAACATGGAATTTTGGTGCCTCGGCCAATTATTGGACTGAACAAATCGCCAACGATTTTGTTGCCAATCGACAAAGGACAGCTCTCAATCAATTTCATAGTAGGCAAGTGTGCCTGAAATTATTGGATTGGAATCGGTTACAAAGTAAAGACCCAGATTAACTTACATTCACTTGTTCATCCAGCTGGGCGCCAACAATGGCCGCTCCTTTTGCCACTGCATGCATTGGTTCAAGGCGTTTGATTTTGGCTTGAGCAAAGCCAATTTCCTCCAACATATCCGAAAGAATTGGAGTGCAAGATGAACCGCCGGTCATTTGGAGTTCTTGGATGTTGTTGGGAGTCAATTCGGCCGATTCCATTGCTTCAGTGACAGTTTCGATCACTTGACGTAATTCACCCTTCACCAAATTCTCGTATTCCTCACGAGTCAAATGGACTTGGCCCCGAATGGCGATGAAGTCGAGTGAAATGCTGAAAATCGTTCGATAAAATTATTTAAGTATTAAACATTTACCTGGATTTTCGTTGAGTGGACAGATTGATTTTCAGGCGTTCACATCGTTCAAGCAGCACTTGCATGTCGCGTTTGACTCGATGGCAACCCTCGGATTTGCATTTTGGACGGCAATCGCGGCAATGGGTGCAATCATATGCAAAAAGTGTTTTGATTCGCTTGACCATTTCCTTTCGAATTTGCTCGTCCAAGTCTCGTCCGCCCAACCATTTTTTCCCGCGAGAGGCCAACACTTCGAATTCGCCTTTTTGAACTTTCAGAATGGAGACGTCCAGAGTGCCACCGCCAAAATCCAGCACCAACATTGTGTAACCATCAAAACGCAAATGCTTGAAACCATAGAAGAATGCGGCTAAATTGGATTTTAAATTCAAGTAATTTTTACAAATTACTTACCGGCATTTGGCTCTTTGATCAAATGGACTTCCGAAAAACCTGCCATTTTTGCTGCCTGAATTGTCCCAACCAGTTGTTCTTGACCGAATTTCAATGGCACTGTGATGACTGCCTTGCTGTATTTCTTCTCCCCGTTGGCCCATTCATCAGCGGTTTCACGAATTTTTTCGAGTATTTTCGCTGCGATGTCGATTGGACTTTGGCGAATAGTGCGACCGGAATGGTTGATTTCGAAGGCTGCATAGCCAGCAGAATTGACGACTTTGAATTGTTTCATTTTGTCCTGGAATTCGCGGATGGAGTCTTCCGAAAAAGGCAAGCCCATGAGACGTTTCGAGTCTGAAATTGAATTAACATTCATTAATGTAATGTATTGTTGGCTCATACCACAAATGGTATTCTCCGGATTATTGGCCTTCTCATTCACTGCTTGTTTGCCAACCAAAACGACATCGCTGCCTTGGTCAAAGTAGACGCATGAATCAGTGAGGGTGCCATTGGCTAAAATACAATGTTAAAATTAAAATTATTTTCATTAAAAAGCTCACATTCGACCACATAAAGGACTTCAACACTGCCTGGTTGCTGATTGCCCAGATTGCTGCGACGGTGTTTGTGGTGCCCAAATCGATGCCAACCCATTCCGAGAGTTTTAATTTATACTCGGTCATTGAATTTTCAATGAAAATTGCTTAAATTTCTAAAAAATGTTTTAAAAATATTATACAAGAAAGTTAATTGAATAATAACTCAAAATTTAAATTAAAATAAACTAATAATGAATTGAATAAAAAATAAATTTAGGTATATTTTTTTTTATTATTTTTGAATGAATATGAATCATGAATCATCAAATGATTGTTGGATTTGGATGGAAAGGATAGGTGAACAAAATTGGACTTTTCACTTTTCATTTTTAATTGATACAAGCGAAAATTGAAAGAAGTGTAAAATCCATCAACACACAAAAACAAAATGAAAATCGCTGAGACGCAGAATGTCTATCCTACAAAATGTCTATGCGGCCAAAATCCTACAAAATGTCTATAGGGAGAAAATCCTAAAAAATGTCTATGCGGCCAAATTCCTACAAAATGTCTAGAAGGAGAAAATCCTACAAAATGTCTATGCGGCCAAAATGTTACAAAATGTCTAGACGGAGAAAATCCTACAAAATGTCTAAATATTTAAATTTCAGCTTTTTGGCATCTTTTGGGGTTGCACGCGGGCCAAGAATGGACAAATAGGAGGTGGTTAGGATATATCTGGATAAAGGGGGATTAATATGGATATGGGGGGGGGGGGGGATTAAGCCGGATATAGGGGGATTAAGCCGGATTAATCTCCCTATATCCGGTAATCCCTATACGGAGTCGCTGACGCGGCTCTTGACTGGTCATCCTGGCCCTAACCCTAACCTAACCCTTATCTCTATCCCCTAAATAGGCTTAATCCGGTTTAATCCCCCTATATCCACCTTAATCCCCCTATATCCGGCTATATCCGAGTATATCCCGCGCACTCTTATGGCCTTCAGCCAACTTTCCCGACCTCTCCGGGCCATTTCCCAACCATTTCGTGGCTTAATCCCCCCCATATCCACATTAATCCCCCATTATCCAGATATATCCTCCCCACCTCCTATTTGTCCCTTCTTGGCCCTCGTGCACCCCCAAAATATGCCAAAAAGCTGAAATTTAAATATTTAGACATTTTGTAGGAATTTGGCCGCATAGACATTTTGTAGGATTTTCTCCTTCTATACATTTTGTAGGAATTTGGATGAATAGACATTTTGTAGGATTTTCTCCTTATAGACATTTTGTAGTAGTTTACGGTAATAGACATTTTGTAGGATAGACATTTTATATACGTACCATGAAAATGGCCAAGTGCGGTGCGACGTGCGATGCGAGATCATTCACTTTCTTCGCTTTGCTTTTTCTTCTCCACTTGTCAGCATACTATACTGCATTAATCAATCGATAATTAGACAGAGACGCAGACGTGACAATGAGAATATAGAAATGGATGCGACGAAAGAGTGTGACAAATAGACAGCAATAATTTTTCATAATAAAATCTTAACAAGAACATTTCATTAAAAAAAAAGAAGCAAAGTGAAGTGATAAGCGAGCGAGCGAAGAGTAAAAGTAAGCAGCTTAAGCGTTGCTTTTTATCGATTTCTGTTCTGATTCTGCTGATTGATATCGATGCGATGCGAAGCGAAGGTCTCTTGCGCGATTTTGTAATTCGACATATAAAAATGAAATAAAATTTTATGTTTTTTTTGCCATTATCAATAAACAATAATAGAAAAAAAAGAAGAGTTTCAAACATTTTTATTTTTCCAAAAAAGAAATGCAAATTCAGAGATCAATTTGTTATTAAAATTATTCAAGAGTATGTGTTCAATAAATTCACTCGGCAGGCATCAAATTGGGCAATACAAATTGTCGACTTGCTTGCGCATCAATCACAGAATGGAGCAGTTTAAGTGTGAATTGTCTGAATGGAATCGATGGTTTGTTTTTTGATTCCAATTTTAAAATAATTATTCGGATTTACAGAGCAATTTACGACTAAAACATTGTTCACAGTCAAAGCAAATGCTGAATATTCTGGCGGTTTTGAGCAATGTTTGGCCAGCGCAGACGAATTCAATCCATCAAATGTCGTTTTTGGTAAATCATTTTTAAATAACCGACTTCAGTTCTATATTTAGATGCGCTCAATTTGAAAAACTCCAAATCGGTTTGCTATTCGGATGAGGAATTTGGAAGTATTTTTGCCAAAAAGCGGCATAATGGCGAATACAAATTGGAATTTTACGGTGAAAATGATCGACAGCAACAAAGTGTGGAATACAAAGACGTCGAAGTCATAGCTGGTTAGTGATGGAAATAAATAGGAAAATAATATTTTTGTTCAGGGATTCTGGCCAAATTGATGGAAGCAGCCAAAGAACAATTACCCGAGAAAGGCACTGAACTTCGCCAACTTGTCATTACAATTCCATCCCTGGCAGAATATGAATACCGAGAGAAAATGCTAAAAGGTATTTTTTGAATAGTCAATTCAATAAATTGATAAATAGCCGTGAAAATCCTCGGCCTCGAAAACATTGAAGTCCAATTGATGGCACAAATGACTGCTGCGGCAATTGCCTATCGGCACAAAGAGGACGATTCAGCACAGGGAAATGTTCTTTTCTTTTACATGGGCGCCCGAAACACCGAGGTTGGAATTTTTAATTTATTAAATCGAATATTTGTTTTAGTTCGCAATTTATAAATTCATGGATGGTTTAACGCCGGAACTTTGCTTTGCCGATGGATTTGTGGACTTTGGTGGCGAGAATTTCACCGCTCAATTGGTGCAGAGACAAATGGCAGAATTAAAATCGGAAATGCCGGAAATTTGGAGGAATATGGGCAAAGAGGAGAAAAGGACAGTTTATCGGAATGTTCGAATGGCAATGGAAAGAATTAAAGTGTCGTGTCCGAAATTCTTAATCTTTCTAATTCCAAATTAACTTATCATTTTCCCATCTCAAAATAACTTAGTTATCATTCTTTCTCTTTTCCCAGCGATGCTTCTTCCAATATTAGAAGTGGGAATCTTATGTTGTAATTTTCTCCTCTCAATTTGCTTCCAATATGGTGGAAGTAAGAGGAATTTTTCTCAACCATCCGAGTCCATCCACTCGGTATAAATACGGATTTTTACATCCTTTGGACACCTTTTTCCTTTGATGTGAGCTTTTCCCCCGTTGGATAAACGAATCATCCACCAAAAATCGCTCTTTATTTGGAAATAATTAAGAATTAGGAAAAGGTCAAAATTCTCGATTCCCTAACCGAGGCTCCAATTTCAATCGAGACAGCTCAACCGTGGAACAATACCACTTATTTATTCCCTTTTTAATTATTAATTTTCCTAATTATATCCACTCATATCGCGAGCAAATAAGTCTTGCCTTTTCCCTTATTATTTAATATTTAATAATTTCTCCTCAATTACACGGAGAAATTCCCAATTCCTTTTCCAGATTAATATTTGTTATATCCCAATTTATTCTCCCAAAATGGAGAAGGATTCTCTCATTTAATTTTACCAAATTAACCTTATTTTTTTTTTTTTTCCTATTAATTGCGCTTACTTTATTATATCAGATTTTCCTATCCTAAGGCATTTTGCCTCAATCAATCTTCCAAATTAAAGGCGTTTTATTCGCCATCGTTATTTAAATAAATTTATATTTTAATTTCACTACCGCTTTTTCCAGCCTAAACCAATTATTAATTAATGCAAATTATCCATCTAATAAGCAAGATAGTCTTATTCCAATCTTTCCCTTCAAAGGCAAACCCTGCCTTTTTCCTTTTTATAATTATTCCCTTATTTAATTATTCCAAATATCTAATCCATTTTTATTTTACGGGCCTCTTCTCGCCCTAAATAGAATATATTTCCCTAATTTTTTTGACGATTTCTTTGCCAATCATTGGCTATATTTATTGCCAATTCGTGGCATTTTTAATTTTATCCGACAATTCGTGGCATTTTTAAGTTTATCCGCCAATTCGTGGAATTTTTAATTTTATTCGCCAATTCGTGGCATTTTTATCCGCCAATTCGCTGGCATTCCCTTTATCCGCCAATTCGCTGGCATTCCCTTTATCCGCCAATTCGCTGGCACCCAATTTAAACAGATTTTATTAATCGCCAACTATTCCTTGGCAAAATTATTGGCCAACTATTCCTTGGCCATTATCCGTCATTATTTCCGCCACAACCGTTGGCAACAATCCAGGCCATCATGGGCATTATTCAATTGGGCACCATTGGGCTTCATTGTTCATTCCATTGGGCACTATTGGGGGATATCTTATCAATGCACGCCAACACCCCTGGCATCACTTTGCGTCTTTCATTGGGAATCAATGAGCGCCAATGCAAGCCATTATCCGGCATCAATCAGGCCATCATCGGCAATTCCCGCCACAACCGTTGGCAACAATTCAGGCCATCATCGGCATTATTCCATTGGGCACCTTTGGCATCATTCCATTGGGCTTCATTGGGGGGAATATCACTGCACGCCAACACCCCTGGCAACAATTCACGCCATCATAGGCTACAATGCACGCCATCATTGGGCAACACTGCACGCCAACATCTTTGGCCTTCTTCCCTTCCTTGCCACTATTCGGCTCCAATTTTGCCAATATCTGGCTTCAAATTTGTCACTATTCGGCTCCAATTTTAGCATAATCCGGCTTCAAATTTGATAGGCATCCTTCAAGCCAACCCCCCGATTATTCACTGAATCAACATTATCTTATCTTTATCTACTCTCATAATTATATATTATTTCATCATCGTTATTTTCTAATTAACATCTATTATACCTCTTTTCATTTTTGGCACAGGAGTGTCGTGTCCGAAATTCTTAATCTTTCTAATTCCAAATTAACTTATCATTTTCCCATCTCAAAATAACTTATTAGTTATCATTCTTTCTCTTTTCCCAGCGATGCTTCTTCCAATATTAGAAGTGGGAATCTTATGTTGTAATTTTCTCCTCTCAATTTGCTTCCAATATGGTGGAAGTAAGAGGAATTTTTCTCAACCATCCGAGTCCATCCACTCGGTATAAATACGGATTTTTACATCCTTTGGACACCTTTTTCCTTTGATGTGAGCTTTTCCCCCGTTGGATAAACGAATCATCCACCAAAAATCGCTCTTTATTTGGAAATAATTAAGAATTAGGAAAAGGTCAAAATTCTCGATTCCCTAACCGAGGCTCCAATTTCAATCGAGACAAAAGCACAGCTTGGATGCAGGGATTCAGCCACGTAAAAATAATATTTAAAAATGTACAATATGCCAAAATTTAGAGTCAAAATGGATTTGGGACCAACACTTCATGGCCGCGCATTTACAGTTACACGGGAAAAATTTGAGGAAATTTGCAAGGAACAATACGAACAAATTGCAGCATTTTTGATTGAAAGACTCAACCATTTTAATGAACGCGTCAATCGAATTGTGCTTATCGGAGAGTCTTCGAAATTATATTTGGTTTGTGAAATAAATTTAAATAAATACTTTATTTTTTTATAAGCCCACACAAACCAATCACTTATATTTCACAGAGGCTCCTCAAAAGAGGGCTATTATTAGAGAGTGGACTTCTAATAGAGATTTAGTGGCTTTTATTTCTCAAGAGAATGGAGACTTTTCTGATTTTTTGTGGGGAAAATTATTCTGCTTAATTTCATTAAAAAATGCAATTTTAACAAACAATTTAATGGGTCGGACCGGATACTATTAGAGAGTGGCCTTTACTAGAGAATGGGCTAATAATATAAAAAAATACTGATAATTTTATTTTTCTTAATTTATAAATTTTCACAGGTTCAAAATTTGTTTCGCCAATATTCCACTAATGAGAAAATGCTGCCAATGAATGCATTGCCACCCCTATTGGCTGCAGTTCAAGGCGCGGCGATCAAAGCAGCATATGAGGCATTTGGGAAGAGTGGAAATGCAATGCCAAAATGTTTGACCAAAGCAATTGTGCCAAATTATGCATTCCGTGGAATTTATGGCAAAATCAATAATTTCAATTCATCCAATTTGCCCTGCTATTTGGTCCAATTTGGCCAACAGATTCCAACCAGAAACATTAAAATACAAACATTAGTCGATATAGGATGGGTTCGTCTGTTTATTTTATAAAATTTATCAAAAATTTAAATATTTATTTAAGCATGAAAATGATGCTAATGGAAAAAATGAAAAGGAAATAATGAATATGGGATACCAAGAATATTTTGCGAAAATTGACATAAATGGCTTGCTTCAATTTGAGCTCAATGAGGGATTACTTTTATGCTTCAAAGACATGGAATTGGAGTCTTCTATTAAAAAGTAATCTGAAATTTAAATTTTTGGATCTAGATTTAAACATTTTCTGAAATTAGATATTCTTTCATGAATGGAAATTAGAACTCTTTTCATAAAACTAAATTAAATAATCCCAAAAATTATTGATTTTAACTTTTGAGATAAAATATTAATCTCCTTGAAATTAATTTAACAAAATATTTCTTAATCAAGGTTCAAACAATATGAATTGGATGTGATGCGTGTGAAGCGAGAGCAAATTGAATGGGAAGAAAGACGAAAAGAAGAAAAACGATTAAATGCTCAACAAAAGCAAATGGAATTGGAGGAAAAGAAAAAGCAACAGAAGGAAGAAGCTAAAAAGACGAAGGAATTGGCGAATAAACGAAAATTGGATGAGGAAAATGAGAAGAAAGCAAATGAATTGAAAATGAAATGGACAAAAGAACAAAATTATGGGACAATCGACACCAAAATGGAAATTGTTGATGGAGGAAATGATCAGAAAAAATCGGAGGATTTGGAGAATGATGTCGTTGAAGATTCATTTGAAGTAGTTCCGCCAGCAGTTTCGAACGATAATAATCATATTTATGTGTTCATCGAGATTCCTAATCGATACAAAAGGACATCAATTTATATCAAAGTAAGTAAATTATTTTATGGAAATTATCAATCTATTTTTTTATATGATAAATTTTAGGAGGAAGTAATAGAATATTCAATTGACCATAATTTTATAATTTTGCAGGGTTCTTGGGACAATTGGAAGGACATGATTCCGATGAAATATTCGCAATTTACAAATTCATTTCTGATTGTTTTGCCTCTTCCACTTTCAAAAGGTAATTTCATAAAAAAGTAAATTGTTTTATTATAATATTGACAGACGAATATGAATTCCTTTTCATCTATGAAAATATGTTTTATTTTTGGAAGAATTGGTTTGATGAAAAATTTGCAAAACGCATTCCAAAGACATTGAAAGGGGAATATCGACATGTTAATTTTATCAAACTGAATTCCACCACACAAATTGGCAATCAAAATTCATCATCGCCACAAGAATTGGCTAGTTTTGTATTAAATTTAAAAAAAAATTATTTATGTTTAATTAGGTTGAAAAAGTGCTAATTGCGGATAATTCAATGGAGCAGTTGGTAAATCGCATGAAAAACAGTCGGGTGAGAAACAAGCCTTTTTGAAAAAGCAATAACTTTTTTTAAGGAATTCTCCGACCTGTATATTAACAAAATGAAACAAAAATATTTGGAAATTCGGAGTACACTTTCAACACAAATCAAACCACAAGAAGTGGAGGCATTGATTGATGAAGCCGATCGAGTCCTTACTTATTTGGAGATAATTTTCTTTGTGCTTGAATGGGACAAATTGATGAATGGGCATCCGGCATTTAAGGTTAAGATTGTTATAAATTTTAATTCTTCGGGATTTTTTTCAGAAAAATGGAAATGCCGAGAAAATTCGCAATTTATTCAAATATAAATTGAAACAATTGACGATGAGCAAAGAAGAGGCCATTCAGCAATTTAAATGCACTTTCTGTTGTCAATTGTTGGATGAATGCCGTCGAATTGGACTGGGAGAGATATCAACGGAGATTCAGCAATTGAAGACATTCATGGAAAGCGATTTTTCGCACAATAATCTTCACTCTGGGACCTCTGCTCTGAATGAGAAGAGAATACAAAATTAAATGACATATATTTCATCCTTTGCATATTTAAAATTCATTTTTCTGATTACAATTTCTAATATTTAAATATTGAACCTGGAATAAATTATTTTGACTAGAAAATTATTTCAATAATATCATATCAATTATCCTAGAAAAAAATTAATTTTAATGAATTTTTCAATGGATTGCTTTTTCGAATAAAAATGTTTTTTTTTTGTCCTTCGACTTTAAGCCAAAAAAAGTTAAAATTTTTATAAAAAATGTAATTATCCCATCCAAAAATTAATCAAAGGGAAACTTGAAAAAAGAATGTATTTTGTTGCAATTTTTGATATTCCGAAACAAAATATGAATTGAAAACATGAATTTCAGCATTTCACTCAATCATCAATCGCCATTCCCATTAAATGTTCTCATCTCCAACGATTTTTCAAATCAATGTCCATTTTTGCAATCGTTCTTCCATCTTTTGTTTTCTCGTAATGAACATGTGGATCCGGCTATTAAAAAATTATAAATTTGTTTAATTCGAATTTCTTTTTTTTGATGATAAACCGTTTCTTTTGAATGACTGGCCGCTTCAAGAAGGAAAACTTTCTGTTCCGACTCCGATGAATCTTTCATTTCTTAAAATTCTTTTGAAAAATATATCATTTTATCACCTGCGTCAATTTTGATGAGGAAAATTCCGACAAAAAGGAGAAAAAATAATATAAATTTCATTTTAATTTGAATAGAATGAATTGAAAAAAGAAGCTAAATGCTAAATGAATCGATATGGATATGAAATGAAGGATTTGGAAAAGCAAGCAGATGTATCGATTTCCAACGAGGAAAAGCTATTTGGCCATAAAAATTGATAAAAAATAAATTAATTAATTAATTAAAAATTTTTCTTATTAATTTAATTATTGTTCTTCATTTATCTTCCATATACCGTAAATAATATTAATTCATATTTTTTGGTAAAATGAAATGATGATATCATCGGTTTTATATTTTTGTTATTTTTAATGTACATTTAATTTATTAATTTGTGAAAATTTGGGACAGGGCGGAAGGGAGAGCAATCCAATTTGGACGGATTATTCATCATTTTATAATCTAAACCGTCCATCATTCGAGTCCACAAAAATTAAATTTGGCCCATTCATTTATTTATTTCCAAATATTTCCCAAAATTTATAAAATAAAAAATTACCAAATAAAATAATCAAAAAAGTAATTTTCCTCTAATATTCTCAAAAATCTTTCCATGCGTGGATTTATCCATCTTTCCCTATTCATTCTCATTTTCGTATTTGTAAGCAACAGTCAACAGAATGATCCGTTAGTTTCAATTCATTAATTTTAAAAATGTGTAAACTTAATTCACTCATAGTCTACTGTTGACTGACGGGCAAGATGGCCAAAAGTCGATTGAATATGTGAGCAATGATCAATGCATGCTTCAACCTGGACAGGAGGAAATTCGTTCATTTGGCCTTCGATTCCATTTGCCCAATAGTTATTTCTGCGAAAGTGAAGGGTCAGTCACCATAGTCCCATTTTCGGCATTAAACAAGGAATATTGCAGATTGCTAATTTGTTATCCCGGCCAATTGGATGCTAAAAATATGTTGTCTGGGATGGCATTCGCCCATCAATATCGGGTCAACAACGCAGATTATGTTGGTGTAAAATTTAAATTAAAAAGGGATATTTGAATAATTTTCATCGGTAAAGGGAATAAATTTTGCCTTTTTTCCTGAAGGAAATAATTTGCACTTTTTCCGGTTGACTTCTTTCCGGAAAGAATAATTTGCACTTTTTCCTGTTGACTTCTTTCCGGAAAGAATAATTTGCACTTTTTCCTGTTGGCTTCTTTCCGGAAAGAATAATTTGTACTTTTCCGGTTGCCTTTTTTGGAAAAAAATAATTTGCCTTCTACCGCTTGCCTTCTTTCCGGAAGGAATAGAATAATTTAACTCCTTTCCAAAAAATTTAATTTAAAAATATCTTATTAAAATATTATAGAATGAAGTGGCTGAACGTTGTTTGAAGAAACAATCAGAATTTTGTGCCGGAAAATCAGCTCAATGGGGTCCTTGCGCAATCCCATGGCACGGCATTTTGGTGCGAACAATTGAAGAGGGCAAATCCATCCAATTGAAAATGTCCTTTTCTTATTATAAGTAAACCATTGGATTATCTTAAAATTTTTTCCATTTTATTTTTAACGAAATTTTAGTTATATTTTTGGTCAAATCGAACATTTTTCGTTGAGCTTTGGCCGAGAGGATTCCCTCTTTACGGCAATTGGAATGCCCAAAACTGGTAAAAATAGATGAATCCAGTGAAATAACAAAGAGAAATAACAAAGAAAAATTTATAGGAAAATACCGTGTATTTACAGTGGACAGAAAAATGTCGGAGGAATTCCATAAAAATATTGGAAATGGGGCCCGTTTATCCCAATTTGTTGGAATTTGGATGCTTGGTTTGGATGTTTTGCCAGGAATTGAGGATGAACAAATTCACTTTTTTGTTTATCGAAGCTGCGATTGCCTTATGGATGTTTGGGTTGGTTTAATTCGTTTTCTTTATTTAAATTAAATTTGTTTTTCCGTTCACCAAACCAACGGATGAACAGGAGCCGGAGGAAAAGGAGACAATGTTGATGGGCAATAATGAATGTCCGGCAAAGGAAATGGATTTTTACATTAATTTGGATGGATTGAAAGAAGATCAGAAAATAATTTTGGATATTTTGGTGGCTGAAAATGGCACAAAATTGATTATGATGTTGGCGAATAGCGATAAGACGAAATGGTTCTGGGGAATGAAAATGAACTTGACAACCACAATTTTTACGGATAATAGTGTAAAATTCAAAATAATTTAATTAATTTAAATTATAAAAATAGACAATTCCACTTGGATTGCCGCAGGGAAAGAAAATTCATTTGGAAATCACTTTCCATCGTTATTTTCAAGACATTGCCTATGGCGACCAAAATGTGATTATTCAAAGAATTTGGTGGAAAAAATGGTGGAATAAAACGATACTGGACAGTAGAACGGAATTTTTGTATTTGAAAGGCGATGCAAAAATGTTGAAAAAGGAGCAAATTGTGCAGGGAAGTGTAAGCTAATTAATATTCAAATGTATTCATTCTTATTAATTTTAAAATTTTATAGCCATTTTACATTTTTATTTATAATTTAAATTTAATTTTAATAATTTTATGACCAAATTTCATTTAGTCCGCAGCAATGTCATATTTGAGTGCCCCAATTGTCCATAAATTGAATGGCATTGTGCACATTTCCCAAATTGAATTCAGAATTCGGGCAAGATCAATGGAGAATGCCAATTTTTGGGAGATCAATTTGCTTCATGATGCGCAGGAATGGCACAAATTCAGTAAATTAAAAAGAAAAAATTTATATTTTTAAATGATTTGTAAATCCTCATCAGTTGGCTTTATAATGTTGCGAATTCGTGTGGATTTCGCTGAAGATAGTTTAACCACCAGCAGCTATCTCGTAATGATTAAAATAAATTAATAAATCAATTTTATGCAAATTTAGAAACAATGGATATTTGGAAATACAACCAAAGAGAAGAATGTTAATCCATTCCGCGCGGGCTTAGTTTTTGAATGTCGAATTATAGTAACAGCCAAAACAACGGAAAAAACGAATTTTACGATCATTATAAATGTGGAAAATGATGAGCGAACCGTTACTAAACATATTTACTTGAATTTTCCAATTTGGTTATTAAATTGGGTTCAAGTAAGTGAATAAAATAAAATAATTAATTAGTCAATTAAATGACAGTTTCTTGGTGATATTCAATTGCTCTCGGAACCGGAAATTGTAAATAAGGTAATGAAGATTAAATATATTCAAAATGGACACATAAATTCAGACAACATTTGAGGGCAATAAAACCAAAGTTTATACATTGCCACATTTGTTCCATGAAGGCGACAAAATTTGCATTAGCGGCAAAGCTGGCACAAAATTTGCCATCAATCTTCAACATGATTCTAGCCAATTCAGTGAAATAGGTAAATTTAGTCAAAAAAGAACAAAAAACAAATTTAAAAATATTTCAGTTGGGGATACGCCATTGCAAATTCTAATCGACTTTGACAATCCGGATGAAAAATTACAATTTCAAACAAGCACATATATTTTGACTGAAAATGAGACTGATAGTAGGAATGAAAGACAGGAGGATTCCATTTCCTTTGGCCATAGTCCGATTGCCCTGCCCGGCGACCAATTCACTTTGGCCATCGAAGTAGGAAAAACAGCAGAAGGAGATCCTGGATTCATAATTCGTGTGAATAACAACGATAGACATCAAAAAGATCAGAAAGCCATCATTCCATTGTGGACCACCAAATATGTTCAGGCAAGTTCAAACATGGTCATATTTAATGCCTCAGACTCCATAAAATATTTTTGGGATTTAATTATTTTAGAAATTTTTTTTGATTTCATAGAAAATTAGAAAATAATGGAATTTAAAAAGTAAAGAAATAAAATTTTAATAAATTTCTGTATATTTGAAGCTTGTTGATGACATTGAGGAAATGGAATTGGACTTGACATGCTCAGAATTTCCACCTTTGCCTCGATGGATTAAGCAAATTGATGAGAAGAAATCATTGAGTGCCGGAATGTCCATCACCATCCAGGGGACCATCAAAATGCCGAAAATTGAAGGGAGGAAAGGGAATTCATTTTCCGTGAATTTCTTCAACCAAGCACTTGGCTGGGACCCAAAATGTTTGTCGAATAAATTTGAAAATTAAATTCCCAATGAAAAATTTAGATGGTCAAACAATTTTCCAGGCCAATTTCAGCCTTTTTGACGAAACAATGATCCTCAATAGCTATTTGGTTGGATTAAAATTATTGTTATTATTTTATTGATTTTAGAATGGAAGTTGGCTGATTAATAACCAAAATGAGCATAAATATTCGCTGAATCCTCCGTTTGAAAATGGTCAACAATTCATTCTGAAAATTGGCATCACCGATGAAGAATACCACATCCATTTGGACAATTTGGGATCGGCGAATCCAATCAAATATGAATATAAGTCATTGGCAGTGCCTCCATGGGCCATCGACTATATTGTGGTAGAAAATAAAATTGGAAGATGAATGGGAAAATTTGATTAAAATTCACAGGTGAATGGCGCAGAAGATGGAAATGATCAGCAAGTTTTGGCATTGACCAGCGATATTCAAATTGTCTGATAATTCATGATTTTAAATGGGAATTCTTCCTTCAATCCTTTTATTTTTATTTATTATATATTTCATTTTTGTCATCATTTTGTAATTTAAATAAACATGTTTATCAATTGTTCATTGTTTTGTTTTTTATTATCAAAAGACCATTTTAAATTATGCAAATTTTGTTTTTATTAGTCAATTTGGTCATTGATGTTCACTCAACAGTGAATTGCCATTTTAGGAATGGAAAATTCATATTATTGAAAAATATGCAAAAACTTTGAAATTGCCAAAAAAGCAAAACAAAAACATCGACCAAAAGAAGAAAGGCAAACAAAACAAATTCTGATTTTTGAACAATTCTAATTCTAAGCCTATAAAAGAGGGACGAAATTCGAATTGAATTCAAATCCAACAAAAAATAAAAATTATTTCTAATACAAAATGGCTTATTCTGCCAGACTTATTTTCACCATTCTCTTCATCGCCCTTTTCTACCATCAATGTTTCAGCCAAAACTTGGGTTTGGATTTGGATGAATTGGTTGGAGGCGAAAATGGTGTCGCTGGATTGCTAGGAGGGGACAACAATGGAAATGATGGACTTTTGGGCAAATTGTTGGGCCAAATTTTGGGCGGAGGGAATAATTGTGGACTGGTGGCCCGCATTTTAGGCCTTTGTGGCCCAAAAGGGGCTCAGCCATGTTGTCGATGCTGTCAAGGAGGAGAAGGTGTCAATGATTTGTGTGCCACAATTGGAATATTGGATTTGCTCTTCAAAACCAACAATTCATGCCCAACTGGCTCCATTGTCCTTTGCACTGCCCAGGCATGCCAAGTTGGCCAACAATGCAATGTGCAGGCAGGCAATTTGCTTTGTGCCGATATTGGAAAATAAATGGAGAATTGATGATTAATGCCGAGAATTTTCAATAATATTAAAAAAATACTTCAACCAAAAAATAAATTCGGAAATAATTTCTTTATTAATATAAAATTTCATAATACAAATTATGGCTAATTTTTTGGAAAATAAATGGTAAAAGTTTCTGTTAATTTGTCATGGCTAAAATCTCATTTTCATCAATAATCCAAAATCATCAATTTCTTTTTCAATGTCGCGGTTTTCCACTTGCTGCCGTCCTTTCGCTTGCTTTTGTCCATTGCCATGTGGTCACTTCCGCCCCATATGAACCCGGTTCTGGGGGAATTGTTTTCTTTGTTGGACCTTAAAATATATTTTTCAATACACATTTTTAAAGAAAGTTTATTTTTACCCTCATGATGAATTAATTTGGCAGCAGGCATCCAAAATTTTATGGGCCTATAATTGTCCACTCGAGAATTCTCGCAATGTGCCTCTTGTTGATGCTTAAAAGAAGTGGGGAAATTAGTTGGACATATCGACAATTATAAATGCTTATTAGCACAATTAAATTTAATATATTGAGTGAAAAAAGGCAGAATTCAATGATGGGACAAATAGGTGGAATTATTTGGGGCAAATAGGCGGAATTATTTGGGGCAAAATAGGCGGAATTATTTGGGGCAAAATAGGCGGAATTATTTGGGGCAAAATAGGCGGAATTGTTTTGGGCAAAATAGGCGGAATTATTTGGGGCAAAATAGGCGGAATTATTTAGGGCAAAATAGGCGGAATTGTTTTAAGCAAAATAGGCGGAATTATTAGGGGCAAAATAGGCGGAATTATTTAGGGCAAAATAGGCGGAATTATTTGGGGCAAAATAGGCGGAATTATTTGGGGCAAAATAGGCGGAATTATTTAGGGCAAAATAGGCGGAATTATTTGGGGCAAAATAGGCGGAATTATTTGGGGCAAAATAGGCGGAATTATTTAGGGCAAAATAGGCGGAATTATTTCGGGCAAAATAGGCGGAATTATTTAGGGCAAAATAGGCGGAATTATTTGGGGCAAAATAGGCGGAATTATTTCGGGCAAAATAGGCGGAATTATTTAGGGCAAAATAGGCGGAATTATTTGGGGCAAAATAGGCGGAATTGTTTTAAGCAAAATAGGCGGAATTATTTGGGGCAAAATAGGCGGAATTATTTAGGGCAAAATAGGCGGAATTATTTGGGGCAAAATAGGCGGAATTATTTAGGGCAAAATAGGCGGAATTGTTTTAAGCAAAATAGGCGGAATTATTAGGGGCAAAATAGGCGGAATTATTTAGGGCAAAATAGGCGGAATTGTTTTAAGCAAAATAGGCGGAATTATTAGGGGCAAAATAGGCGGAATTATTTAGGGCAAAATAGGCGGAATTATTTGGGGCAAAATAGGCGGAATTATTTGGGGCAAAATAGGCGGAATTATTTAGGGCAAAATAGGCGGAATTATTTGGGGCAAAATAGGCGGAATTGTTTTGGGCAAAATAGGCGGAATTATTTGGGGCAAAATAGGCGGAATTATTTAGGGCAAAATAGGCGGAATTGTTTTAAGCAAAATAGGCGGAATTATTAGGGGCAAAATAGGCGGAATTATTTAGGGCAAAATAGGCGGAATTATTTGGGGCAAAATAGGCGGAATTATTTGGGGCAAAATAGGCGGAATTATTTAGGGCAAAATAGGCGGAATTATTTGGGGCAAAATAGGCGGAATTATTTGGGGCAAAATAGGCGGAATTATTTAGGGCAAAATAGGCGGAATTATTTCGGGCAAAATAGGCGGAATTATTTAGGGCAAAATAGGCGGAATTATTTGGGGCAAAATAGGCGGAATTATTTCGGGCAAAATAGGCGGAATTATTTAGGGCAAAATAGGCGGAATTATTTGGGGCAAAATAGGCGGAATTATTTGGGGCAAAATAGGCGGAATTATTTGGGGCAAAATAGGCGGAATTATTTGGGGCAAAATAGGCGGAATTGTTTTGGGCAAAATAGGCGGAATTGTTTTAAGCAAAATAGGCGGAATTATTAGGGGCAAAATAGGCGGAATTATTTAGGGCAAAATAGGCGGAATTATTTGGGGCAAAATAGGCGGAATTATTTGGGGCAAAATAGGCGGAATTATTTAGGGCAAAATAGGCGGAATTATTTGGGGCAAAATAGGCGGAATTGTTTTGGGCAAAATAGGCGGAATTATTTGGGGCAAAATAGGCGGAATTATTTAGGGCAAAATAGGCGGAATTATTTAGGGCAAAATAGGCGGAATTATTTCGGGCAAAATAGGCGGAATTATTTAGGGCAAAATAGGCGGAATTATTTGGGGCAAAATAGGCGGAATTATTTGGGGCAAAATAGGCGGAATTATTTAGGGCAAAATAGGCGGAATTATTTCGGGCAAAATAGGCGGAATTATTTGGGGCAAAATAGGCGGAATTGTTTTAAGCAAAATAGGCGGAATTATTTGGGGCAAAATAGGCGGAATTATTTAGGGCAAAATAGGCGGAATTATTTGGGGCAAAATAGGCGGAATTATTTAGGGCAAAATAGGCGGAATTGTTTTAAGCAAAATAGGCGGAATTATTAGGGGCAAAATAGGCGGAATTATTTAGGGCAAAATAGGCGGAATTGTTTTAAGCAAAATAGGCGGAATTATTAGGGGCAAAATAGGCGGAATTATTTAGGGCAAAATAGGCGGAATTATTTGGGGCAAAATAGGCGGAATTATTTGGGGCAAAATAGGCGGAATTATTTAGGGCAAAATAGGCGGAATTATTTGGGGCAAAATAGGCGGAATTGTTTTGGGCAAAATAGGCGGAATTATTTGGGGCAAAATAGGCGGAATTATTTAGGGCAAAATAGGCGGAATTGTTTTAAGCAAAATAGGCGGAATTATTAGGGGCAAAATAGGCGGAATTATTTAGGGCAAAATAGGCGGAATTATTTGGGGCAAAATAGGCGGAATTATTTGGGGCAAAATAGGCGGAATTATTTAGGGCAAAATAGGCGGAATTATTTGGGGCAAAATAGGCGGAATTATTTGGGGCAAAATAGGCGGAATTATTTAGGGCAAAATAGGCGGAATTATTTCGGGCAAAATAGGCGGAATTATTTAGGGCAAAATAGGCGGAATTATTTGGGGCAAAATAGGCGGAATTATTTCGGGCAAAATAGGCGGAATTATTTAGGGCAAAATAGGCGGAATTATTTGGGGCAAAATAGGCGGAATTATTTGGGGCAAAATAGGCGGAATTATTTGGGGCAAAATAGGCGGAATTATTTGGGGCAAAATAGGCGGAATTGTTTTGGGCAAAATAGGCGGAATTATTTGGGGCAAAATAGGCGGAATTATTTAGGGCAAAATAGGCGGAATTGTTTTAAGCAAAATAGGCGGAATTATTAGGGGCAAAATAGGCGGAATTATTTAGGGCAAAATAGGCGGAATTATTTGGGGCAAAATAGGCGGAATTATTTGGGGCAAAATAGGCGGAATTATTTAGGGCAAAATAGGCGGAATTATTTGGGGCAAAATAGGCGGAATTATTTGGGGCAAAATAGGCGGAATTATTTAGGGCAAAATAGGCGGAATTATTTCGGGCAAAATAGGCGGAATTATTTAGGGCAAAATAGGCGGAATTATTTGGGGCAAAATAGGCGGAATTATTTCGGGCAAAATAGGCGGAATTATTTAGGGCAAAATAGGCGGAATTATTTGGGGCAAAATAGGCGGAATTGTTTTAAGCAAAATAGGCGGAATTATTTGGGGCAAAATAGGCGGAATTATTTAGGGCAAAATAGGCGGAATTATTTGGGGCAAAATAGGCGGAATTATTTGGGGCAAAATAGGCGGAATTATTTAGGGCAAAATAGGCGGAATTATTTGGGGCAAAATAGGCGGAATTGTTTTGGGCAAAATAGGCGGAATTATTTGGGGCAAAATAGGCGGAATTGTTTTGGGCAAAATAGGCGGAATTATTTGGGGCAAAATAGGCGGAATTATTTAGGGCAAAATAGGCGGAATTGTTTTAAGCAAAATAGGCGGAATTATTAGGGGCAAAATAGGCGGAATTATTTAGGGCAAAATAGGCGGAATTATTTGGGGCAAAATAGGCGGAATTATTTGGGGCAAAATAGGCGGAATTATTTAGGGCAAAATAGGCGGAATTATTTCGGGCAAAATAGGCGGAATTATTTAGGGCAAAATAGGCGGAATTATTTGGGGCAAAATAGGCGGAATTATTTCGGGCAAAATAGGCGGAATTATTTAGGGCAAAATAGGCGGAATTATTTGGGGCAAAATAGGCGGAATTGTTTTAAGCAAAATAGGCGGAATTATTTGGGGCAAAATAGGCGGAATTATTTAGGGCAAAATAGGCGGAATTATTTGGGGCAAAATAGGCGGAATTATTTCGGGCAAAATAGGCGGAATTATTTAGGGCAAAATAGGCGGAATTATTTCGGGCAAAATAGGCGGAATTGTTTTGGGCAAAATAGGCGGAATTATTTGGGGCAAAATAGGCGGAATTGTTTTGGGCAAAATAGGCGGAATTATTTGGGGCAAAATAGGCGGAATTATTTAGGGCAAAATAGGCGGAATTGTTTTAAGCAAAATAGGCGGAATTATTAGGGGCAAAATAGGCGGAATTATTTAGGGCAAAATAGGCGGAATTATTTGGGGCAAAATAGGCGGAATTGTTTTAAGCAAAATAGGCGGAATTATTAGGGGCAAAATAGGCGGAATTATTTAGGGCAAAATAGGCGGAATTATTTGGGGCAAAATAGGCGGAATTATTTCGGGCAAAATAGGCGGAATTGTTTTGGGCAAAATAGGCGGAATTATTTGGGGCAAAATAGGCGGAATTGTTTTGGGCAAAATAGGCGGAATTATTTGGGGCAAAATAGGCGGAATTATTTAGGGCAAAATAGGCGGAATTGTTTTAAGCAAAATAGGCGGAATTATTAGGGGCAAAATAGGCGGAATTATTTAGGGCAAAATAGGCGGAATTATTTGGGGCAAAATAGGCGGAATTATTTGGGGCAAAATAGGCGGAATTATTTAGGGCAAAATAGGCGGAATTATTTCGGGCAAAATAGGCGGAATTATTTAGGGCAAAATAGGCGGAATTATTTGGGGCAAAATAGGCGGAATTATTTCGGGCAAAATAGGCGGAATTATTTAGGGCAAAATAGGCGGAATTATTTGGGGCAAAATAGGCGGAATTGTTTTAAGCAAAATAGGCGGAATTATTTGGGGCAAAATAGGCGGAATTATTTAGGGCAAAATAGGCGGAATTATTTGGGGCAAAATAGGCGGAATTATTTCGGGCAAAATAGGCGGAATTATTTAGGGCAAAATAGGCGGAATTATTTCGGGCAAAATAGGCGGAATTATTTGGGGCAAAATAGGCGGAATTGTTTTAAGCAAAATAGGCGGAATTATTAGGGGCAAAATAGGCGGAATTATTTAGGGCAAAATAGGCGGAATTATTTGGGGCAAAATAGGCGGAATTATTTGGGGCAAAATAGGCGGAATTATTTAGGGCAAAATAGGCGGAATTATTTCGGGCAAAATAGGCGGAATTATTTAGGGCAAAATAGGCGGAATTATTTGGGGCAAAATAGGCGGAATTATTTCGGGCAAAATAGGCGGAATTGTTTTAAGCAAAATAGGCGGAATTATTTGGGGCAAAATAGGCGGAATTGTTTTGGGCAAAATAGGCGGAATTATTTGGGGCAAAATAGGCGGAATTATTTCGGGCAAAATAGGCGGAATTATTTAGGGCAAAATAGGCGGAATTATTTCGGGCAAAATAGGCGGAATTATTTAGGGCAAAATAGGCGGAATTATTTAGGGCAAAATAGGCGGAATTATTTGGGGCAAAATAGGCGGAATTGTTTTAAGCAAAATAGGCGGAATTATTTAGGGCAAAATAGGCGGAATTATTTGGGGCAAAATAGGCGGAATTATTTGGGGCAAAATAGGCGGAATTATTTAGGGCAAAATAGGCGGAATTATTTGGGGCAAAATAGGCGGAATTATTTGGGGCAAAATAGGCGGAATTATTTAGGGCAAAATAGGCGGAATTATTTCGGGCAAAATAGGCGGAATTATTTAGGGCAAAATAGGCGGAATTATTTGGGGCAAAATAGGCGGAATTATTTCGGGCAAAATAGGCGGAATTATTTGGGGCAAAATAGGCGGAATTGTTTTAAGCAAAATAGGCGGAATTATTAGGGGCAAAATAGGCGGAATTATTTAGGGCAAAATAGGCGGAATTATTTGGGGCAAAATAGGCGGAATTATTTGGGGCAAAATAGGCGGAATTATTTAGGGCAAAATAGGCGGAATTATTTCGGGCAAAATAGGCGGAATTATTTAGGGCAAAATAGGCGGAATTGTTTTGGGCAAAATAGGCGGAATTATTTGGGGCAAAATAGGCGGAATTGTTTTGGGCAAAATAGGCGGAATTATTTGGGGCAAAATAGGCGGAATTATTTAGGGCAAAATAGGCGGAATTGTTTTAAGCAAAATAGGCGGAATTATTAGGGGCAAAATAGGCGGAATTATTTAGGGCAAAATAGGCGGAATTATTTGGGGCAAAATAGGCGGAATTATTTGGGGCAAAATAGGCGGAATTATTTAGGGCAAAATAGGCGGAATTATTTCGGGCAAAATAGGCGGAATTATTTAGGGCAAAATAGGCGGAATTATTTGGGGCAAAATAGGCGGAATTATTTCGGGCAAAATAGGCGGAATTGTTTTAAGCAAAATAGGCGGAATTATTTGGGGCAAAATAGGCGGAATTGTTTTGGGCAAAATAGGCGGAATTATTTGGGGCAAAATAGGCGGAATTATTTGGGGCAAAATAGGCGGAATTATTTAGGGCAAAATAGGCGGAATTGTTTTAAGCAAAATAGGCGGAATTATTAGGGGCAAAATAGGCGGAATTATTTAGGGCAAAATAGGCGGAATTATTTGGGGCAAAATAGGCGGAATTATTTGGGGCAAAATAGGCGGAATTATTTAGGGCAAAATAGGCGGAATTATTTCGGGCAAAATAGGCGGAATTATTTAGGGCAAAATAGGCGGAATTATTTCGGGCAAAATAGGCGGAATTATTTCGGGCAAAATAGGCGGAATTATTTAGGGCAAAATAGGCGGAATTAAATGTTGGGGCAGAACAGGTGGAATTAAATGGATTAAAAATTAGACTTTTTTATTCCTAACAATTTTCTAACTGGCGAAAATAATTGATTAGCACGTTTCCATTAATATATTTTTAATTTTTTCAATTCACCTTTTGTTGGCCATTGACCAGCAATGTTTTGTGGTCAGCATCGTCTAATGGTGTGCCCTTTGACTCGGATTTTGTCTCATAATGCATTTGGGTTGGTGAATGATGATTCTGAAATAATTATTAAAATTGAATTTACAAATATTTAGTATATTAAAATTATTCACATTTTGTGCAGTGGCTGTTTTATTGTTGATGTCTTCCCGGAGGAAATTGTGCAATTTTTGATTTTCCTGTGCCAATTTTCCTTCCAATTGCCGACTTGCATTATTGATAAAATCAACACGGGCATTATAGGCATTTGGGTCCATTTTTGGCAAAAAGATTCTAAAATTACTGATAAATGGAAAATAAATTCGAAAGTAATAGAGAAGGATATTTTACAAAAAATTGAGTAAATGAAGGAAAAATGCGCGAATTTTTTTATTGACGTTGAAAAATGGAGAAATATATGAATTGGAAGCATGGAATGCGGTAAATTGATAGGATTGGAAAATGATGGTTTTCGACTCATCATTCCATTCATCAAATAAGACGGTGAATGCGATGAAAAAATGTTCAATTTCGTTCACCAAATGGGAATGGAATGGATGGATTGAATTGGGAGGGAGAATTGATGGTCCAAAAACCGGTTTTAGGGTCGTAATAGTTTTATTGCCCAAAGAAATTTTAAATCAACACATTTAATTGAAGGCCATTTCATTTTTTTGGTAAAAAAATGCAAAAATTAATCGCAATTTTATTCTTTTTTATTTCAATATTTTCAATGAATTTGGCAGAATTAGCATATGATCAGGTGAAATAATATAATAAATTAAAATAATTATTGTATTAATGAAGTATTGCAAAAATGATGGGGAATGTGCCGCAAATGAACAATGCTATTTGGGATTCAAAGGCCAATTCGGGAATTGTATTATGCGCAGAATTATTTGCCTCCATGAAGGAAGAATTTGTTGAAGGAAATGAAATGAAAAAAACTAATTTATGCCAATATTAATATTTAATTATTTCTCCAATTTTATCATATTTTTAATAAAAATATTATTTATACTTTTAATCCGTTTATCGAAAATAAAAAAATTTAAATTAAAATAACAAATTCCATCAAAACCAATGCGAATTCGGACTTCTTTATTCTTTTGCCAACATCACAAAATTCCCTTTTATCTAATTTTAGTTAATTCATTTAATTTATTCCATATTAAGCCGAATATAAAATTCACTAAAATTTCGCCCACATTCACTTAAAATTTCATTCATTTCCTCTCTAAAAATTTTTATCAAATAAAAATGGGAAATTGTCGACGAATTTATCCAATTTTTACCATAATTTTCCTTTGGCTTCTTCAATCCCAATTTCCTCCAGCGTTGGCCAAAATTGAACTTTTCGAAGCCTGGAATCGGAAAAATTATAAGGCCAGCAGTTTTTAATCCTTAATTTATTAATGAATTTAAGGAGAAAGATGTTCGCTATGCAATGTTCGATCCGGAAGGAATCATGTACTCTATCTCCCTATTAATATTCCATTCAATTTTGTTTATTTTATTCATTTCATCAAAAATAAACATTTAAATGAAAAGATGAAAATTTTGATTAAATAATTTTATTTTGAAGGACTTTTGACGGGAATGTGAACGGCAAAAGTGGGGATTTACAATTCCCGAATGGACATGAACAAATGTGGGATCAGGCAACATGCGATAAAAATCCGGAATTGTTATTTCAAATGTGCGAAACGGACGAACATAAAGCATGGACTGGGTCAGTAAATTATTAATGATAGTTATTTACTATTTTTATATTGTATTTTGATGCTATAATATTGCTTGTTAATTAATATAGTTAAAATTAAACCATTCTAATGATTCAATTTAAACATTGAATACAGTATTTGTTCTATTAGTAGCATCGGAGCAATTAAATTTTAGAGACTCACTTCTAAAGGAGCTACAAATAAAGAGGGGTTTCTAATAGAAATGGGGCCACTAATAGAAGAAATACGGTATTTATAAAGAAAAAATCCTTATTTTAGTATGGCTATATGCTACGAATCGCAATTGGCCCAAACTGATATAAATCCATTTTTCCGGATTCAAAATGATCCGGAATGGGAAAAATTGGTTTTCCTAATTTGTGGCGAACGCCAAAGTGCATTGTTCATCAATAGAACTGTGGTGCCGCCTAAAGAGAATGAAATGGTGAATTAAATTAAATTAAAGTAAATTAAAATCCAAAATATCGTATTTAGGCAAAGTCGAAAAACAAAGTTGAGAAAAATGCAACAGAGCAGGGAGGCGGCAAATATGATCCATTTTACACAGTTTGGACAAGTTTTAAACCGCTGACAAAGTATTCCTATTCTCCAATTTTATTATTTCTCTATTTTATTTTTGTCATAGTTTATAGGAATGGGTCAAAAAATAGAATTGGATAAATATTTTAATATACCAATAATACCAATTACTTTCATATTATCTGGGTCCAATCAATCGGGGAAGGTAAATGAACCCATATCCCCCATGGATCATTTATTATAGGTTTATAGCTTACATATATCCCTAATCCTAATAATAATCACCAAAGGGGACCTTTGTTTTTTTTTCACATGCTGCTGAACCCAAATAATAATAAATTATAAAGTACCATCAATTATGTTTATTTCAACACCTAATAAGTGTCCCAAATTTGATTGATTCAAAAATTCGTAATATTTTTTTTATTCCCGAACAGAATTCATTTTAAAATGCCTGGAAAACCATCGGAAAAGCGTTGTGCCCTTTTGCGAATTGGAGGCGAAAATATTTTGGGTGTTTCGTTGACAAATTTGCGAAGGGAACCATTGGAATTGTACAAAGACGCTTTTGTGTTTGAAAATAACATTACGGCAAAATACAACACTTCGGACAAGGAGGATTTTATGCAAGAATTGTTGGTGTTTTAAAAATATTTTTTTTGAAAAAAAATTGGTTTTTAGCCCGGATATGGCCAATCGAAAAAATCGATTAAGTGATATTCAAAATTTTGAACTGCTTTTGTTGGATTTTATGCCGCCTTTTGGAAAGGCACAAAATGTCAGCATTTATGGATGGTTGCCTATGAAAATCAAAATTGTTTGCTAATTCCACTGATTAATTAATTTAAGTCAATTTTAGACTAGCAAAGCAATTAGTCCATGCCGAGTGGATTGGCGATTGTTGGAGAGTCGAGAAATTCGAGGCAGGAAAGGATGTGAGTAATTTTAATTTGGGAATATATTCAAATAAAATTAAAATATTTGCATTTTAGCATTGGTCATTTCCTACACGATTGCCACTGGTAATAATTTAAAATATTGACAAAATCACTAAATACCGTAAAACCTCTATTCATTCCCCATCCTTGACTTTGAGGACCCATAGCCATAGCCTTGGTAATTGGAACTAAAAAATTTTATATTGCATTTTTTAGTTCACTAAAATTCTATAAAATTCATTTTTGCTTAAAATGCCCATAAATTAAGAAGTTAAAGCCCAAATTTTCCCATTTTTTTGAGGGGTTGAAAAATAATTTCCCATGGAGTTTTAAAAGAGATTATACGATATTATTAATTTTGTTGATAGAAATTCGTTTTTAGTAGACAAAATTCTAAAAATTTTCGTAAAGAATAAATTTGGAAATGTATTTCCCAAGGTTCAACAACAAGCGAAGGAAAAACAGAAGGCGGCTCAAAATCGAGAACCGAGTCTAAATCAGATACAAATGCCAATAGCGATAGCTTTACAGGCGGTGTAAGTAAACGGGGAAAATTATGGATAAATTAGTCAATTAATTTTTAATTAATTCATTTCTAAATCCCACTAATATTTCACCAATTTAAATTATTATTTTTAACTAAAAATATAATTTCTTTTTTCAGATACCAGTAATTCAGCATACCGTTGAGGTGGAGAAAACTATTTTAAAATGATTATTCAATTAATTATTTAATTTGCCGTTAGAATTCCTTCTCGAATACTTATGGCTCACAGCAAACATCAAATTCGGATTTCAATGTGAACAAAGAATTAATGGAGCAAAAATCAACCACAAGGCAGGGAAAATATTTTTGAATAATTATAATAAATTTATTTTGAAGAGAGGAAACCGTACAATTTGATGATTTCGAAGGCCAAGTCAATGTTGAACAAATGGTTAAGAATTTTACAAAAATATTTCTAATTAATTTTTTGAAGCTTTTCACTTGCCATGGAATTTCTCTTTTTCCTGACAAAGTACAAAATGACGAATTCCATCTCTAATATTAATATTTCCCTCATAAGATTCGCTATCATGACAGTAATGGTCGAAAAATTGATCCAGTCAGCGAGGATACCAGCGACCCTCAGCCAATTCTTTTGCCACCAATGCCGGATGGTGCGGTGAAAATTAATTTCTTAGGGCATTTTGAACATTTTTACATTAATCTACAAATAAGCCAACAATACCGAACTTATTTTAAAAATCGGCCTTTAATATAAATAATTAATTAAATGTGCAAATTAATAAATTTTCCTCAAAGGATAAAAAATGAAATGGAATTTTTTGGACATTAAGTTATTAATTATTCAATAAATTTTATTCCAATTATTTAAGTGTGCCAGGATGCATTAGACACTTGTCCAATTTGGGCTGCCCAAGACCAATGCCGAAAATCTGCGGCCACAATGCTCATTCAATGCAGGAAAAGTTGCAATTTATGCACAAAAGTGAAAATCGATAATAAGAAGGCAAAACCGATGGCTGATGGTAATATATTAATAAATATTGATTTAATAATTTATGTATTTTATATTTTATTTATCCGTATGCTTAAGTTAATTCATAGGAGATAAAATTGAACATATATTTTACAGATTTGGACGATGATGACAATAATGATGAAGATGATGATGACGAATGTGAGGATGAACGTAAATATTGTCCGGCATGGAAACGAATGGACGAATGCCAAAAGAATCCGGCCTATATGTCTCGTTTTTGCCGAAAAAGCTGTGGACTTTGTGTGGACATTGATGACATCGACGATGCGGAAGTGGAATTGGCAGTGAATCGAAAGAAATATTAAACAAATGTAAAATTGAAGCAAAATTATTATTAATTCACTATTTCATCAATTGATAATAAATTGATTATGAAAGTATAATTTTGTTATTATACATTTTTCCCATTTTTGCATTTAGTGGTGGCTAAAAAACGATCAATCAAATTTTTTATTGTAAATGTCAACTCATAAAACTGTCATTTTTGGTCAAAATTAAGGAAGGCAACAATATTTGTAATTTGATGGTGATGATGAATGATGATCCATCTCCATCAATGTAAATCAAATCAATTCTTGCCTCATTATTTATTAAGCATTTATGATTTATGCCATCCCCCTCCCCTCATTTCCCTCATGTTCACACATTTTTGCTGATTGGCACATCAAAAGCAGAGGGGCAATATTTTTTGATTGGCAAAAAAGTGATCGCTGAATTTTGATGAATGATTAGGGAGGGCAAATATAAATTGTTAAATTCATCAGTACACCCCAATAATTCATTTTCTTTCAGTCATTGAAATATTCACCCAATTTTTCAGACCAATCGAAATTAATAAGCTTAATCCATTCATATTAATAATTTATTCAATTAAAATGCATTCTAATACTTCGTCTCCATCCATCGGTTTTCCCACCACCGTTTCTTCCTCTCTTTCATCCCAAAACGGATTTTTGCCCGATCATAAAAATGTTGCTGCTGAACGCAAATCACCGAATTTTTCTTCGCTTCTTCCTTCGCTTCAATCTATTGATGGCCACAATAAATTGGCAACAAATTGTTTTGGGCAACATGAACGGATGGAAAGAAGGTAAAATACCCTCGGAATTTAAATTATTCCCAATTATTTTGCAGACATTTCCAACCGCCCCCTTCACCGCCTTTTGTCATTTCCATCAGCTCACCAATTCCATTGAATTCGCTCAAACTTCGAGGCAATCAACAAAACATGAAAACCCATTTCGGGAAAAAATTTGGCAATGAAAAAAGCCGAAAATGTTTTTGCGCAATTGTTGCTTGGATACTTCTTACGGCCATCATTTTGGCCAATTTGGCAATTGGATATTGGCTTTGGATTCGAACGGTACAATCTTTCAATAATCGTCCATGTTCCATTGTTTTTTGAATTTTAGGACAAATTGGAGAGGGCACAAAAGGAGGCAAATGATTTGCACATTTTGGAATTGGAAAGCATAAAAAGCAAATTGAATTGGTCGATCAATTTGAATGGACAATTGCGGGAGGAAATTGCATCCAAGGAGGCAGAATTGAAAAAGGAAATGGCCAAATTAGAGGAGAAACAAAAAAGTAAAAATGGGATATTTTTATATTGGATTATTTTATATTTATTTTCACAGTTATTTCCATGGCATTTTCCTCATCATCAATTTTTGCCGTCGCCCTTCAAAAGATCAGTGAAGAAGGTCCAACCACCACAAATTCGATAAATTCAACCGTGCCACCGCCAATCGAATCAACGACACAAAATTACGGCGATTTTGTGATTTATGTGAATGGAAAACCGCGCAGTGGACGTGAATTTATGGCCAATCCACAAATGCTGGGAAATGGGCAAAAATAATGGGAAAAAGATGGGAGAATATAATTTTATTATTTGGCAAAATATTTCACATTTTTTATTGTTTTTTAATATTTATTTTAATTGTTTAATTTTAATTTAATTTTCATCATAATCTCTAATCATATTTTACAACTCTTTTTCATCTTTTATTCTATCGCTCATTTGCTTCCCATAAATAAAATGTTGGTTGAATGTGTCTTTTCATATATAAAGAGAAAAATTCGCTGCGGAGTCAGTGCTTGGCTGGAAGGGGACCGCGAGGAATGACGAAAAGGCGCCCAGTCGCCTAATAAAACAAATTCCTGGGAAGGTCTGAGAAATGGCCCCACCATTCAATTTGGTGCATTCTTGCCTAGAAGGGGAAGCCTCAAGAGAGGTTGGCGCTGTACTAGAAAAAGGCCTTCGTTTTGGCCGACTGCTGGCCCGGGACAATGGGACAGGAGGCCACTTATGGCTGATCCCGTCTCGGGTTGGTATTGGGAAACAGCGTCGGTGCCAGCTAAATTTGAGTTCGATCGTCCCGACCAAACACAATTCAGACTACTCTCCAGCCAAGCCCAATCTTTTTCATCTAATTTTTTTTGGATTATGTAAATAATTTAAATATTTTTTTATATTTTTATTTTTAAACCAAACAAATAGATTAAGTAAAAGGACAAAAAGGAATGACCATATGTACTTATATTTTAATAGGGAAATTTTTGGGTTTAAGGATACTTTTTAATATTGATCTTAAACCATATAAACCTTATATCATTTGATAGAGCTCATCGAGTTGCGTAAATTGATATATTTAATGTCATGTTTTGACCAAAATCAAGGCATTAAACTGTTTAAATCTTATTATGCTTTCTGTTTTATAAATTTTTTGGTTTTGATTTAAATCCCGACAATATATAGGTCAATTAGTTTCTAATATCAGCAGGCACCAAAAAGTTATTAAGCTTTCTCTAATAAAGAATCCACATCCACACCTTTATTTTTTTGTTATCCCACAATTTAAAAAGGCAGCAAGTTAGACATAAAAAGAAGCAGAGAGAGAATGCAATAAATTCGCTAGTTCGGCTCTACCCCGAAATCCCGAAAAGACGAAATCCCGAAAAGACGAAATCCCGAAAAGGAGAAAATGGGACGAAATCCCGAAAAGACGAAATCCCGAAAAAGGGAAAAAAGGACGAAATCTCGAAAATTTTTAATTTTTATATTTACTGAAAAAAGTGCAAAAAAATATTTTATGGTAATTTAGTGCGCTAAACACGTATGTGATGTCCATTTTGCTGTATTTGCTAATCTAAATACTATAGAATTTGGAAAATAATTCAACATATTTAAATTTAGCATTACATAAATGAATATTTGTCCACGAGACATGAACAATTTTTTGT
Source organism: Pratylenchus scribneri (assembly GCA_030063045.1). NCBI lineage: Eukaryota > Metazoa > Nematoda > Chromadorea > Rhabditida > Pratylenchidae > Pratylenchus > Pratylenchus scribneri. The sequence goes on from JAQSEB010000082.1 coordinate 2,809,433, forward strand.
TTATTAAACTTTAGAGTAATTTGATAAGAAAATGGGAAGTATGATGCAGAGAATGGTGATCCTAATTTTATGAAAAATGTTAAATTAAAACATGCGTGATTAATTTTTTTAATTTTCCACTTTATTTATTATTTGCTAATTAAATTAATATTTACTATTTTTATAGAGAAAAATGAACGCTCGCAACAAATTACTCCAAATAAAATATTAAATATTGATGTAGATGCAAGGTTATGTGGTCGGAATGCGAGCCCCTGCCAATGCCAACCAAGAAGATGGCAATCGAACTGAAGACACCATCGATTTGGAGGCGGAGGCTGATATTTTCGATGATGAAGAAGGATTGGATTTTGATGATGAAGAAGGATTGGATTTTGATGATGAAGAAGGATTGGATTTTGATGATGAAGAAGAATTGGATTTTGATGATGAAGAATCGCAAGAAATCCAATCTGAATTTGATTATTCCATCCCTACTACATCCACCCGATAATTTTATCCCATTTTTTGCTCATTAATTCCATTTTATTTCCATATTTTTGCTCATCAATTCAACAATTTATTTATCTATTCAATTTTCATCCCAGTTTTCAATTAAATCAGCCGCAATAATTGATTAAATTGTCTTTATTTTAATTCATTTTTTCCATTTTCGATGCTAAAATAAATAATTTCAACATAGTTTGTTTGATAATTTTTGGAATTATATTTTAGTTGGATTAATAGATACTGAAAAATGAACACTAAAATTGTGATCAGCGCTTAAAATTACCCTAGAAATATTTTTTTTGCATTTTTTTCAGTAAATATAAAAAAATTAAAATTTTTCGAGATTTCGTCCTTTTTTCCCTTTTTCGGGATTTCGTCTTTTCGGGATTTCATCTCATTTTCGTGTTTTCGGTATTTCGTCTTTTTTTCCACTTTTCGGGATTTCGTCATTTCGGGATTTCGTCTTTTTTTACACTTTTCGGGGTTTCGTCTTTTCGGGGTTTCGTCTTTTCGGGATTTCGGGGGTTAGTGGCTAGTTCTATTTCCACTGCCTGCCTGCTTCCCATAAACATTTCCCAGCGAGAAGCCCTCTATTCTATATAATGGAGAAGTGAATTTGTCCATTCCATGTGGTGATGGCGTGCGGCGATAAATCGGAACGACGGACCAGCCCAAATTGGTGGCTGTTTAAAAATGTTCTGAGGAAAGTCCCTGGACCTGCGGCTGAAAGAGTCCACGCCTAGTGGCGTGCAGTCGAGCGCAAAAATTCCAAATTTCTGGGGCCCTTGGGCGATCGAGAAGGGCCAAGATTCCCGAAAGGGAAGAGCCTGATTGCTTTAAACATTGGAAAGGGAGCGCTCGATGTTCGTCGAAGCACAAAGTAATGTTGCGAACACAGAATAGGGCTTACCCCGTCGTCACCACCAATTTTTTTGCATTTTATTGAACATTTTTATATTTTTTGGTATTATTTATTTAATGCAATTTTTCAACATTTTCATCTCTATCGACGTTTTCCTTTATTAATTTGATTCCTCAAAATTTCTCACTTCTTTTTAGCAGTTTTCAATTGTATTCCTTTTAATGCTATAAATATTTTAATATTTTTTATTCATATGCCATTAAATAAATTCAATGAAAGATAAACGGAAACAGCAAAGCCATAAAGAAGTGTGCAGATACCAATTTGAGGATTTTAAAATTAAATTAAAATCTTATCTTAATTAAATATATAATTTATATCTAATTTTCTTCCATTTTCTCATTATTTTTATTCACTTAAATATCTTCGCAACCATTTTTTCCATAAACATTCACTTTATGGCCATAATAATAGGCATGATTTACAACTGAGAAAGTCCTAAAAATAAATATATATTTATTTTATAATAAAAAAAAGTAAATGACCAAAGTGAATTGCTGCAATTTTGGTCATCTTCGTCCATTTCATCGCATTGCACAAATTCCCCCTTTTCCATTTCATTTTTGTACCAAACCTTAAAATTAATTGAATTTAAATTTGAATGAATTCTAATTCAAACTTCGGTCATAAAATGTTGATAATTTTGGAATCGTCGAAGCGGAATATGGGCCACCACATCCCTTTGATTTATTATACGATAATTGTAATGAGGAAGCTGGAAAAATTACAATTAAACAAAAATATTACAAAAATATTTCATTTCATTGTATTGTATATCCAATAAAATATTGTAAATGTAAAAATCAACCAACCGCGCGACTCATTGCCGTTGCCCATTCCGAATTCCCTGTTCTGGGCTGTCCAAATGTGACCAGCTTAATTTTATCCGCCTCAATTGATTTGCTCAAATAAATTTCTGCGGCTGCCAAAGATGCCAGCGCTCCACCCAACGAATGTCCAGTGATCAAAAAATTTGGGATATTAAACAATGAAAAATATTTTAAAAATACCCAAAGTTCATATCCCGGATTGACCTTGATCAATTTGAGGGCATCTTCGATGATGCCTTTTTCCATTAATTGAACAAAAATTTCCGAGAAATATGAGGCGACCTTAAACAAAATATATTTTTTTTTATGATTTTCCCCTTTGGATATACCTTTCCACCCAATGTGGCATTCGCTTGGCTGATAAAAAGAATGCGCGATGTTTCCATTGTCAATTGCATAAATGAACTGGTACCACTTTAATGAGCGTTTTTTATTAAATAAACTTATTTCAAGCAGACCGAAATGAGAGGATAATGGCCTTGTCGGAATGGGAAATGGCCAAAAAGCCGGCACAAATTTGATTATTATGTCCATTGCAAGGAATTTTGACATGGCGATGGAGCTAAATGATTTGGATTCAAAAAATGAAACATAATTATTTAGAATACAGTATTCTATTGATGGGTAATACAGTATATAAAACATAATTTGATTGAATCTTATATAATTTATTGGACATATACCTGGCCATTTTCGAATGTTTTCTTTAAGCATTGTTGAATATTCTCATCGGTGCCATATGCGGCGGAGGCCATTGGCAAGAATTTGTCACGGGTCAATTCATGATTGAAGGCGAATTCTTTTGGTTTTTCTCCAATCAACAACTTTCAACGAAATTTGTTTATGAATCCAAATTTTGTTAGAACCTTTTTTCCCTTTCCTTTCATCGTCTTTTTGTAATTGTTTTCTTCCGGCACTCCAAATTTTTTGGCCAATTCATCGGCGGTGATTTCCTTATTCTGATTTTCCAATAGCCACAGTGAGTCAGAATTTTCAGAAATTTTTATTGGCGAACAAATTGACAAAATGGGAAAGATGAGTAGGAGGAAAAGATGTAAAAACATTGGCCAAAAATTGGTCAGAGTTTAGAAATAATAGAAAAATGATGATGCAAATTATTATTTAAATAAACAATGGAAGAAGATTGAAAATCATCATCAATTTGACCATTCCCCATTTTTAATCGCCCAAATAATACTGCTTTTTTCAATGTTAAATTTTGTCAGAATACCACTTCTATTAATCCATCACCTCATTTTTCTTATCAATTTTAATTCCCCTCGGAGACAATACATTTTTCATTTAATTTCATAATTTTCTAGACTTCAAATTTTGTAGGAAAATTGATAAGAAATAAATTTTCTTGGAAATTTTAATAAAAATTGGAATTAATAAAATAATTTTATAAATATTTTCTTTTCCTCAAACATTATTTCCCAATATGCCACTTCAATTTGATTCATAGAGGCAAAATATTAATAATTGTTAGTCTGAAAAACACAGCGGGAATCCTTTGTCAAATAAATATTTTCTTGCCAAATGGCATATTTTGCATTCTTTAATAATTCCTCCAACCCCTCATTTTGTATTGTGTATGGAATAAAATAAAATGAAATTTTATCTGACCAAAAAATATAAAAATGTATGTAAATGGATCATGCAAATTTTAAAAAAATTTTTAATTAGGGCATTTTTATTCAATGGAAACTTTTGATGCCATATTCTGTACTTTCCGTTCCAATTTGCCCCCTCTTCACTTTTTGCCTTTTCCCTTATGTCAGTGCTCACTTTTATTAATGAAAAGCGGATTAGATGTTGACAGGCCAAATCCCCCTTCCATTTTTGGTGCTCATCTCACCATACAAGGACTTCTTCTCATTTTGCCGGCATTTTCCTCTCCCTTCTAAAAGATCTTCTCAATTTTGTATAGCCGAAGAAAGTCATCTATTCCAATTATTAATTTGTTAAAAATAATCAATTCTCCATTTTAATCATGCCCAAATATTCCAATATAATTTTGCGAATTTTATAAATTATTTTTGCCTATTTAATATTGGAGAAAACTCTCCATTCGAAATGTCCTTAAAGCCACTCAAAGATGATGGTTTCCCTGCTGTGCAGCACATTATGAATTGGCCTTTTGTGCTTCCTAAAATGAGGGCACCTCTCCTTTTCCTTTTTATTTCCCTCAAAAATAATCTCGACAATCCATTTGGCCCTTTCCATTTCTTTCTTCCCATCCATAACTCATTTTTGGCCGGCACACAAAATGAACCCTCGCATCCCTCAAAAAGGGGGGTATAACGTCAAAAGGGAAGGGGATCAAATTTTGCCTCTTCAAGGGGCCCATTGAGACCGACTAACTAATCCCGGGGCTTCCTTTCCATCCAATGCCTCCATGGCCTCATATATTCGCATCAGATTCTTGCATTTCAAATGCCCCCCAAAAATTTGGTTGGCCAGCTGGCACATTTGGTGGTAAGGGGCGGTCAGTGGAAAACTGCCTCCTCCTTTCACGTCACCCACAAATGCAAATAAATCCATGCAACTTTTAGTAGAAATATTTTTTGTAAAATTTTAAAGTAAATACCCTTGAAATAATTTCATTTTAATTTCAGCAGAATTAAAAATGATTATTCATTGCCATAAATTCCTCCACCATTTTTCAATTATCTTTCAATCATTTCCCCTCTTATTTTTATTCAATTTTATTGTGGCCGAACTCAGCAATGGTGAATATCCATGGACATATGATAATGACCTTTTTGGAGGTAAATTACAAAATTATTTAATAAATTAGTCCTTTGGGAATTATTAGAAATTTTAAGCTTATTTTCAACAAAAATATACTTTTGAGTGGGGACACAATCCTTTCATTCTCCCATGCCATTTTCACCAAAGAATGTTTCCATTTGCCTCCTTTCCATTTTTTTGTTATTTTCCTTCGCGCATGAATGTGCAAATTAGCGTAGAGGCTTTGGCTTGCTCCCATTGGACACAGATATGCCTCCATTATATCCCCTTGGGCGACAAATTCCCACGTTTGTGCCCACTTTTTGCATTCCTCCTTTTTTCCCTCTCAATTTCCCTTTTGACAACTGTGAAAATCCATTTCTGCCCCCCCCCCCCCCCCCACAAATTGGAGTGGAATTCCCTTTCCATCCACTCATTTGGCTCATTTGCCTGCGCAAATTCCAAGTTTGTTGGCTCATTTCCGGCATCCATCCAAAGCCACTACCACGATGGGAGCCCACCATCGCCGTTGTCTCCCAATTCCATGCAAAATATTCCCTGAGGCCAGTTTGGTGCGCGCAAATTGGCCAAATTCGGCTCAGCCTTTTCCTTTCCAATCTCCTCTCCGTCGTAATCGACCAATAATAGGCTCTTCATTTTCTACAATAAATCTAAAAATGCCATTTTGGTTGGCCACCCTTGGCTTACTTTGCGTTCAACCTTGCATTTTAATCGGTTTATTGGAAATTGGGGATATAAAAATATTAAATTATTTATTTTTTGGTGAAATAAAACGAATAATTTAGGCCCTGACTTTTGGGGATTGATGCACAAACATTGGAGAATGTGCAAAGCTGGCAAATTGCAGGTGAAATTAAATTTAATTCTTAATTAATCAATAATTAATTCCATTCAGTCGCCAATCAATATTGATCCGGAAAAGTTGGCACAAAGACAATTTTAAAAATAATTAAAATTTATTTTAGACTTGTTTTCGACCCTGGTTTGACCAAATTGTCCATTTCAAAAGGCCAATTGGATGGTGACCTTTGGAACACTGGCCAATTCCCTTTACTGAATGTCATTTATGGGAATTCATCCAAAGGCAACATTCATCAAAATGGTCAAAGTGCGCAAACAATGGCACAATCCCCCACCACTCCAGTCACAATCACCGGAGGGCCAGCCTATCCATACACATATCAATTCCAACAATTGGTATCCTTATTATTAGGATTGGACAATTTCGGTTAACCGAATCGAAAACGGGTTTTTTTTGTTCGAAAAACCGCAAAACCGAGGGACAAATCGATTGGTTTTTCACTTTTGTTTTTCAACCCGAGATCCAATTTTTGATTAAAATTTGGGCCATTTTAACTAAAATTTTTCCATACATTTGCCATTTTTATTTAAAATTTTATTATAACCGATTCTGTTCCAACCTTGCTTATTTATTATGAGCATAGATATAAATTAGTATTTACCAATTATTAATTATTATAATTAATAAATCATTTTTTTAAAATTAAGCTTTTCCATTTTGGTGATCTCAAAAAAGGAGAACGTGGTTCTGAGCACACAATTGATCGTGTTCGATTTCCGGCCGAGGTATATTTTTAGGAAAATATATTTCATTTTCCAATTTTCCATAGGTCCAAATGATTGCCTATAATTCGGATTTGTATGCAAATTTTACACAAGCACTTTCCCAACCAAGAGGATTATTGGCAATTGGACTCATTGTGGATGTAATTTTGGGCATATTTCTGAATTATGAATATTTTCCCAAAAAAGATTGGCGACAAAACGAATTCCGAATTGAAAAGATTGAGCAATGTGGCACCGAGCATAAAGCATAGAAGTCGGTCGAAAAGATCGAATAGCCAAAATTGACCCCAATTTAGATCAAATGGTAAGGGTTCGACATTTCCAACCATCGGCATTGATGCCATCCACCGATCAATTTGTCAGCTATGAAGGGTCACTGACATTCCCTGGCTGCTATGAGACGGTCACATGGTAAATAACATTTATTGCTAAAATAAGCCAGAATTAAATTTCATTTGATTTAATTTAAAATTTTTTAATTTACCATTTAAAATATTATTTTAATCATTTGTCTTTTTTATAAAAAAATAATATAAATTTATAAATGAATTTATTAAAAATATACTAAATTAATTTTATAAAAATGAATTAAAAATAAATATAATTAATTAAAGGGTCCTCTTCAATTCGCCAATTTATATGAGTGCTGAAAATGTGAGAAAATTTTAAAAAGCAAAATCAAAAAATTTGCAATTTTAGCTTGCAATTTGGAGTGAATTAGTTCAAAGTGAAAAACCGCCGCCTATTGATAAAAAGGGAGGCGAAGGTGAATCGACGGCGCCACCTGTCCCATTGAGCTCAAATTATAGGCCATTGAAGGCGAACAATGGCCGAATGATAAGGACGAATATAAATGTGAAATTGAAGGTGAAAAATTGTGAATAAATTAAAATGAATTAAAAATTTATGAATTGAAGCCACCAGCCGATGGTGGGAATTGTCCAAGCAATGTTTACGTGGATATGGGCTATCGGAGTAATCCATCAAGGGATGAAAAGCGATTAATTGGAAAACAACAGCAGAAAAATGAGGCAATTGGCAAAGAAAAATACAATAAATATCAAGTTGAAGGATGAAATTGGGATTTAGGAGAATGGAATTGAAATAAGCAATATATTTAAATTTGAATGATGTAATTAATTAAATTTTAATTTTATATTAAAAATTTTAATTTTGTCGTATTATATATAAAAAATATTTTTTTCAATATTTTATACTAATGTTCAAAAAATTAATTGGCAATAAATTTAGTTAATTAATTATCACCAAAATATTTTTAAATTGATTTAATTTTTGATTGTTTATTAATTTTTTTTATGGCGTTATTCCCTTACCCTAAATGAAGCCACGATTTTATTTTTTGGATAAATCGATTTTAGGGCAAATCCAAGAAAAAAAAAACACTTGTAATTTAATAATCCAATTTGAAAAGTATCCAATATTTAATTTATAATTTATTAAATTAATTGCTTTAATTTAAAGGAAGGGAATTATAATTATATCCATAATGAATTTATTTACATCAATTCCATTGTCCATTACACTCAATTTTATCTTTAGAATCACATTAATTAACAATGAAAATGAAAGCATGCTTCTCTTTAATTAATCAAAATATTTATAATTATTGTCAGTTGAGATCATTCATTAATAATTATTTAAATAAATTTATTAATAATTTTCGATCAACCAATCAATATCCAAATTCCGAACCCTTTTCCCAATTTTTCAATTTACAATAAGGGCAATGATTTTTGGCCAAATAAAAATGGTAAAGCCAATCCCCAAATAATTTGGCCCATTGTCTTTGTCTTTGATGCCTCTTTTTGGGCCTTTTAGGCTCACATAAAAAATGAACCAAAAATTAATTGATTAAAAGAAAAATGAGGTGAATTTGATGAAGGGCTTAAATTTTTTATTTATTTATGTGAGGGCAGCAATTTTTAATTTAAATTTATTTAAGTGAATTTAAAATGAAAATTAAATTAATTTATTGGCCAATTTTGGCATTTTCAACAATCATTTTGACGGTCAAATTTTCAAATGGCCAACATGAGGAGGAGGAAGAAGGAATTCGATTTATTGGTTTGGCATAATTTGGGAATTAATTTTTGGTATTTTCAGATGTATTTTACGAACATAAAAAGGAAATTTTGGATGGAATTAAAAAATTGAAGGAAAATTTGGAGGCGAAAGAGGATTTTATTGTGGGTTAAATTTGAATTGGAATTGATTAATTTAAATTTTAGCCAAGAAATGTTGAATTGCACACAGAGAAATATAAAAAGAATGAATTATATAAAAAAGAATATGATAAATTGATGGAAGGATTTGTGGAATTTGCGGAAGATTGTCTAAATCCATTGAATGCTTTGATTGGGAGAAATGGGACAAAATTCATTTTGGAAATGGAAAAATTTTGGCAACAAATTGAGGAATATATTTTGGGGCAAATACTCAAGGAAAAAGAGGGAAAATTAAAAATTCATTTAAAATTGGAATTGGAAAAATTAGTAAAGAATTCCAATGAATTAATGGGAAAATGGAGAAAATGCAAAAATGGGGGAAATGGCCGAATAAAAATGCAAACTGTCATATATTCAATGGAATTGGACTTCAGAAACGGAAATGAACAAATTTTGAATCCAATTGTCAGAAAATTTGGGGCTGCCATTTCATTGGGCCAATCCATCAATAAATTCTTGAATTTCATTGCCAAAACGAATTTGGGGAAATTTTTGATTGGAGCAAAGGTGAAAAGGGAAAAGGAAAAAATTGATTTGGAAAAAATTGTGGAAATGTTCGAAAATTACCATGCAATGATCAAAGCGGCATTGATGAGTTTGAAGAAGAATAAAGGTGAATTAAATTAAAATATATCCTACAATTAGGCATAATTTTTGGATGTCACGATTTTTGCACATTAGTAAAATTATTTTAAATATAAATACGCAAAATTCTTCTTATTAATGTAAATGTATGTAAATGCAAAAGGAACATCTTTTTTTATTCATATTAATTAGTAAATCGAGAAGGGTCGTCAAAATTAGTTTATTTAGATAGAAAATGACAAAAAGTTAATAAAAATATTAGTCGTAATCCAGAGATCAAGGGCTAAAGTTGTTTGGGGTGAGAGCTGGGCCTAGGCCTTCACTCAACTCCGAGAGCTGGGCCTAAACCCCCAGTGGCCCATTGAACGGGATAAGATTAAAATGGACATTCGACTTTAAATTATTTTTTATTTATTCTGCGGAAAATGTGATAAAAATGTGAATAGAAAAAGGCAAATAGAGAGAAAAAAGAGTGGATTTAAAAAGGCAGACTGGGGCAATATTTGATTGATAATATGACGAGGTCATCATTACCTATATTCCAAATAATTAATGAACAGAAAATTGAGCTAATCATTTTCTTAAATGATAAAATTAAAATATAAATTTTCCACTCTTTTAATGTTGAAATCATTTTATTTATCGTAGGCTTGATCTTTTTCGGGATCGTAAATCCAGAGGAGACATTTCAAATAAGTAGTAGAGAAAAATCAGCAGAAATTGGTGGAAAATTGTTTGGAAATAATCAAGAAATGGCCAAATTAGTGGATAAATTGTTGTCGAATGAATTGTTGACCGAAATGGAGGATGACAAAATAATGGTAAAATTGGTTGAAAACCAGCTGAAAATGATCGATTTGATGCAATATATTTTCTTCATTCAATTGGCCGAGCCAATGAAGGAATTAATGCGTGACGAAACAATTCGGGATGTGATCGTCAGCCTGCTGGAATGCAAAGTTCCTTCATTCATTTTAAATTTTAAACCTATTCTTGAGCATTTTTCAATTCAGGAATTAATTATTTAAAAGACTAAATTAATTCATTTTAAATTATAATGAAAGTATTTATTTCAGCTTAAATTAACCAATTAATCTTTTATTTTAATGGGATATTATTTTTTTGCATCAAAAGTAGTTTTTGACTTCTAATAAATCAGAAACTGGTTTTAGACCATATAAACTTTAGAGCAATTTGTAGATCCCATCGAGACGCATCGAATGGTATATAAATTGTCCAGTTTTAACCCAAAATTAAAATGTTTTAAACCAAAAATTAGAAATATGGTTTAAACGGTTTAACTTGCTCAATTTCGATTTAAACTAACTAAGAAATGATTATTTCAAAAGATGATGAGATCTATAAATTGGTATAAGATTTGTAAGGTCTAAAACAGGTTCTGATTTATTAGAAGTCAAAAACTACTTTTGATGCAAAAAAAAAAAATTTTGATCTAAAAAATATTTCTCATTTAATTGCAGTTTGCCAGATTATTGCTACATAAACTCATTTTTTACAAAGTGCCTAATTTTGATTCGGCATTAGAATATCTTCGTCAAAATTTAATGGAAATGAAGAAGAAAACAAATTCGAAACAACAAAGTAGTAATTTGCTGGAATTGCTTGAATATTTGAATAAATTCGGTGATTTCGAAGCCAAAATCGGCGATTTGATGGTTGAAATGGAATCACGGGAAAATGAAATCATTCGTGAATTTTTTGGCAATGAACACACGGACCCATACAAAATATGGCGATTTATGTTTCGGGAAGGAATCAAAACTGTGCCGAATTTCCCAAAAACAGAAAAAGAAATGGAAAATTTAATTGAGGAGGTGAAGAAAAATAAAGAAAAATTGGAAGCAATTTTGGACGAAGAAATTGATGTGAACAATTTGAAATGATTAAATGAAAATTTATAAAATGATTTTGTGATTTTTATAGAATTTATTAGAAAATGAAAAATGCATACAATTTTTATTATAAATTCTTTTTGGTCTTTTGACATTAAAATTTTTGATAAAACAACATTTTTCTTCTAAATATAAAAATGAATGTCGGGAAATGAACAGTTGTTAAATTTTTTGGCCAATCAATTTTTGTCTAATAAAAATTTGAACCTAGTTGACATGCCAACAGCCTTTCTTTAGAACATTTCATTCACCTTAACTTCAGATTCAATTTTTAAAAATTATTTTTCATCTATTATTATTCAAGATAATTTTCACCTGATATATTAATTTAAAATATATCATTAAAAATTAATTAAAATTTTCTATAAATTCACTGAAATAAACCAATTTTAATATTCTCTTCAGATAAGTTTTCATCGATCCAAAATGGAATTGAAGCATTGGCCCATCTACAACTATTCCACCCGATTCAATCCGGATCCATGCATTTATAGCATTTTATATGCCCTTAAACCTGGACAAGACTATGCCTGGTATTCTCGTCCACATCCCCTAAATAAGCAACGCCATCGGCAAGAGGCAGTGCCTGAAACGCCATTCTATACGTGGAAATATGCGCGGACATATGCTTACCATACAATTTAAGGTGAAAGAAATGTGGAATAATTGATTTAAAAATTGTTTAAGAATTCCTCAACCAATGGAAACAAAATGCAATGGCGTAGAATTGAATAAATAAAATGGCTTTGATATTCTTATAATGAATGTGTAAACATTGGATTATGTTAAGCATATTTTTTTTAGATAAATTTGATAAAAATATTTTTAGACATGTTTAAAGAATTACCGGACCGGGACGTTTTAGCGCCGCACGTTTTAGCGCCAGCGACTTTGGCGAGTCATAACTCAGCAAAAAAGAAACCATTAGAGGCGATCTTGGTATCATTGGATAGAGCTATTCAAGCTCTATTAAATGATATATAGCAATTTATGAAAAGTTAAATATCCTCTTAATTACAAGCTTCTAAGTAAGAAAAAGCGACTTGTATTCAGTTTTTCGACTTTAAGTCACTTAAATTTTCATTTATCAAAAGAGTTTTATCTACTATTCAATAGAGCTTGAATAGCTCTATCCAATGATACCAAGATTGCCTCAAATGGTTTCTTCTTTGCTGAGTTATGACTCGCCAAAGTCGCTGGCGCTAAAACGTGCGGCGCTAAAACATTACCGACCCTTGCATCCATTCCCAATTATTAGCATCAAATAATTAAAAATTCAATTAAAAATAATTTTTTCTTGTTTCCAAGTTCCGAATGGTCGATGAGAGGAGCATTAATTATAAATTTCAAATCCATGTGAATAAATTGCATCCATTCCCAATTATTAGCATCAAATAATTAATCGCAATTTCAATCTTTTTAATTTATAAATAATATATTTGTTAGTCTTTTTAATTTTATAAATTAAATTGTCCTCCATTGATTGCCATTGCCCTTTCCGTTTTTTTTTTTGATTGGGAAATCATATTAACTTCATTTGAAAAATGTTTTCATACAAATGTAAATTTTTGAAAAGACAAATTGACGAAAACAAAAAGTGCATTTTATTCGAAAAAATGATTAAATGCTGGTATGTATGAACTAAAATAATTGTTTGTCTGCCATTCAAATCCACAATTTTGTCCTCCGTTCATCCATTTATTCTATCCGTCATTCACCCAAATATTTTAATGATGCAAATCCTCAAAATGGTGAAATGGCACAATTGGCCCAAGACCTATTTAAGCAGTCCCAAAACGCATTCCATCATCACTTCTTCCTCGTCGTCGAAGCGTATCCACCACCAAAACCACCACCAATCCTTCTCATTCAAAAAACAACCAAAAACCAACATCAAAATGCGCATCCAATCAGCATTGCTTCCAATCATTTTAATTGTGACTTTGGCCGGCTATTCTCTTCAAAGTAACGAAGTTGATCAATCAGAAAATGATATTGAGGCAACGGATTCCATCACATGCAAATATGCCACTTCAACCGAAGCCACCAGCAGTCCATCCTCCTCCTCAACCGACGATTCATCATCGACAACGGCGGCAGTCAGCGGCGGTGGGGAAACGGTCGCTCCCGCCTCAAATGAACCGTGTCCTTGTGAATTCATCGCTGAGCTGAAAAACATGAAATATATGTATTTGAGTGTTTCCCAACAAATCATCTTCGAAGGTTGTCTGGTTGATATTCGCGCTGTGTTGGTGGATTTGACCCTCACAATCTATGAGAAAGTGTCCAAAATTGGCAATTTGTTGAGAAACTTCTTCAAAGCCAACAAAGAGATTAAAGCATTGTTGAAATGCAAAAAAGTGGCCAACAAATTTCGCCTTTTCCAATTCATTGCCAGCGGTGTTCAATTTGATTCCGCCAAAATGGGCTCATTGATGGCCGTAAAGGATGCCAGCGGCGCAAACAATTTGACCATTGCATTGAGGAATGAAACGGCCAATGACAAATGTGGGCCAGGAAGTTCGGCAAAAATCAATTTGCTTTGCAATCGAATTGACAAAATGTTCAAAAAGCTAATTATGGGATTCAAAGACAATCCGGGCCGAAAATTGGGCCATTGCAAACAAATAACCGAAAAGAATTTGTTCTTCTTCAATCCTTCATTGGAACAATGCGTCCGAAATGTGGAAATCAAAGGATTTGGCAAATTTGATCAATTTTTGGGAATGGCCAGAATGGTTTGTTTTTGATGGCACCGAATATTCCAACCAAATTTAATTTCAGTACGAATTGATTTCCTCCCTTGGCTTCATCATTGTCAATGGACCTTCATCACAATGTGTTCTCATCCAAAAATTGCAATCATATTTGGATTCCAATTCCACCGTCAATTCCACTTCCCCAGCCACTTTGCTTGAGGCAAAAGCATATTTGAGTGAATTGAAGGCATATTTTGACTCAGTCACCGACATTGTTTTGCGCCTCAAATTCATTATTTCCCAAGCCTCAACCAAATCCGAAGCATGCCGGACCCTCCTTTATGCCGCTGAAATCACGGATGAATTCGATTTTGCCGATGTTCATTCTGGCTGCATTTTCGTAAGTTTAACTAAAAATATTCAATCAATTTAAACTAAAAATTAATCAATAAAATCCAAATTTCCCTTCAAAGAGTCTGAACAATAATGTGAATGCCACCGCCGGACCACCATCCCAACAATTGTGGGAAACTGTCGTCTATGAACCGGTCTACAACATTTCGGATTGTGAAGAAGGCTTCAATGGCTTCTACTACAGTTTGAATAATACAATGAGACTCTATGTGAACAGCTACAAAAATGCCATCACCAACTGCATCCGAAATTTGTACCCCGGCGATTATTTGGCCAAATTGGAATGCGTAAAAACCCAAATCAAAGGCTTTGTGGGCAGTCAAAATGCGGCATTGAAATCGCTGAAGGAAGTTTTGTTGGCCGTTGAGCTTGCCGGTGTTCTGATTGTGGAAGCCACTGGTGCCGTTTTGTTCGGCACATTCCGCTATTTGTGCGGATGCGGAAATTAATGAATGAATGGAGAAGGAAAGGATGAACGAAATGGAGGGAAATGGATGCTTGATGCCCATATGTGCTCGCTCCTTTCCCCCATACTTTCAAAAACTTTTATTTGTAAATTTAATTGTGCCACTTTCAAAATGTAGTTGCTTCTAATTTTTGCTTGTAGTATATTTTCAATATTTTCCTCTGAATAAATTGAAATTATTTAATTTCAAATAATGAAAAATAATTTATTATTATCGGAAGTCTTCCCACATCCTCAATTCCGTTCGATCGGCATCCCATTCCCTCTTTTTCCCCAGAGCATTGTGCTTTGATTTTTTCCATCCTCGCCCAATAGCTAGCTTTATCTCTGACTTGGCCACTTCTCCATTCATACCTTCTCCCCTAGCTTTCTTCCATCTATTCCTCACTTATTTTTGATGGCCACATTATCTTTCTTTTGCCCAAAATTCACCTCTCTTCCAATGGCTTATAATTCGTGTCATTAAGTTCATGCTCAAAGGAATTTGGCCATATTCGGGTAATTTTGATCATTAAAATTCTGAATTTGAATAACCTCATTCCCCCTATCTATGCGGAAAATAAAAGCGAATGTTCATCAAAAATGAATTTTTTGCCGTTTTTTTTATCACATTTCCGAAATTAATTTTATTAGCGATTTTAATCCATCCTCCGACTAAAAAATTGGGCAACTGACATCAAATTTCGAAAAGTTTCTAAATATTTTATGAACGGTATCCCTGACTTGAGCAAAATCACAGCGTAGAGTGCCGCAGCGATAGAGTTTGGTTTGGATCATTAATTCTGTGCCTCCATCCCCACTCTTCGGGAAACGGTGTTGATTGACACCAACCATCATTATTTGTATTCCTCATTTTATCCGGTGCCGAATGCCGATGCCATCGATTGGCCCTTCTTTCCCATTCCTTTCCCTTTCCCAATGCTCTGCCTTCACAAACTCAAATTCGTATCCCTCTCTTTCATCCCTCTCATCTCCTCGTTATGGCCATAAATTATTGGCCACCCAATTTTTCCTTTCCCTCTCTTTCATTTCCTATCTCCATTTTATGGACACGCTGAATGGCCAAGAAAATTTGCAGCTGCAGGCCTGGTGCCTGACTGTGCCAGGGCAGTTTCCCCTCCATTCTCCCAAACAGTTTCGATTTCGAGTGATCGACCTTTCTCAAAGGAGAGGGAAATTGAGGAGGTGGGAGCTGGGAGGGAAGGAGTGGGAGGCGCAGCGCATGGCCTTGATTGGCGGCATGGCCTGCCTATCCTTTCCCGATTTTCATCAACACTTGATCCCCTTTCCCGGTTTCGATTTGTGCTTGCAGCCGCGCGTGCTGTTGCCTGGCAAAAGTGCAAAAATGGTCTGAAATGCCTATACTCCTTTCCCTCCTCTGCACTATTCCCATCCCTTGATCACCCATTTTCAGCCATCATTGCTTACGTCAAATTTTGCCTATATTAAATGGCCCCATATCCCCTCCGGCACCATTCATTCCACTCCATTCCCATTCCCATTTACCAATCATTTATTCAAGCCTTCAAATCAAAACCAACCAAAAATTCCATTGAATTCTTTCCATAATTTTAAATATGAAATTTGCTACAATTTTGCTCCTCTTCCAGGCTATATGCCTAATCCAATGTATTATTTCGAATTAATTAATGGGAGATTTTACGTAAATTCCTAATAAGTAGGGTTAATTCCTCGCAGCAGGTGAGGGATAGCCAAAAATGCCAGAAATTGACCTGCAGAGAAAGGATTCTTCCTCTTCATAGCAGGTCAATTCCCCGCACCACTCTTTATAAGCATTTTTAAACATTTGACAAATTTAAAAAATTGTCAAAATAAAATCATGGCGTCCATCTCAAAACCTAAAAATCCGGTAATCGGATTCAAAAATGTGGTAGAAATCGGGCAAAAATAAATTGACGGGGGAGGTTCCCCAGCTAGAAATTGACCAGCGGTAAATGGGGTAGGGAATTTGCTCAAAATCCTTGCGGGATTGGGCAGGAAAGAGGAAATCCTTGCTCACTCAGTAAGCGGAAATTAATCCTATAATATGGGATTTGTGCAAAGGAATAGCAATTTCACAATTATTCCCATCTCCTATTAAAATTTTGATCATAAAAAGTAAAAACATTCGAGAACAAAAAAATATTTAATTAAATTTAAGTGAATTCTGCTGGGAAGCATGGTGGCAAAAAGAAAGGTAATTAATATAAATTCAAAATTACAATAAATAAAGAATCATTTTTTAGTGGTGCCCACTATTTCGTTGGATTTGGATGCAATTGCGGTTTTGATAAATTGCCATGAAAAATTTATTCGCCAAGGAATTCCACTCCCGAAGGAACATGGTAAATGAAATAAATTTATTTTATTTTATATTTTAATTTTTTTCAGAAACTTTTGGGTTTTATTTAATGGAACCATATTTTAAAATTGAGGAATTCTTTATGAAATGTCTTGAAGAAAAAAAGGTTGAAAATATAAAATTTTGAAAATAATTATGAAAAATTTAGGGGATTTCATCAATTAAAATAATCACAGATTTATACACCAATAATATTGGAAAAAATGAATGGATAAAAGGACAGAAAGATTCATTAAAAAAACTTCACCGTGATTATTTTAAAATTGAAGATTTGATTGAGAGGAATAAAAAATTGGAACGATGGAGAATGGGCGTTGTGGGTTTAGGCCTTGCTGTCAAACATTTACACTATTTGATTGCGAACAAATTGATGCAAAAAGGATTTATGGAAATTGTGAAAAATGTGAGTGAAAATAATTGTTTAAGCTAATTTTGGAAATTAGCTAATTCTAATTTAGGAATTAGCTAGGTGCCTGGGCTAGCCAATATTGAAAATCACGGTTTCTAGGTATCCTACAGACTCGAGAATATACTTATTCGAATTGTCATGGTCAATTTACTAAATAAAATTTCAATTTCAGACCGATTTAGGGATTTATGCTAGGGTTAGGATGGTTAGGGCTACATAAGATAGGGATCTAATGGAAAGTGTTAATAAACACGCTCTTACCAGTCTGAAATTGAAATTTGATATATTAAATCGACCATGCCAAGTCGAATGAGCCTACTCTCGAATCTGTACGACATCTTGAAGCTGAGTTTTCCCAAAATTAGCTCGCCTAGCTAATTTCCGAATTAGCCAATTTCCAATATTATATGTGGCATAATAATATTGGGTCATTTTTAATCATTTTGCTATTTTCTGAATTCCAATTTGTCAGGGGAATTACCAATTAAAAGCCAAAAACATAATCCCTTTTATTAAATAAGCTTTCAAATTTTTTTTATTTAAAATTTAAGCATGAAAATGAAAAACTTGATAAGCAGCGATATAAGGACATGGAAATGCATATCAATGATTCATTGGAAAATATCTTTTGGATTTTGTCAAAAAAATCTGAAGAGGAAAGTAACAAGGATTTCACCTACGAACAATATGAAATTGGTGCACTGAATGGTTTAAAAACGAAACTGAGCAAAATTATATTAGAAAAGGAAATGCCTGCCAAGTTCAAAGATTTCTGGTTTATTAAAGGCAGTAAAGGTAAATTTTAATTAAATAAATTGAAAAAATGGATACATTTGAAAATGGATTTTTTATTTAAATTTTTTTTAAATTTAGACACGCCAAAAGTGAAGCGAATTCTTTGGGTGGTTCGACATGCCCAGCGGCTTGATAATGTTGATCCAGAAAATTACAAAGGAAATAGGAATGATGTAAAGGAAAAGGAATATAATGGGCAAAAATTTTGGTGGGACAATAATCCACTTTCGCCCCATGGATTTAAACAAGCAGAAACATTGCATAAAGTGTAAGTAATTTGTAAATATATTTTAAAATTGAACAAAATGAATGTAATTAATAGTCCTAATCTAAGGCTAAAGTTCTTTGGGGCAAGAGCTGGGCCTAGGCTCTCGCTCTTGGCCATCACCTGAATTTAGGTACCCAATAGCAAAAGGAGGGAGATTGGGATTAGTTGGGCTGGACAATGGACATCTGTTTTGTGCAAAATGGGGTCGGCGAAAAGTGATGGAAAAAGCATTTTGCGAGTAAATGAGAGAATTAAAAAGAGGCTTAGGCAAAATATGATTGATATGGAGACGGGTCATTTAGGCAAAAAAATGGGAAATATGGTAGAAAAATTTTAGCATTGACAGTAATTTATAATAGTTAATTCACAATTCATCATTCTTTTAATGCCTACTTTTTTCTTTTATTTCTTAAACAAAATTTTTTTCTCAGGAGAAGGGCTTGATTAATAATTATACTAAATTATTCTATTATTCCTCTTTTTAGTTTCTCCCAAATTCCAATTCATCTTTTATTTTCTTCTCCATTGCAACGCACTGTCCAAACTTCACTGGGAATTTTTGGAATACCTGGCGAAGAAAATATGCACAAAAATTTAAGCATAAATTTGGAACCAGGCTTTCTGGAGGTTTTTTAATTTTTTCAAAAATATTTATTTTCAATTTATTGCAATTTCTAATATTCAATAATTTTTTTGTTCATTTTTTAATAATATTAAAAATTAAATTTTATATTTCAAAATGTGAAGAAAATTTGAACAATTTAAAAAATAATTCCAGCGTTTGGACGGTTGCCGTATTCCGCCATCCTATCAAGAGTGCGAGGAATTAAAGAATAATTATTCTTCCAAAATTGATTGCAATTATTCTTCACTTTATACAAAATTGGAATATACTAAAAAGTCTGACCAACTTATTCTACCATCGGAAACGGTAATAGAATGGAAAGACCAATCATGAAATTGAATTCAAATTTATTATACAAATTAGATTAGATATTAAATTCTCCTCTATGGAAATCTGAAAAATTTAATATATTTTGCAAAATTATTTTAAATATATTAATTATGTTTATTTATTTAAATTTGATATTTGAATTTAGGAAGGAAAAGAAAAGGATGAAAATGATTGCATTGATCGCATCAAGAATACATTGAATTATGTGCTAAAAAATGTGAAAGTAAGTGAAGAGAGGAAAATTGAGGCTAAAAACGTTGAGCATTCGAATTCATGGCTAACCGAAGGCGAAAAATTGGCTGGTAAATTTTTGAATTTTTATTAAATTTGGGAATAATATTAAATTTAAATAATTGAAATTTGAATGAATGAATTATTCTAAAAATATTATAGAAAATATTGTTGTGGTTTCGCATGGAGCTCCAATTGGTGCAATCCATCAAACAATCAGCGGACAATGGTCATGTGTGGCACAGGTAATTTATATAACTTATTTTATAAATTAAAATTATAATCTTTTAAGACTTCCATCAGCAAATTTGTGGAATTTGAAAATTCGGAAGAGCCAAGTAGCAAATATTATTCGGAATACAAAATGAAGGGAATTCAGCCGGATGGAAAAGAATCTGGTGAATATAAAAATTTCCGCTTGGTTTATACAACCGAAACGAAGCATCTTAATTTGCGAACCGCATTTTGATGAGAAACAAAAGAGGGAACAAAAAAGGGATTTTCATATCGATATGAATGAAAAATCACACCTCTTTTACATTTTTGGGAAATATACTCTGCTGATGTTAATTCGCAATTTTTAAAAGAAGATAAATATATTCATGGCATTTTTTATTGAAATTGGCATTCTTATAAATTATTTTCCCGAAAATTTTATTTTAATTCAATAAGAAATGTAATTTAAAAAATTTAACCTGGCCCTATGTTAGATGATTATATGCTAATTCAAATTAAATGAAATGGATCATATATTAATTTATAGTAACAATTCCATAAATTGTGATAAAAGAGTTATTTTTAATTTATTATTGTTTTTTTCACTTTATTTTCTGACTCAATTGAGCATTGAGCGTCACCAATTATTATTGGGAGGAAGTTGAATAATAAATTAATTCAATTCTCAAAGAAATGTCGTAACAAAAATATGTTTCCCTCTTTCAATATAGCAAAATATCAACTTCCTCTGTAAGTATATTTATAATTAAAAAAAATAAGAAATAAAAACAAAATATGCAAAATTAAAAAATTATATTTAAATTTAATATTAATATGTAATTGGAAAAATTTTTTCAAAAAAAAATTTATAAAATTAAAAGTGTTTAATATAAATATTTATTTTATATTAATAGAATATACTTTGATCGGAAAAATTAATTAAGTATGCCAAATAGCTTAAACTAAAATTGCTAAAAAGGAAATTAAATTTACAGCAAATTATTTGGATATTTTTGGACTGGGCTCACCCTTTTTATTTTAATTTTTGTTCCTTATTTTTTTGTTATTTTTATGTCAACTAATAATTTACCAATTTGGAATAAAAACTTTAATCTTTCATATTTAATTTACTAGCAAATTAATTTTGCTTTTTCGGATAAAAACTAATTAATTATATTATTGTTTATTGATATTTATTTGGATGATGTTGAATTTATTTAAACAAACTTTCATATTAAAAATTTTTTTTGGCAAAACACAATTTAAGCCTAATACTCAATTACAGAGATTGGTATACATGGAAATTTTCCAACTATACTCTACATCTACATTTACATGACCTCATGTATAGCTAAGTATACATATACATATACATTTTTTATTTCATGTATATGTAGAGTATATGTATATGTAGAGTATAGCAGTTTTCCTATACATTTTCCTATACATTTTCGAAAATTTTTTTTATAATAAAATTTATTTTTATTCCATTTAAGATGACCATAAATGCATATATAATTTATATCGAAAATAATTAATCAATTTTTTTGTAAAGGTGGTTCCAAGTGGCTATGAGAAATATGAGGGATATAGCCGGATATCAAGGGATAAAAGCCGGACTAAGGGGATTAAGGACCGTAATGATGAGAATCAGGTGGGGAAAGGGCCGGAGGCCACTCCCCGAAGGTGTGAAGATGGTTCAATTAGGCCATGGGATGCAAGGTATTAAGCCGGATAAAGGGGGATTAATTAGGATAAAAAGGGATAATGTAGGATTAAGTTAACAATGCCCCCAAAATCGGGCTAGATACAGTGAAATTGGCAAATAACAAAAAACATTTTGCATGGATTCTGGCAACGATGTAACTCAGTCCCTTTAAGAGCTATAACCCGGAAGAGAGCGGGACTAGTTTATATCGAGAATAAATAATCAATTTTTTTGTTCAAAAGGATGAATAATTTCTGGTTTAGAAATTCAAAACTAATTTTGCTCTTTCCCCTTTTGGTCGGCATCTCCGAGTAATTGAAAATACACTTACGGGCCATGGTAATGGTGTGAAAAAAATTTACCCATAAATAATCGCGCAGCGAAAAAAATAAGCCAAAAATGGCCGCGCAGCGAAAAAATTTGGCCAAAAATTGCCAAGCAGCAAAAAATTTTGGCCAAAAATGACCAATTTTTGAAAAAAAAATTACAAAATGCCAGAAAAAATAAGGAAATTCCCTTAAATTTTGATGTATAGAATCAAGCTCTATGTATAGCAAAATGTATAGGAAAACACCTCTACATTTACATAAAATTTTCCAGCTATACTCTACATCTACATTTACATGGGCCTCATGTAGAGTATATGTATATGTATAGAATGTATATGTATATGTATAGAATCACCTATACATATACATTTTCCTATACATATACCAATCTCTGCTCAATTATAAGTCTAATATCCATATTTTATGTTTTCGCAAAATATTAATTTTTAGAAGAAAAAATTTAATCATTTTATGGTAAATTATTTGAATCTAATTTTAATTTTTAAAAAAATTTTTTTGGTAATATTAAAATTAATTTTCCTTTCGAATTAATTGAACTCCCTTCCCCATATTACAATTTCTTATTTTAAAAATTTTTTTAATCTCGTATCTAAAAATGAGTGTACCAACTAATCTTTTTTGTCTGCATTCATTGATCATGGCATCGCACGCAATTCCAAATAAAATTTCAATATAGTAAAAAACCTTCTTTTATAAGAAAATTGCTTATTTTTGTTGGACACGAAAAGCACAAAAAAAGCAACAAATTATTTGAAAATTATTTTAATAATTTTTTTAAATACAAAAATATTCTAAAATAGTTTTAATTTTAATTAATCCAAATGAACCTCTAATATTTAAAATATGGAAATACATAAAAAAAAGTATTTCATTGTGAATATTTCCGTTATTTATTCAATCCCCAATCCCCTTATAAAACTTAATTATACAAAAAAACCATATTTAAATTTAATTTTTTCCACTTATTAAATTATGAATATAAAATTGAGAATTATATAAATTCTGGGCAAATTTCATTTTTATTTTCCCCCGAATCTGAATTGGTGCCACACCAAAGATCCAATTCAACTCCTCCTCCCGCCCATTTTTTGGAATATAAAATGAACACTTAATATTAAAAAGAGTGCATTTTAGTGGACAATTTAAAGGTAAAATTATGCACATTTTAATTAAATATAATTATTCTTCTCTTCAATTAAATAATAATCATCAATAATCCTCCCTAAATTATAGCCTATAATAGTGAAAAAGATTATTAAAATAAATAAATTTTAATTTAAAAAGGTCAAATGAAACCCAAATCTTAAATTAGATTTAAAATGGGCTCTGGACAATGAAATGCTTACGTTCCTTCTTTTTTGTATTTTATCAGAGTTTGTCAAGCCGGAAATATTATTTGGAATTGGAATGTGGGAATCATAAAAATCGTGGCAAAATTTTTGTTTCATTTGCCCAAAGAAAAGAAATATTTCATGAATATTTTTGTAGTTTTATTCTAATTTAGAGGTTAAAGTAAAAAGTGTAAGAGAACCGACCAATCGCAGGGAAATTTTTCCTAGAATTGTTCATTTCATTTTCCAATTCTATTTTTTGCTATATTCAACAATGAATTTTATCTTTTAGAAGAAATATTTCCAAAATAAAATGAACAATTTGACGAATATTGCGGAACCAATTTGCCAGGTATCTTTTATTTTTAAATGAATTAAAATTAATTATTTATTTTTCATAGCGTGATTGGCCCCCTTGCGGCATTGTGCCCACATTTGTGATCATAATGTCCATAAAGGCATTATTCGGTTTGGTTGGATTCACAATGAATGCCGACCTAATTTATGTGACAATTAAAAATAGGTAAAATCTGATTAAAAATTTGATACCTGTGGGTTGTTTGGTACAAGATTTTTTTGAGTATAAAGGGGAAAGGTAACGGCAATCCGCAACCCCCATCCCATGAGTCATCTAGTATAGAGTTAGGTTCATCTAGGGATAGGTTAATATCTTAATTATCCTTAATCCTGATTCTAATCACCTATAATGAGACCCTACATTTCAAAACCATCAAAGGACCCGGATACCCACAAATACCAAGTTTTTGATAATTTTTAATCACTTTTTGCAGATCCCTCCATCATACATGCAATATTTTAATTGCTTTAAATGCTTTCGGATTGGCCATTTACCAACTGAGCAATTTTCCCTCCTTGGCCATAATGTTCAATGGAAGGAATGTTGTAAAGCAGGATGTTTGCTTTGCAATGCAATCCATTCCACTTTTTGGCAAAACTTTCTCCCTTGGAATGATGCTGGCCATTGGATTGGATCGACTTCGTTCCGTCGCCATTGGATGGTTGCTGGACAATTTACTTTTTCAATTTAATTTGTATTTATTTAAAGGCATCTCAGTTCGAGCAGAAGCAAATTTTATTATTGCATTTGTTGTTCGGCACTATCCAGTGCTCTTGGCATTTATTTCTTAATTGTCAGCATTTTGGATGTCGACCCGAAACGGTTAGAATTTGATCAATTGTCAATTAAATATTTTTCAAATTGAAATTTTCTAACAATAATCCAACAAATCTTTTTCAAAATTACAAAACAGACATTAAGGTTATTAAAAATAGATGAAAAAACAAAAGTTTACCAAATAACACATAGCTCTTCGGCTATCCTAGGGCAGATTTTGAACACTCCCGAAATTACGCCATACTTTTCCTAAATTAGGCACTACTTTTCTCACTATTTTCCTAATATTCCCAATAATACCATTTTAGGTATTATTATGGATAGGATAGATTAGAGCCACCCTATGATTGAAATGGAAGAACTCCATTGGGGTGTTCAAAATCTGAAGTGTAATATATCAACTATTCCATTTATATTGGCTATTTTCCGATAAATAGAACATTTAATATTTACTTTTTTAGGCAATGACTGACTAATTAATTAAATCTGTATTTTATTTAATCCACACTCAAATAAATTCAAATTCTCCAATTAAAACAAATAATACATTTTTTGCAGCACTGTGGAATGCTCATTCACTTCCCACATCTCCCAGGGCCCATCCACCGATATTGTCTTCAACATTTCATTGGTCCTGAATTTGATTTCTCCCTGCATTTATATTTTTCTCGGCTTAAATTTATATCTTCAACAAAATATTCGTATGTTTCATCCAAAATTAGCCAAAAATTCGCAAATTTTAGAATCCATTTATTCAGGCGATCAACACGTGGTTTGGACACGAAAAGTGTTCAAAAGCATTTTTGTGATAATGTTGATTGAATTGCTGGGTTGGGGCTCAAATTCCCTCTATGTTTGGATGCAACACACAAACAATGTGCTAAATGCCCTCTCAACAATGCTCAAAGACAAATGGACAAATTGGATATTCAACAAAATATACAGTTATATTGTTTGCATTGCACTGGTGGCAAATGTGCCGGCACTCTATTTTTGCAGGTATAATTTAAATGACATTGGATTTTTGGTCTCATTTGAGGCTCAAATGAAATAAATTTAATTTCGAAAAATTTGTAAATTAATTTTTAACCATTTTTGGCATTGAACTTTTATTAGGAAAAAGAGTAAAAATTAATTTGCAAAAAATAATAATATTGAATTGAATTTGCCACACAGATTTCACTTATTTCAGAATTAAAATAAATAATTTAATAAAGCATTTCCATTCAAAATTAATTCAATAAATTAATGATAAAAATAAATTTAAGTAAAAATTATTATCAAAAAATGTTGGTAAGTTATTTATTATCCCGGTGAAGATTTTTTCATCCCTAAAATCACACTATGTTTCCATCAAAATTGGACATAAGATTCTAACCTTAAAATAATGTTTTTTTTCATCCATTTATAAGCAAATAAGAATATTAGATAATACGTTAGTATTAGTACCAACATTTTTCCCAAAAAAAAATTAATTCGAATTTTGTTCTTAATTTTGCAGTTCTGACTACAATAAAGCATTCAAACGACATTTTCGGCAAGTGAAGCGTGCAATTTTGGAGGGAATTTTCACAACGGAGAATGGGGAACAAACTGGGGCGGTTGTCGCCCTCAACACTTCTCATCAAACTCAAATTCGAAACTCAAAATTGTCACCGACAAATAGGAATGGGAATAATCATTTTGAGAGCAACAGAAATTTACCCCAAATTGCATGAAATATATTCATTTTAATTTAATTTTGTATATTTTTTTGAATAAGTCAATGATTTGTTACTGAATTTTTTGTGGCAATTTTTTGTGGCATTCATTAATTTAATAACCTTGTCTGTTAGTCCTAATCTAGGTTAAAGATCTAACTAATCTAAGGCTAAAGTTGTTTTATTAAGCATGAATGGGCCGGCTCTGTCCTGAACCTTCGCCGATGGCCTAAGCCCCCAGTGGCCCAATGACTGGTAGAAGGATTAGTTAGGCTCGGCCTAATTAAATATATATTTATCTATTGTGCGGGAAAATGGTTATAATAGAACATCTTAAAAATTGGATCGGAAAAGTGAAAATGGGGAAATAAGTCGGTTTTAAAAGGCAGATTGGGGCAATATTTGATTGATAGATGACAGGTCGATTACACTAGGCAAAAATGCAGGTACAGTAGGATGAATATGACAAGCCCTTGGGCATTATTGGAATTGACAATGCCATTTGAAATATTAATATTTTTACATATTATTTTAAATTTTCTACAATTTATTATTGGAAAAAAGTAAATGAAAAAGTGAAAAAATCAAATTATATTTATCCTTATTCGCATTTATTCTTTCCATTATACAACAAAATTTTTGTTTTGAGTTTTGCAAATTTGGCACAAATAAAACGAATAAAAGTCACAAATGAAATTGCCAAAATGGCTAGGAAAAAGGCAAATAAAATGGCCAAATCCAAATTGTACAATTCCATTGTGCTCAAATTCCTCGATTCTGCCTGCAATTCGGGCAATTTGCCACCACTCAATTCCAAAAAACGAATTGTCCTTTGCAGTCGTTCCTCTGCCGAGAATGGCTTATTCATTATTAATTTTTGGGTTCTTTTCGCATTCTCTTTGTATCTTTTAAATTTTAATTAGTTTTGAATTTATTTTCGAATTCACTTTGGATTTATTAATATTTCCATGATGGCCTCCCTGAATTGGTCACTTCCTTTTGTCAATAATTTCTTCTCAAATGCAATTCCCCATCCATTCCTTTGGGCAACTTGCGCATTTCGATATTGATCGGCGAAAAAGCCCATCGCAATCAATGGGATGCCACCTCTGGCAGCCTCCATTAAACTATTATAGCCACCATGTGTAATGAATAATTGCATTCGGGGATGGGCTTAAACATAATTTATAATTATAATAATATTATTAATTTAATTTTCTAATTGAAATCTTTATTTTAGATAATTTTTATTTAACATTCTTCATTGTCATAAACCTATCTTTTCCTTTTATTTATTGGATGTTATTTAATTGGCGAAAAAAGTATTGAAAATGGCCAAAAGAATTTAGCCATTCAACAATTTGTTCTAGACTCTCAAACCATATACCCTATCGATAGAACTCATCAAGGAGTGTCGATCGGTACATAAATTGTTATGGTTTGGTCAAAATTATGGGATATAAAACCGTTTGAACCGATTTTAATTTTTGGTTCAAACTGTGTTATAATTGGTTGTACCAGGCCAAATCATTATCAAACGACGCTTCTCGAAGAGATCTATTGATTAGGTATATGATTTATGAGTCTAGGATTAGCCATTGAACTGCTATAATCTTTTCGTAAATTATTTTTTTTGCCATTTTTAATTTTTCCCCTTTATTTATTTACCAAACATTTTTGCCTGCGGTGACCAATTTGTCAAAAATACATTTTTCAATTTTGCAGCTTCTTTTATAGAAAACTGAATTTTTTTAAATTATTTTATAATTTATTTGCCTTACATTATCATCCTTGTCAATTTTTACAATAAAATGATAATCGGGCAATTGGGAGAATGCATTGAATATATTTTTCCTGAAATTTTCGGGCAAAAGTGTGGTCGGTACCAATGAGCCCAATGAAAAGTAGATGACACCTTTTGTGCCCTTTTCCATTTCCGAATTGAATGGTTTCTTGAATTTTGAATAGATATAAAGAGAATATTTTACTGTCAATTCTAATAATTCCTAAGGGCCTTTCCTATTCATCCTACTGTACCCCCACTTTTTGTCCAATCGCCCGTGTCACCCCATCAATCAAATATTGCCTCAATCTGCCTTTTTAAATCCACCCTTTTTCCTCTCTATTTGCTTTTTTCCCTTCACATTTTTATCACATGTTCCGCAAAATAAAATAAAGAATAATTTAAAGTCCACAATTCCTTTTATCCCTATCCCGTTCATTGGGCCACTGGGGGTTGATCCAGTGAAGGCCAGGAGCGAGAATCAGGCCCCATCTCTCGCTCCAAACAATTTTAGCCCTAGATCCCTGGATTAGGACTAATATTTACTATTATTGGTAATTCCATTTTCAAATTTAATATTTTTCAATTAAATATTACTTGCCGGTAATTCCAATTGTTCACCATTATTTCCGTTTGCCTCTTCCATTCCAAGTCCTCCAATGTAAACAATATTTGGGAATGATGGCCTCGGAAAATCGACCAATTCGTCGACATTGACAAATATAATTGGACTATTCTTGACAATATCCCGTAAATCGGGAAAATCTTGGCCAAAATGTTTGCGGAAAATTCCAGTCAATGGATCCAATCCAAAAATGAAATATGAATATCCGGTCAATTGGAGGAGGAAATTGTTGAAACGTTGGAAAATGGACATTTTATCGGGCAGATTGGATTCAAAAAGTGAAGGCACATAGCTGGAGGGGTTGGGCAATCCAAGCAGCGAAGCAACATGTTCTTGGATTGGACAACTGAAAAAAATTACAAATTAGAGGGTGGATAAAAATGGCATTCACATTAAAAATTATTAATTTTAATAAAAATAAAAAAAAGATATCTCAAATTCCAAAATTTCCAAAAAAAATGATAATTAATTCCCTTTCAGGAATATTCTATGACCTGCTCAATAGAATATGTGTGCGAATTTGAAGTAAATGGGCCAATCCAGCACCACAGAGATTCAATTGTTCCGCAAATATGAAGTCGAATTTCTCATTTCTAAGTCGGTCAATTAATCCATGTTCGGATAAAATTAATCCTGACAAAATTGAATAAAGTTATTATTTCCCATCGATGCCCACTTTCGCAGGCTGCATTCATTTCCTTTTGGAATCGTTCCTCCGAGAAGAAAAACTCCCATGGGCTAATCCATTCAAATCCTCTGCGCATAACATCGGCCATATCATTTTCGATATGCTCAATTTGGAAGAATGGGCCATGAACGTATAAAATTTGGGCAAATTTAGACGCATTGAAATGTCCGACCGGCTCAATATATTCTACTTCGAGGAGAGTCTATTTGAAATAAATTTAATAATTTGAAAATTGAATTAAAATCTAATAAAAAAACATTTTAATATTAGCATTGTGCTCAAAATATGATAAAATTCTAACCACATTATGGCCATCTTTGGCCAATGAATCGGCCACTCGTCCATTTGAAATCATATGACTTCTCATTATTGTTGGACTAAACACCAAAATTTTTGCACCATCCACCGATTCAATATTGGCAAATAAAATGGCCAATAAAATTGATAAAAGAATTGACAAAAGCATTTTGTGGTGTACGGAAAAGATTGGAAATTGATTGTGGGGAAATGTAAAGAATTTGAGGGCAGCTGAAATTAAATATTTCCATTTAATTGTATAGTTTGTGCGCGGGGACAAACATCGATTGAAACTGAATTCACAAAATTTGTTCAAAAATAAGATAAAAAGGAAAGAGAAAATTGATTAAAAGGATTAGCTTTTGGTTTGGTAATTTGGTTATATTTAATAGCCTAAAAATATTGTCTATACTACCCAAATTTTTGGTTAATTCAATGATTAATATTTATAATTTATAAATAAATATATATACTATTTAATAAAATTAATTTTATTTGATACAAATATTTTGATACAATAAATTTAAATTATTGCTATAATTGATTAAATTTATGACCAATTTTTTTTTATAAATAATAATAAAATTTGTTATCACCCGATTAGCTTGGAGGAATATTTTTATTGCTTTTGCATTTTTGTTCAGAAAATTCATTTAAGGAAGAAATTAATTAGAGGTACAATTTAAAAAATGACAAAAATTATTCCAAATTTGGCAGAAAATTCCTTGAATTTAAATAAAAAAAATGAAAATTCTTCTGTTAATGATTCCATTATTGAATTGAATGAATCCAAAAATGGAAAAGGTTTTCAAATATGCAAAAGTCTTCGATCTTACCCAAAAGGCGTATTTTTCATGCTGGGCAATGAATTCTGTGAACGATTCTCCTATTATGGGATGCAGGCAATTTTGGCAATTTATTTGACCACAGAACATGGCCTTTCGGAAAGGTACATTTTGGAATAAATAATTTAATGAATTATCCGAGTTCCGACGTTTTGTTAATTCGAATGCCTAAATACCATTTTGTCGATGAGAAATAGACACCAAATGTAATAAAATTTTTCATTGCTTTATTAAGAAAATGTCAATATATTTTTAGTCATTTTGGGACATAGTTTAAAAGAAAATAATTGACTTTTTCAAAGTTTGACAAAGCAAATTTTCCATTCCTTTGTCTCATTGGCCTATTTTTCTTCCATAATTGGCTCAATTTTGGCGGATAATTATTTTGGCCGTTTCCGTGTCATACTTTGGGTTTCCCTTCTTTATGTGGCCGGACATGCCCTCCTCTCGATTGGATCCATTCCATCATTGGCTGTCACAATTAAATCATTCCTTGACTATTTTGGCTTATTTGTCATTGCAATGGCCACCGGTGGCATTAAGCCAAGTGTTTTGGCATTTGCAGCCGATCAATTCGAAGATGAACAACGCAAGGAGAGAGCTCAATTCTTTTCGGTTATTTAAATCTTTTTATATTTTAATTTATTTCATTTAAAGTTCTTCTATCTTTCCATCAATATTGGATCATTGATTGCAATGACAATTACCCCATTATTGAGGAATTTGAGTTGCCTCAATTCCGAACATTGTTTCCCGTTGGCCTTTGGTAAAATTTAAAAAAATGACACAATAATAAAGAAATTCGTTTAACCCGATTTTTACCCTAAAAGTTATTTTTATTTTTTTTAAAAACCATAGACCGGTTTTAGAAACCTTATAATAATTTGTTTGAACTCATCGAGACTTATCAAATGGTATATAAGTCAGGTTTTGGCCCAAAATTATAAAACCAAAAATTAAAAATATAGTTTAAACGGTTTAACTCGCTAAATTTCGATTTAAGAAATAATATCCCAAAAGACGCGTCTCATATAAGTTTTTAGGGTTTAAAACCGGTTTCCAGAATAGGGAAAATATACAATTACAATTAAAAATCAGAAAAGTGCAAATTACAATTACAAATCAGAATAGTGCAAATTACAATTACAAATCAGAATAGTGCAAATTACAATTACAAATCAGAATAGTGCAATTTACAATTACAAATCAGAATGGGGAAATTACAATTACAAATCAGAATGGGGCAATTACAATTACAAATCAGAATAGTGCAATTACAATTACAAATCAGAATAGTGCAAATTACAATTACAAATCAGAATAGTGCAATTTACAATTACAAATCAGAATGGGGAAATTACAATTACAAATCAGAATGGGGAAATTACAATTACAAATCAGAATGGGGCAATTACAATTACAAATCAGAATAGTGCAATTACAATTACAAATCAGAATAGTGCAAATTACAATTACAAATCAGAATAGTGCAATTTACAATTACAAATCAGAATGGGGAAATTACAATTACAAATCAGAATGGGGCAATTACAATTACAAATCAGAATAGTGCAATTACAATTACAAATCAGAATAGTGCAATTACAATTACAAATCAGAATAGTGCAATTTACAATTACAAATCAGAATAGTGCAATTACAATTACAAATCAGAATGGGGCAAATTACAATTACAAATCAGAATAGTGCAATTTACAATTACAAATCAGAATAGTGCAATTACAATTACAAATCAGAATAGTGCAAATTACAATTACAAATCAGAATAGTGCAATTTACAATTACAAATCAGAATGGGGAAATTACAATTACAAATCAGAATGGGGAAATTACAATTACAAATCAGAATAGTGCAATTACAATTACAAATCAGAATGGGGCAATTACAATTACAAATCAGAATAGTGCAATTACAATTACAAATCAGAATAGTGCAAATTACAATTACAAATCAGAATAGTGCAATTTACAATTACAAATCAGAATGGGGAAATTACAATTACAAATCAGAATGGGGAAATTACAATTACAAATCAGAATGGGGCAATTACAATTACAAATCAGAATAGTGCAATTACAATTACAAATCAGAATGGGGCAATTACAATTACAAATCAGAATAGTGCAATTACAATTACAAATCAGAATAGTGCAAATTACAATTACAAATCAGAATAGTGCAAATTACAATTACAAATCAGAATAGTGCAATTTACAATTACAAATCAGAATAGTGCAATTTACAATTACAAATCAGAATGGGGAAATTACAATTACAAATCAGAATAGTGCAATTACAATTACAAATCAGAATGGGGCAATTACAATTACAAATCAGAATAGTGCAATTACAATTACAAATCAGAATAGTGCAAATTACAATTACAAATCAGAATAGTGCAATTTACAATTACAAATCAGAATGGGGAAATTACAATTACAAATCAGAATGGGGAAATTACAATTACAAATCAGAATAGTGCAATTACAATTACAAATCAGAATAGTGCAAATTACAATTACAAATCAGAATAGTGCAATTTACAATTACAAATCAGAATGGGGAAATTACAATTACAAATCAGAATGGGGAAATTACAATTACAAATCAGAATGGGGCAATTACAATTACAAATCAGAATAGTGCAATTACAATTACAAATCAGAATGGGGCAATTACAATTACAAATCAGAATAGTGCAATTACAATTACAAATCAGAATAGTGCAATTACAATTACAAATCAGAATAGTGCAAATTACAATTACAAATCAGAATAGTGCAATTTACAATTACAAATCAGAATGGGGAAATTACAATTACAAATCAGAATGGGGAAATTACAATTACAAATCAGAATAGTGCAAATTACAATTACAAATCAGAATAGTGCAATTACAATTACAAATCAGAATAGTGCAATTACAATTACAAATCAGAATAGTGCAAATTACAATTACAAATCAGAATAGTGCAATTTACAATTACAAATCAGAATGGGGAAATTACAATTACAAATCAGAATGGGGCAATTACAATTACAAATCAGAATAGTGCAATTACAATTACAAATCAGAATAGTGCAATTACAATTACAAATCAGAATAGTGCAATTACAATTACAAATCAGAATGGGGCAATTACAATTACAAATCAGAATAGTGCAATTACAATTACAAATCAGAATAGTGCAAATTACAATTACAAATCAGAATAGTGCAATTTACAATTACAAATCAGAATGGGGAAATTACAATTACAAATCAGAATGGGGAAATTACAATTACAAATCAGAATGGGGCAATTACAATTACAAATCAGAATAGTGCAATTACAATTACAAATCAGAATAGTGCAAATTACAATTACAAATCAGAATAGTGCAATTTACAATTACAAATCAGAATGGGGAAATTACAATTACAAATCAGAATGGGGCAATTACAATTACAAATCAGAATAGTGCAATTACAATTACAAATCAGAATAGTGCAATTACAATTACAAATCAGAATAGTGCAATTTACAATTACAAATCAGAATAGTGCAATTACAATTACAAATCAGAATGGGGCAAATTACAATTACAAATCAGAATAGTGCAATTTACAATTACAAATCAGAATAGTGCAATTACAATTACAAATCAGAATGGGGCAAATTACAATTACAAATCAGAATAGTGCAATTACAATTACAAATCAGAATGGGGCAAATTACAATTACAAATCAGAATAGTGCAATTTACAATTACAAATCAGAATGGGGGGCAATTACAATTACAAATCAGAATGGGGAAATTACAATTACAAATCAGAATAGTGTAAATTACAATTAGGGTGTAAAAATTTCCTTCCATAAATAAATTTACATTTAAGGAGTACCTGGCATTTTGATGTTCATTTCCTTCGTAATTTTTATTTCCGGATTGAAATTCTATAAAATTGAATCGAAAATCGAAAAGAATATTCTTTGGAGAATAGTCAAATGCATTTTCCATGCTTTGTGCCAAAAATGTTGCCGATTCTTTTGCCGAAATTCGTCAACAATTTCCCCATCCCAATCGAAGCATTGGATGAACTGTGCCGTTCCAATTTATGGCCATCAATTAGTCAATGATGCAAAATGTGTGTTGGCCATCATTCCCCTGTATTTGCCGATTTGTATTTATTTTGCTTTGGCTGATCAGCAGGCATAATATTTAAAATTTTAATTAATTAATTTTAAAATTTCAATGAAATAACAAAATTTTTCGATTATTAAAATATAATTGTGAATTTATTTTAGGGTAGTACATGGATTTTGCAAGCAAGGAAAATGAATGGTAGAGTTGGCCCATTCCACATTTTGCCCGATCAAATGCATACATTTAATCCATTGGCAATTATCATTCTTGTGCCGATTTTTGATGCTTTTATATATCCATGTTCGAAATCATTTTTTCTCTTTTAATAATTCTCTCTTTTAGGGGCCAAGGAATTGGTCAGAGTGACGCCGTTAAGGAAAATGGCTTTAGGTGGAATTATTGCGGCAATTTCTTATTGCATTGCTGGATGTTTACAGGTTAATTAAATGGATTATGTTACAGGTTACAGCTAATTCTAGGCATTGGTTAATGAATTAGCTAAATCACAAATCAGAATTAGAATTATTATTACCCCTAGCGATAACTCTTATCCCGGTCTGAATTAAAAATTCATAAATTAAATCGACCATGCCGATTAAAATGAACCTATTATCGAGTCTGTACGATGTCTCCAAGATTAACGAAATTAGCTAGCCCAGAGCCTAGTTAATCCGGGATTATCTTTTATATCAATAATCTCAATTTATTCTTGAATAGCTTCAAATAAATGGAACAATAGAAAATGGACCATCCACTGGAAATGTTTTCCTTTTTCGTTTGGGCAATTCGACGGCAGAATTCATTGATAACCAAAATGACATTAGCCTTCCAAAAATGATTGGAAAATATGAAATCCCAGCTAGAAATTACACATTTCATTCTGAAAATGGAATTAAATTTGATTTAAATTTTTCATCAAATTCAACACTTAAAAATGCAGTGATTGGAATTTATGAAGCAAGGGAGAAGAATAAAATGTAATTTTTGGTTGAAAAATTGGAAAATTAATTTATCATATTTCTAGAATTATTCAAAAATTTTATTACGATTCTGGAAGAATGGATGAAAATAAAATGCGAATTTATTTTTTGTTGCCAAATAATTCTTCATTGGAAGGAAATTGGGCATTTGCATTGGATCAAAATGGAAATGTACAGGGTGGGGCAAAAGTCCTTGCACTCATATTTTTCTTTATAAAATTTCGGAGAGTAAATAGAATTTTTTCATATTTAGTATAATTATATATCACTATGAGCCTAATTAGTATTATTAAAAACTGTGAAATTTAAAGCTGTTCTTTCGGAAGGCAGACGAAAATATATGCCTTCCCCAAGGGGCAAATATCCGCATGTAATTTTGGTGTATTTTAATTTTTATTTCACTTTAGAAAGTAAATTAAAAACCTTTAAATATTTTTTCTGACAAATCAGATATAATGCTAAATTATCCGAAAAGTGGAAATCAAAATATTAAATTATGATAAAATTAGCATGGAAACATTTTTCTACCAAAAATGCAAATATCGACTTCTGAAAAGACCAATTTTTACTTTTTCATAATTGCATTGGCCATATGGGTTCTTTTGGACAAAATATTATTTTCCTATCTGTTTTTATGAGAAAAGCAAATTTTGAGATCAGCCATCCTATTCCTATACCATTTTTGAGGGACATTTTTAGGCTGGATTTCGGGTTTTCCCCAGTCCGCACGATTTTTTAAACGTTTTTTGGTGCCACCTTTTGGAATTAAGAATGGGAATCTTTTTTTAGAGCAAATTTTAAAGCTATGATATGGTGCAATTTATCGAGAAAATTTCAAGAATTATTAATTTCTTATACTCAAGTTATGATCAAACGAATTTTTGGTCAAAATCGAGATTTTCAGGATTAAAATGAATGGTCCTTTTTTGAAAAAAAATTTCAATATGAAAATAAAATAATGAAAACTCTTTCTATATTAAAATAAGTGTAAAAAAAGCTGGAGAATTTGATTCCAAAAAGAAAATTAAGAAAATCTGAATAAAAAGTCAAAAAATTATATTTAAAAGTAGTGCAAGGACTTTAAATAAATGAAATTCAGTAAAATTTTATTTCATTTTAGAAAGTTTCTTCGGCAATAATTGTTAATGGGAATTTCATTGATATTCATCCAGGCTTCTTTAGCAAATCAGAAAATTATAAAATTGTTTTTGACAATTGTACGTTAATGAATAATCCAATTTGCCAAAGGCAATATCAATTTAAAATTTTAATGGGATCGGCATTTGTGTTGGATTTATTCGATTATGATGCGAAAAATTCGGTAAAAATTTATTTAAAAATTTTGCATATATAAAAATTAAATTTTTTTAAAGGAAAACTTTATCCAATTGATTCGGCCAAACATTGTGAATATTGCTTGGCAAATTCCCCAAATAATTGTAATTACAATTGGAGAAATATTATTGTGCATTACCGGATTGGAATTTTCATATTCGCAGGCACCTGCCAGCATGAAAAGCGTAAATTTTAATTAAATTTAAAATGAAATTTATTATTTTTAGGTACTTCAAGCATTCTTCTTACTGAATATATTTGGCGGAAATTTCATTGCAATTGTAAGAAGGATAAGGATTTAAATTTAGTTTGTGTAGAATTTTTTGAAAATTTAATGAATTATGGCACTCTATTTTATGATTAATTTAAAATATTTCCAATATCAATTTATTATCATTTATTTTAGATAATCTCTTGGGTGGACATTTCTGATCCGGCCACGGAATTTTTTGTCTATGCCGGCATGATGTTTGCGGTGATGGTGGTGTTCATTATTTTGGCAATGAATTATGAATATATCGACGAGGCATGTTTTTTTGCAAAATAAATAATATTTTATAATTTTTAGAAGAAGACTAGACCTTCATTCATTCAGTCGGATCTTCTTTCAAAAGAAATATCAAATGATTTTGGTGAAAATGTGAATAAAATATAAAATTTATTTATAAAATCAGACCAGATTTTCAATGATTTATGTATTAAATATTTTAAACATGCGAATAAACAATTTTTAGTACAAATTTCATATTTCCATTTTTAAGAGTCAATTATATGCCCACGCTAAAATTATTTATGTAATTTGTCCTATTTGAAAAAGCCTATTTCCAATGACCCAAAAAAACTAAAATTATCTCCTTCAATTTTTCCCTCTTCATTCTTGAAAGTCAGCTGCTAATGATGAGAAAATAGGCGGTAATGGCAACGATCTCGAATTTGGCGATCAACTTTTTTTGTTTACATTCCATCTTAAAATTTGGTAAGCGGTAATTTGATGGTAGTGTGACGGCTGACTCAAACGTGATTTTCTTAGAAGTTTAATACAAAATAATTTGGTAATGAAAAATGATGGATTGAAATTTGGTTTGGAAAGAAACCGAAATATCTTTTTTTGGCCCTTTGCCCACAATTTTGTGAAGAAAAAAGAGGAATTTTCCCAAAATCTTTATTTGCATATTTTTTGATCTTTATCCGCATACCGCATTTAGCTCACCGATTTTTGGTTTTTGAATTTTTTAGCCCACTTAAACCAGGCCACATTTCATTTTTTTTAGGTTTATATTTTGAACCATTTTCTGCGCAATATATATTCTTCGCCCACTCCCACTTCAAATAATTCCCTCATTTTTTTTTGTTTATCTTCCCACTTAACTCCATCGGTAACTAAAACGGATGAAATGAAGGAGTTTGAAGGAGGATGACTTGCTGAAGGGGTTGAGATTGGGACTATAAATATTCTAAGAATTTTTTGGAACAGTCACATTTTCGCAACTCCACTTTCCTCTAAAATAAAATCTGCTCATTTTCTCAAATTTTAAAATGGCCTGCGAAAACGGTAAATAGAATTTCAAATAATTATAAAATATTTAAGCAATCATTTTAAATATTTTATAAATCAAAATTTAATTCTTAACACAGATTGCTGCAAGGACAAAAAATGCTGCGTCGCTGGTGATTGCTGTACAGGTTGGTCACGAAATTAAGGAAAATTGAACAGAAATATTTTTTATTTTTCCCAATATTTTTTCAGCTGATGGTTGCAAATGCGAAGGCTGCAAATGTTGCAAAGCGGAATACCAAGCAGCAGAAACACCAGCAGCTGCACCTCAACCAGCAGCCGGAGAACAACCAACAGCCTCATGAAAGGAGAAACGAACAAATAAAAACATAAATAAAGATTAAAATATCGAAAAACAATATTCATATTAATTTACAAATTCTTTCGATGTGTAGAAAAATAGTTTAATTTGAAAGAATAAATTTTTTATTTTGTATCATTTTGAACTTTTATTTACCAATTCACTGTAGAACAGATTAATATATTTTATGAATTAGCTTAATTATTTATTATCTTCTCACTGGCATTTTTTTTAAGTTTATTAAAATTTTGATTACAATTCCATCCTGCCTATACCCCATATCTTCTATCTAAAAAATGTAAAAAATGTTGTTTTCCATAAAAAGTAGAAAATTAATGTAAGTGCAAAAAGAGAGAGATTTTATTTAATTTTTATGGAAGAGGGAGATGGTATTCCGAAATTATTTCACGATTAAGGTTTCCTTTGTAAATTTTAATTAAAGAATTGAATTTTCCGGAAAGTTTTAACTTTTAAACTTCTTTACATTTACCCTGTGTGCGGTGTGCACTAGACCAACTCTAATTTTAGCTTGCAAGATGCAATCCGGAATTAAAATTTTATCAAAAATCATAAAATAATTTTTTAACTAAATTAATAATCCCAGTATAAATTTAAAGGTAAATCGTAAATACTCCAGCAGATCCACACACAAAAACAAAAAAATTGTCCTGTATTTTGTAATTAAAAAACTAGTTTTCATATATGAAAAAATTTTTAATTTTGATTTTTTTGCCGACCAAAATGATTTTTTCTCGCCTCTGATTTTTTTTATTGAACTCAATTCACAAATCGAAATCGCATCATTATTTTTTCCAAAAGGCTTACTAAACAAATCTTTGTTACTAATTTTTTAATAAAAATTTTTGAGAGGTTTAAACTTGTATTACGGACAAAAATAAATACCTAAATAAAATATTAATACATTTTTTTCTCTCTGTCACTCTCAAATCAAGGCAAACCAAATACTCACCCCTACCCCTCCCTTTTTTGCTGCGTCCATTTAATCGATTTTCCCCTCTATATTTGTCAAATTTTTGCGTGTTTTTGTTGCTTGGCTGCTGAATATTGAGCAAAAGTGGGGTAACAAATAATAAATAAAGAATTGAATTGATGAGCCAAAGCAAAAACAAAACATTTCACAATAAAAATATTTTCCCTACAAGAATTTATGGTTTCACAATATTTCCTTCCGCGACAATTATTAATTTTTAACAAATCAATTGTTAATTTATTAGGATGATCTCATTCAACGGAAGCAGCATTATTATGGATTTTCACTTCATCACCAATTATTTATCGCCAATTTTTCATCCAAATGATTCATTCCCATTCACTTGCATCATAATTATTGGCCTTATTGGCATTTTCAATGCAATATTCCAAACTTGGAAACGGCAAAAAGACAGAAAGCATCAACAATTTGTGGCTAAACTGCTGAAATCGATTGAAGAAAGGTAAATATTTTTTACGCCATTAATTATATGAATTTATTCAGCAAAGCAAAAGATAAGAGTGGACCAAGGAAGAAGGCAAAAACACCAAAGAAGCAAGAAATACCAAATAAAGTGAAGAAAGCTCAACGCAAAATCCTGCTTCAACCAGAAATTTGGGTCGACGTCACTCATTTCATTCCATTTCTTGATTTGGCCAATGGACTTTCTCTCGTCAATTCACAAATGCACGAAATTTGCGCAACAAAAATTTATGAGGAAAACAAGCGGGTGGTGAACCAAATTGGCATTGAGAAATGGGAAAAGGAACCAACGGAAGACGATGAAAGTGATTACGAAAGTTTTTTTGGCAATGATGAGGAAAGTGAAATGAGCGATTGTTGGAGCACCGAAGATGAAGAGGAATTAACGGGAAGAAAGGAAATGAAGAAGAAAAACACCCAAAAGAACAAAACAAAGGAAAAAGAGGACGAAAATGCTTTGCGCGTGAAAAAATGTGTTTGGGA
Organism: Pratylenchus scribneri; assembly: GCA_030063045.1. Lineage (NCBI taxonomy): Eukaryota > Metazoa > Nematoda > Chromadorea > Rhabditida > Pratylenchidae > Pratylenchus > Pratylenchus scribneri. The sequence goes on from JAQSEB010000082.1 coordinate 2,850,311, forward strand.
CAGTGATTTTTCGGAGCTGGTGGAAATTCCATTGGCCCAAGTGCCACCGCCACCAAACATCCTTGGATTCAGACGAATCAATATTCGGTTGGTTTTTAGGTGAATTTAAATTAATTTTGTGTTTTTAGCCATTTGAACGACCAAATTTTGGGATTCCTTCGACTCATCAAACCATTGCTCGAATCCGGTCAAGATGGAATATTTTTGGATGTGAATGAAAGTGGTCGAGGACGATGTTGTGGATATTCGCCGAGGAATAATAAGAAGGAGGGATTTCGATTTCAAAAATTGTTGGATATGTTCAAAGTTCTTCAAGGTTTGCGGAAAAATTAAAATAAAATTTTGGATTATGAATTAGACCTTAAGTCAATTATTTTATTAATTTTTTAAATAATTTTATTAATTTTTTTACATAATTAATTTTTTACATAATTTTTTAATAATTTAAATTAATTTTTCAGGACCAGTTGCCAGTTTTTCGGTTGCAGAGGATCGATTGGGTGACCCATTTTGGAAGCATATGCGCCAATTCTTTCTCAGCCTTCAATTCCTGGCTCTCAACGGAAATTATTTCTACGGAACCTCAATGGCCATTATCGTCCGTTGGCTGATCACAAATCGAATGGATGCCAAACCGAGATATTTCTACACCTTCTGGGGTGGCCAACCATGTGTTCAGCTGATTGACCGACTCAGAGAGGTGGGATGAGGGATAAAAAAAAGAAAAATGTTAAGCCTAAAAATGACTTTATTTTTGATTAGATATTTTTAAAATAGTTTTCAAAAAATTGTTTTTTAATTTATTGATTTATTATCATGTTGGTCTCATCCATTTTAAAATTATTTATTTTTTAAGACAATTAATATTACCTTAAAACCTCTATTAGAAGGCCCTTTCTTATAAAAGCCCACTCTACCATATTTTTAAGGAGAAAAAAGGCAAAAATTTATTTATTTCCTTTGGAGCATCTGAAATTTATTAGCCCCCCTTTCCCCTCTCTCTATTAAAATTTAAAAAGAAGCCTCTTCTCTAATAAAAACCTCCGGGCTTCCATTAGAGGATTTACGGTATTCCAAATTCACAAAATATTTTTAAATTGTCAATTTTGACCATTTCAAATTGTTTATTCCCCTTCCGTGTTTTAGGAATTCAACAATGCCCAAAATGCGAGCACATTCATTGTGGAATTCAGCATGAACGACAATGTGGACCAGGAAGAGATGCAAGCGCAACCACCCGAACCATTTTTGCTTCGAAATGAGCTGAATGAACGATTGGTATTCGGCCGATTTCGGAATGGAAGTGAAAACAATTTGCTGCTTCGCCGTTTCCCAGCACTTCCAACTGCGATTGGCGATGATTGGATGAAACCAGTGGTGAATACGGCACGCAAATTGAAATGTGGAACACCGAGTAAGGCCAGTCTTTTGTGGATGGATGCAAACGGCGATTTGGTGGATGGCCAATTGAATGAAATTAAACTTTCCCTGGAATGGCCTTATTCTCCTTTCTGATGAGATGAACAAATATATTAAAATATGAATAAATAAAACCAATCTTGCCTCAACTATTATTTGTTGTTGTTTTTTAAATTTATTCCACTTGCTATTTATTTATTGTTTTTGATTAAAAAAAAATATTCAGAATATGAAAATATTTAATTAAAATATAATTACTAATTTCAATCTTAGTGGCTAATAAAAATCTTTTGGGGCTCCTACTGTCTTATTTCTATAAAATCCAAAATGTTGCATGCATTTCCTAAAAGAAACAAGAAAAAGAAAATTGATTTGATTTTTATGAGAAAAGGAGATGGCTTTACGAATTTTTTATTTTATTAAATACATGACTATAAGATCCGTTTCAGCGTTTTTATTGAGACTAAATTTTATGGAAGTAATTAAAACTTTTCCGGAAAAATTAATTAAAACTTCCGGAAAGAATTAATCAAAACTTTTCCCGGAAGAATAATTTGCACTTTTTCCAGTTGACTCCTTTCAGGAAAGAATAATTTGCACTTTTTCCGGTTGCTTTTTCCGGAAAGAATAATTGCACTTTTTTCCGGTTGACTTCTTTCCGGAAAGAATAATTTGCACTTTTTCCGGTTGCTTTTTCCGGAAAGAATAATTGCACTTTTTTCCGGTTGACTTCTTTCCGGAAAGAATAATTTGCACTTTTTCCAGTTGACTTCTTTCAGGAAAGAATAATTTGCACTTTTTCCGGTTGCTTTTTCCGGAAAGAATAATTGCACTTTTTTCCGGTTGACTTCTTTCAGGAAAGAATAATTTGCACTTTTTCCGGTTGCTTTTTCCGGAAAGAATAATTTGCACTTTTTCCGGTTGACTTCTTTCCGGAAAGAATAATTTGCACTTTTTTCCGGTTGACTTCTTTCCGGAAAGAATAATTTTCACTTTTTCCGGTTGACTTCTTTCCGGAAAGAATAATTTTCACTTTTTCCGGTTGACTTCTTTCCGGAAAGAATAATTTTCACTTTTTCCGGTTGACTTCTTTCCGGAAAGAATAATTTTCACTTTTTCCGGTTGACTTCTTTCCGGAAAGAATAATTAGCCCCCTTTCCGGAAAGAATTAATTAAACATTTTCTGGAAATTTTAACTTGCAATATTTTTATAACAATATTCATAAATACGGTAAAATTAGCAGTTAAAAATGAACAATCGCAAAAATTTAAAAAAATGACTATTTTTATTCGCTAAATGGTAAAAATTTCAAGATTCATTATTCTTCTGTGCTGTAGTTTTATGCAATCGTGCCCTTTTAAGTTTTTCGAGCAAAAAAATCTGAATTGTTTTCACCAACTTATCAAAAAAATGCGCAAAATTCGTTTTTTGTTGTAGAATTCTTTTTTCCTTTGTCTTCTACCGAAGACTGAAGACTGATTCACCCAATCCAATTTATGCAAAAATGCGAAAAATCCGCCATATTCCCTCCCTCTTTTTCCCATCCTATCACCTAGCTCCATCTGCTGTAAATAAATGGTGGGGGCGGTTTATATGGCCAAGCAAAACAAAACATTCGCTCCTGTGGATGCTGTTTTTATTTTTACACCAATCATTTGAAGGTGGAAGAAAAGATGGTATGATGAAATCCGAAATGCACAGAATATAGAGCTCCTCGGAAATGTGTATTTGAATTAATTTATTCTTTTATCATTCAATGTGAGACAACTTAAATTGACCCAATTCCCAGAAATTCTTATCGAATCACTTTTATTTGTCGGCAAAATTCTCATTAACCTAATTGCTTCAGGCCAATTACACTGTGGCATTACAAAAATTTTTTTCTCATCTTTCTTATCAAACTTGACCTTTTGCCCTATTCCATATTTAAACAAAGATGAGTGCTGACCAAAAAGCAATATGCCATACCACAATTTGCCAGAGGCAACCTGTGCACACTTTGTCTAATTATAAAAATGAGAAATCATTTATTTCGATTCAGAGCAGCATTAGAATAATTTTATTTATTGCATTATAATATATTTAAACACATCATAGCTATTTATTTATTTCCAGGATTAAAGCTTTAAGATGGACAACGATATTTCCATACCCGAATTTTATGTCCCTGATAAATTTCTAATTGACTATTATCATCAAAGCTATTTAATAAATTAATTAGCTGAGATAAGATGAGATCTAGTGAAGGAATTTAATACCAAAAAATTATCAAAAAAGTCAAATTAGTTTGATCGATGCCTATGCTTAAAATTCGGGTATGGAAAAATTGATTAACCTTTGGAATTCGCTGAAAAAGCCTTATGGTATGCTTTTTTATTGCTAATCTACTATTTATATTTAATCTATTAGATGAGATGACACTTATTAGTTTTTTTTAATTAAAGCAAATAGCTTAGCATAGATAGAATCATAGGTTTCAGATTCGGCTAAAGCTATTTTTACACAAATGGATCCAATGCGTCAGAGTCAAGAGGAGTACGATTTTGAAAACACTCAAAAAAATTTTATAGTAGTCGAAAAATGATAATTTTTATACTAAAAGATAGAGGACACTCTTCTGCATTGGATTTTAATTGTCCGAATCGACGACGAATTCAGCCTTATAAAATTTCTGTAGTCGTCAGAAAATTTTTAAAATGACACTATCCGATGCAGAAAAGTGTCCTCTATCCTTTGGTATTAAAATTAATAATTTTTCGACAATTAGAAAAAATTTTTTGAAAGTACTCAAAAATCTTACTCATGTATCCTGTTGATTCCGATGCGTTGGATCCATTTGTGTAAATATGCTTAATGGATTTATCGGACCAAATTCAGAAGTTAAAAACATCAATTTGTGGTAAGAATATTAATGTTTGAAGTAATTTTATCACGAAAATTTGATCAGTGAAAAATAACCGTATCCTTCGACAGTATTCAGCACCCATTTATAATCCTATTCATATCCCTAAATTGCTATAACATGTTAGGATAAAAATAAGAAGTTCCTAAAACTTTTCTTAATCGGGATTGTTATTTGCAGATCGCTATAAACATAGTTGAATACCTAAAAATTGAATGAAAATATAATTCGGATTTTTAGGAAAAATTTAAGAATTTTTGAATACAAAAATGAATACTAATAATTCTGAGCATGTGTATATGCTAGTAGGGGAAATGGTACAGCAACACATTTATCCAAATGTGCCAAATAATGCTTTTATTGGCCAACAACAAGATCAAATGCATCATCCACAACAACAAATGTTTCCTATTGGACAATATACTGGACAACAAACAGTTCAAATGCAGCCACAGCATCAAATTTATGGCAACGAGCCAATTGCACCCAATGCTGGTTTTTTTGGCCAACAACATGTTCAACTGTATCAAGAAAATCAAAGTTGCCCCAATGGGCCAAATGCTGGTTTGATTGGACAACAACCTGCTATTCATAAGCATCCGAATCCGGCACATCATATTAATCCCAATGGGCTAAATGCTGGTTTTTTTGGCCAACAACATATTCAAATGGATCCACAACATCAAATTTGCTTAAATGGACCAAATTCTGGCTTAGTTGGACAACCACCAGTTCAAATACAGCCACAAAATCAAAATCAATATCCCATTGGGCCAAATGCTGGCTTTGTTAGCCAACAAAACGTTCAAACGCATCCACAACATCAAAATGAACACCAACTCGTTGAAATGCAGCAGCAACACCAATTTCAACAAAATTCAGTAAGAAAATAAGTTTTAAGATTAAGTATCGAAATTTATGCATAATTAGAAACAGAGTAACCTAATTAATTATAAAATACTTTTTCCATATTATTTGATCACGATAATGTTAGATAATGACATTAATAGTTGTTCCTTTTACAGTATCCTTATTCTTCTCCTCAACAAATTTGGGAACAGCAGCAGCAGCAGTATCCAATGATGGGAATAGGCAATCCCAATCAGCAACAATGGCAACAAAACGATATGATGCCGTCACAAACAATGGGTCCACAGCAGATGTCACAATTTAATTCAAATCAGAATTCTGCTTCAGATCCAAATCAATTTTCTGATTTGACGCTTCAAGCAGAGGTATTTTAATAAAAGGGGCTATCTTAAATTGTCTTGAGTTTAATATTTTGTAAGTATAGATAAATAAATATATAAAATTAGTTAAAAATTATTTTATATTAAAAACATTCATCAATTTTTAGAAGACTCAAAATATTTCCGAATCGGCTAAATCTGAAAATGAAAGAAAAAAGGCTGAAAAGGAAAGGAAAAAGGCTGAACAGGAAAGAAAAAAGGTTAAATAATTTTAAAAATTAATCTTTCCAATTTCATTCAAACAGAAGGAAAGGGCTGAACAGCGAAAGATAGCCATTGCCATGAAGGATGAATATGTAAGATTAAATGATTAAATTAAATTGATCAGAATTTATGAAAAATTAATTAAAATATTTTTAAAATATGTAATTTTTGCCATTTTTAGATGGAGACCGATACATTCAAGAACATGCGTAGTCTGGCGATGACTGGAATTGATGCAGTTTTTGCTTTTGCTATTTTGCAACAAGTTTTTCAAGTAAATTTTAAAATAATTCGGTACTTATTAGACATACAATTAGTATTTTTTAAATTTTCCAATATTATCAAAAATGTTAAAAAGGGAAAGAAAGAAACAGAAATGAAAATTAGGAAACATATTTTTAAGGCTAAAAAGAGAAATAATAGTCCTAAAAAGAATATATTATTTGAAAAAATTAAAAATGCATTTAAATAATTTAAATAAATATTTTTTAAGCAAATTCCACAATTTGTTAAATCAAAGACGAACAAAAAGAAAGTGGAAGACGTTGTTGTGGAAATGGAAAATAAGAAAAAGGCAAGCAAAACAACAAAGAAAAATTTGAAAGAATATAAAACGGACCCAGAAAAGATTGACTTCATTGCAAAAAGAGTTGGCGAATTAATGTTAGTAAAAAATATTTAATCAAAGATTAAGGCTACTAAATAAATATTTTTTATTCGAATGAAAAATCTAAGCGAAAATAATAAATCTATTTAAGCTATAAAATATGGTCCGAAAAAGGAAGAGAAAATATGGCCAAATTGCTTGCTTCCAATGATGAAGTCGAATGGGCGGACCCACAAAAACATATATTTGCCAATGAAAAGCATAATAAAGGTGCGGACGATCAAAACAAAAATGCAGTTGTCAAACAAAATGGAATTTGGGTTTTTGATGGTCAATTCAACTTATTGGCATTGGCATTGATTCTCAAAAGAGTTGGTTTAAATTTTAATACATTATTTTAAATTCCATTAAAAAATTTTTAAATTATTAAAATTTAGTAAAAAATTTACAAAAATAGTGTAATCGAATTTTTATCACAAAATTTTTTAAATAGCATTTAAATGAGAAAATTTTATAAATTTTTAAATTCCAAAATTTTATTTTTTTCAGAAAATACCAATAACCCCACATGAACTGTTTATAAAAATGGAATGTATTTGCCAATGTGAAAAATATATGCCTGAAGGATTGTTAAAGGCCACGTGCCTCAATCCATTTCATTATGCGATTCGCAAAATGACGCCATTCGACAAATGGCGCTATGAAGTAGGAAAATAAAAATAAAATATCTTAAAATTAATTGTGAATTGAAATTTTAAAATCTGCATTGATAATTAATTAAAAATTAATTTATAGTCTGACTCTGGATTTGGCCAATCCTCTTCATCCACTTTTTCACAACCCCAAACGGCATCATCTTCGAATGGCAGCGAATTTGGGACAGTCGAAAATAATTTGGTAAATGATAATTTTAAAAAAAATTAATAAAACACATTCAAGAGTGATGGATTGCCTGATGAGAATGAGGATGAGGAGATGGCCGAAATGGAATTGCAATTTGATGATGAGGATGAGGATATTTACGAATCGGACAATTAAACAATAATGAATGGGAGGGGGAAATGGTCAGAACAAAATTTATTTTATTTTATTCGTATTTTTGCTAGCATTCTTAATTTTAAATCTATTTTTTTTATTAATAATTCCACAATTCGACATCGACATAATATGTAATTGTTCATTTCTTTCAATTTAAATTGTATTTATCCAAATTGCATTCTCAATGAAAAGAAATTGTAAATTCCCCATTAATTTATTCATAATTTTAATCTCCGCCTTTATTATTATTTGTTCACCCCAAATTTCAGCGAATTAATTTTAGGTTCATAATTGCCTATATATTTTTTAATCCACTAAATTTTGTATTTAAAATATTTTTGTTTAATATTAAAATTAAATTAATACAATATAATGAATTCATTCTTCTTCTTCTTATTCTTTTTTATCACTTCATTACTGCCGCATTTCCCAATTTTGCCTGAATAAAACCCTAGGGCAAATCATTATTCACAGTATTCACAATCTCAAAAAATAGAGAATTTTTCTTATTTTATTATTTAAAAAATTTTATTTTAAAATTCAACCTTCAAATTCAATTAAATTTATTCATCTTTTTAAAAATATTGGAGAATAATAAAAATTAATTAATTCTTTAAAAATCAAAGAAATATGGAACCAATTTTGATATCATATTACTGAGGGAGTTTATTATTTAATTCAAAACCAGTCCCTTCGGGACTGCTTTAGCGGTTTAGACTGGGCGAAATGTAATAAAATATTTTTGAAAGCGCGGGGCGCTTTAAGGACCCCTAGCACGCTCTTTGAAAATGTTTGGATCTTGTGGAGAATAGAGTTCGATGCGCTGGCCTTTTGGATATTCCCTCAAGGCTCGCTTCGCTCGTCTTTGGACTACGGTTATCATTTGGTCAGTTCATCGGGGCTCGCTTCGCTCGCCGGAGGGCCTTTTCAATCCGTTCAGCTCGCTCCGCTCGCCATCGGACATGTACAGCTCGCTTCGCTCGCCGGAGGGCCCGCAGGCCTGTTCAATCCGTTCAGCTCGCTCCGCTCGCGGGCCGGCCTGTTCTTGTTCAGCTCGCTCCGCTCGCCTCCGGACATGTACGGCTTGCTTCGCTCGCCGGAGGGCCCGCCGGCCTGTTTAACCCGTTCAGCTCGCTCCGCTCGCCGGCCGGCCTGTTCTTGTTCAGCTCGCTCCGCTCGCCTCCGGACATGTATGGCTCGCTTCATCGCCCGAGTGCCTGTTTAATCCTTTCAGCTCGCTCCGCTCGCCTCCGGACATGTACGGCTCGCTTCGCTCGCCGGAGGGCCTGTTTAATCCTTTCAGCTCGCTCCGCTCGCCTCCGGACATGTATGGCTCGCTTCATCGCCCGAGTGCCTGTTTAATCCTTTCAGCTCGCTCCGCTCGCCTCCGGACATGTACGGCTCGCTTCGCTCGCCGGAGGGCCTGTTTAATCCTTTCAGCTCGCTCCGCTCGCCTCCGGACATGTACGGCTCGCTTCGCTCGCCGGAGGGCCTGTTTTATCCTTTCAGCTCGCTCCGCTCGCCTCCGGACATGTACGGCTCGCTTCGCTCGCCGGAGGGCCTGTTTAATCCTTTCAGCTCGCTCCGCTCGCCTCCGGACATGTATGGCTCGCTTCGCTCGCCGAAGGGCCTGTTTAATCCTTTCAGCTCGCTCCGCTCGCCTCCGGACATGTATGGCTCGCTTCGCTCGCCGGAGGGCCTGTTTAATCCTTTCAGCTCGCTCCGCTCGCCTCCGGACATGTATGGCTCGCTTCGCTCGCCGGAGGGCCTGTTTAATCCTTTCAGCTCGCTCCGCTCGCCTCCGGACATGTATGGCTCGCTTCGCTCGCCGGAGGGCCTGTTTAATCCTTTCAGCTCGCTCCGCTCGCCTCCGGACATGTATGGCTCGCTTCATCGCCCGAGTGCCTGTTTAATCCTTTCAGCTCGCTCCGCTCGCCTCCGGACATGTACGGCTCGCTTCGCTCGCCGGAGGGCCTGTTTAATCCTTTCAGCTCGCTCCGCTCGCCTCCGGACATGTATGGCTCGCTTCGCTCGCCGGAGGGCCTGTTTAATCCTTTCAGCTCGCTCCGCTCGCCTCCGGACATGTACGGCTCGCTTCGCTCGCCGGAGGGCCCGCCGGCCTGTTTAACCCGTTGAGCTCGCTCCGCTCGCCGGCCGGCCTCTTGTTCAGCTCGCTCCGCTCGTCTCCGGACATGTATGGCTCGCTTCGCTCGCCGGAGGGCCCGCCGGCCCCTCGACGGAGGGCCCGCCGGCCTATTCAACCATTTAGCTCGCTCCGCTCGCCTCCGGACATGTACGGCTCGCTTCGCTCGCCGGAGGGTCTGTTCAACCCGTTCGGCTCACTCCGATCGCTTCCAAACATATGCAGCTCGCTTCGCTCGCCCCAAAATATTTATGGGTGTCCGGCCTACGTGCCTTCGGCACGCTTTCACTTCAACTCCGCTTCATTCTCCCTTTAATTCCATCATTTTAAACTCTTATCCCTCTTTAGCCGGCTAAATCCCGCGCATTCCTTTGCCTCTGGCCCGGCCCACGTGCCTGCGGCACGCTTCCCCTTCGTCTCCGACCCATTTCTCCCTATTAATCCCACCATTTTAAACATTTATCCCCCTTAATCCGGCTTAATCTTCTCGTATCCGATCCCACGCACGCACTGGCCTCCGCCCTGACCACTGTACCCCGGCACGCTTTCGCTTCATCTCCGACCCATTTCCTACCTTAAACCCTCCATTTTGAACATTTACCCTCTTAATCCTGCTTATTTTACATTTATCCGGATTAATCCCGTGCCCCTCCCCCAGGCCTCCGGCCAGGCCCATGTGCCTTCGGTACGCTTCACCTTTACTTTCGACGCATTTCCCATCTTAATCCCTCCAATTTGAATCTTTATCCCTCTTAATCCGGCTTAATCCCCCTTTATCCGGCTTAATCCCCTTTTATCCGGCTTAATCCCGTGCACGCACCGGCCCTCGTGCCTTCGGCACGCTTCCCCATTACTTTCGACGCATTTTCCACTTTAATCCTTTCATTTTGAACCATTATCCCTGTTAATCCGGCTTAATCCCCCTTTATCCGTCTTAATCCCACGCACCCCTGGGCCTTCGGCCCAGCCCACATACCTTCGGCACACTTCCCCTTCACTTTCGAATTATTTTCCACCTTAATCCCTTCATTTTGAATATTTATCCCTCTTAATCCGGCTTAATCCCCCTTTATCCGGCTTAATCACACGCACCCCTGGGCCTTCGGCCCAGCCCACATACCTTCGGCACACTTCCCCTTCACTTTCGAATTATTTTCCACCTTAATCCCTTCATTTTGAATATTTATCCCTCTTAATCCGGCTTAATCCCCCTTTATCCGGCTTAATCACACGCACCCCTGGGCCTTCGGCCCAGCCCACATACCTTCGGCACACTTCCCCTGCATTTTCGAACTATTTTCCACCAAAATCCCTCCATTTTTAACATTTATCCCTCTTAATCCGTCTTAATCCCGCTTTATCCGGCTTAATCCCGCGCACCCCTGGGCCTCCAGCCCAGCCCAAGTGCCTTTGGCGCGATTCCCCTGCATTTTCGACTCATTTTCCACCTTAATCCCTCCATTTTGAACATTTATCCCTCTTAATCCGGCTTAATCCCCCTTTATCCGGCTTAATCCCGCGCACGCATTATCTCATTTTATCCGCCTTTTTATTCTCTACAATAATTATAATACATTGGGTATAGAAAAATTCAAAAGGAAAAAAGTTTTACCTATATAAACCGATTTTTGAAACCGGTTTAAGCTTATATCTCGATAAAGGTTTGGTTTCACAACTCGCGCAGTATACCATTGGATTCGTCTCGTCAAGCTCTACAACTTTGCTTTTTATCGCGCACATTTATCTCAACTCTCAAAAAAATTATAAGGGAATTTCCGACTCGCGCACCCGACTTGGCCACACGTTGCCATTTTTCCAGCCTCCCCTGGCCATGGTAGACCCCTCGACCCATATATCAAAATGTAGCTACCACTGTGTAGATTTATCTTCACCGAGCCGATTTTTGATTTAGGCCTTTTAAAAAAATTTTTACCTGGGCAAACCGGTTTTTAAACCGGTTTCTCCGCGACACTGAACCCAAAATGAAAAATGCGTATTTTTCCCGGATGCGCATCAAAAAGTTACCCCTAGAATGTGCAAGTCCCAAATCGAAAAAATCCCAAGAAAAAGAGCCTTAATTTTTTTTGTGCAAATGTCGAAAGCATCTTTCTAGTATATAACCAGTCCCTTCGGGACTGCTTTAGCGGTTAGACTGGGCGAATTGTAATAAATTATTTTTGAAAGCGCGGGGCGCTTTAAGGACCCCTAGCACGCCCTTTGAAAATGTTTGGATCTTGTGGAGAATAGAGTTCGATGCGCTGGCCTTTTGGATATTCCCTCAAGGCTCGCTTCGCTCGTCTTTGGACTACAGTTGTCATTTGGTCAGTTCATCGGGGCTCGCTTCGCTCGCCGGAGGGCCTTTTCAATCCGTTCAGCTCGCTCCGCTCGCCTCCGGACATGTACAGCTCGCTTCGCTCGCCGGAGGGCTCGCCGGCCTGTTCAAGCCGTTCAGCTCGCTCCGCTCGCCGGCCGCCTGTTCCTGTTCAGCTCGCTCCGCTCGCCTCCGGACATGTATGGCTCGCTTCGCTCGCCGGAGGGCCCGCCGGCCTGTTCAACCATTCAGTTCGCTCCGCTCGCCTTCGGAAATGTATGGCTCGCTTCGCTCGCCGGAGGGCCCGCCAGCCTGTTCAACCCATTCAGCTCGCTCCGCTCGCCTCCGGACATGTATGGCTCGCTTCGCTCGCCGGAGGGCCCGCCGGCCTGTTCAATCATTCAGCTCGCTCCGCTCGCCTTCGGAAATGTATGGCTCGCTTCGCTCGCCGGAGAGCTGTTCAACCCGTTCAGCTCACTCTGCTCCCATCTGGACATGTATGGCTCGCTTCGCTCGCCGGAGGGCCCGCCGGCCTGTTCAACCATTCAGCTCGCTCCGCTCGCCTTCGGAAATGTATGGCTCGCTTCGCTCGCCGGAGGGCCCGCCGGCCTGTTCAACCATTCAGCTCGCTCCGCTCGCCTTCGGAAATGTACGGCTCGCTTCGCTCGCCGGAGGGCCTGTTTAATCCTTTCAGCTCGCTCCGCTCGCCTCCGGACATGTATGGCTCGCTTCATCGCCCGAGTGCCTGTTTAATCCTTTCAGCTCGCTCCGCTCGCCTCCGGACATGTACGGCTCGCTTCGCTCGCCGGAGGGCCTGTTTAATCCTTTCAGCTCGCTCCGCTCGCCTCCGGACATGTACGGCTCGCTTCGCTCGCCGGAGGGCCTGTTTTATCCTTTCAGCTCGCTCCGCTCGCCTCCGGACATGTACGGCTCGCTTCGCTCGCCGGAGGGCCTGTTTAATCCTTTCAGCTCGCTCCGCTCGCCTCCGGACATGTATGGCTCGCTTCGCTCGCCGAAGGGCCTGTTTAATCCTTTCAGCTCGCTCCGCTCGCCTCCGGACATGTATGGCTCGCTTCGCTCGCCGGAGGGCCTGTTTAATCCTTTCAGCTCGCTCCGCTCGCCTCCGGACATGTATGGCTCGCTTCGCTCGCCGGAGGGCCTGTTTAATCCTTTCAGCTCGCTCCGCTCGCCTCCGGACATGTATGGCTCGCTTCGCTCGCCGGAGGGCCTGTTTAATCCTTTCAGCTCGCTCCGCTCGCCTCCGGACATGTATGGCTCGCTTCATCGCCCGAGTGCCTGTTTAATCCTTTCAGCTCGCTCCGCTCGCCTCCGGACATGTACGGCTCGCTTCGCTCGCCGGAGGGCCTGTTTAATCCTTTCAGCTCGCTCCGCTCGCCTCCGGACATGTATGGCTCGCTTCGCTCGCCGGAGGGCCTGTTTAATCCTTTCAGCTCGCTCCGCTCGCCTCCGGACATGTACGGCTCGCTTCGCTCGCCGGAGGGCCCGCCGGCCTGTTTAACCCGTTGAGCTCGCTCCGCTCGCCGGCCGGCCTCTTGTTCAGCTCGCTCCGCTCGTCTCCGGACATGTATGGCTCGCTTCATCGCCCGAGTGCCTGTTTAATCCTTTCAGCTCGCTCCGCTCGCCTCCGGACATGTACGGCTCGCTTCGCTCGCCGGAGGGCCTGTTTAATCCTTTCAGCTCGCTCCGCTCGCCTCCGGACATGTATGGCTCGCTTCATCGCCCGAGTGCCTGTTTAATCCTTTCAGCTCGCTCCGCTCGCCTCCGGACATGTACGGCTCGCTTCGCTCGCCGGAGGGCCTGTTTAATCCTTTCAGCTCGCTCCGCTCGCCTCCGGACATGTATGGCTCGCTTCGCTCGCCGGAGGGCCTGTTTAATCCTTTCAGCTCGCTCCGCTCGCCTCCGGACATGTACGGCTCGCTTCGCTCGCCGGAGGGCCCGCCGGCCTGTTTAACCCGTTGAGCTCGCTCCGCTCGCCGGCCGGCCTCTTGTTCAGCTCGCTCCGCTCGTCTCCGGACATGTATGGCTCGCTTCATCGCCCGAGTGCCTGTTTAATCCTTTCAGCTCGCTCCGCTCGTCTCCGGACATGTATGGCTCGCTTCGCTCGCCGGAGGGCCCGCCGGCCCCTCGACGGAGGGCCCGCCGGCCTATTCAACCATTTAGCTCGCTCCGCTCGCCTCCGGACATGTACGGCTCGCTTCGCTCGCCGGAGGGTCTGTTCAACCCGTTCGGCTCACTCCGATCGCTTCCAAACATATGCAGCTCGCTTCGCTCGCCCCAAAATATTTATGGGTGTCCGGCCTACGTGCCTTCGGCACGCTTTCACTTCAACTCCGCTTCATTCTCCCTTTAATTCCATCATTTTAAACTCTTATCCCTCTTTAGCCGGCTAAATCCCGCGCATTCCTTTGCCTCTGGCCCGGCCCACGTGCCTGCGGCACGCTTCCTTTGTTAAAATTTATTGACTAAAATTTTGCCACCTGGAATATATCCCTTGTTTCGTGCCTCTTGTGCCTTATTTCGAATTGTGTCGGCCGTTTTGTTCAGTCCTTCGCGCACTTGGGTCCGACGCTGAGGCGAGGAGAAAAAAGCAATGGACATGAAAAGGATGAATCCAAAGGTGGCCAAAGTGAACAAAACTTTGACTTAAACAAAATAATTAATTCCAATCCAAATTCCAAATCCATACAAATGCGTTCCATTTGGCAACGGAACCAGCCCTTTGCTTGACGTGCCTTTCCCTGTACTTTTTCGCCCATTTCCCGGGAACGGTCCAACAATTCTTCGCCATCCCCACCCCTCAAATATTCGCCAGCTTGTCCAACTTTTTCTCCTTAAAATGAGTACATCAAAAATCATCAATTATTGTTTTAAGCGTACGAATCAGATTGGCCCCTTGTTGTCCTTTGTCCAAAATTGTGTCCTTTGCCTGTCCAGCACGATCTTTGATGCTTTCGGCGGTTTGGCCAGCCGAATAACGTGCATCCTGGGCCCTTTCACCCAATTGTTCCTTAGCATATTGGGCACGGTCTTGAGCTTGTTCATAGGCGCCACGTGCCTAAAATAATTCAAACATTTATAATGTTTGTTTTCCCAAAAATTTTAATGTTTTTGTTTTTCCAAACATTGTTTTTGTTTTTCCAAACATTGTTTTTGTCCTTCCAAACATTGTTTTTGTCTTTCCAAACATTGTTTTTGTCTTTCGAAACATTGTTTTTGTCTTTCCAAACATTGTTTTTGTCTTTCCAAACATTGTTTTTGTCTTTCCAAACATTGTTTTTGTCTTTCCAAACATTGTTTTTGTCTTTCCAAACATTGTTTTTGTCTTTCCAAACATTGTTTTTGTTTTTCCAAACATTGTTTTTGTCCTTCCAAACATTGTTTTTGTCTTTCCAAACATTGTTTTTGTTTTTCCAAACATTGTTTTTGTCCTTCCAAACATTGTTTTTGTCTTTCCAAACATTGTTTTTGTCTTTCCAAACATTGTTTTTGTCTTTCCAAACATTGTTTTTGTCTTTCCAAACATTGTTTTTGTCTTTCCAAACATTGTTTTTGTCTTTCCAAACATTGTTTTTGTCTTTCCAAACATTGTTTTTGTCTTTCCAAACATTGTTTTTGTTTTTCCAAACATTGTTTTTGTTTTTCAAACATTGTTTTTGTCTTTCCAAACATTGTTTTTGTCTTTCCAAACATTGTTTTTGTTTTTCCAAACATTGTTTTTGTCCTTCCAAACATTGTTTTTGTCTTTCCAAACATTGTTTTTGTCTTTCCAAACATTGTTTGTCTTTCCAAACATTGTTTTTGTTTTTTCAAACATTTTGTATTTTTCTTTTAATTCCAAACTTTTAAATTTTTTGTTCTTCATGATTATGACGATTGACGAATGCATTAATTCAACTCACTTTTTCCTGTGCTTGTCCCGCATAATCGCCAACCCTTTCCTTCATTTCGCCTGCCTTTCGGCGAATTTGGTCTGCCTTTTCCCCACCCCATTCTTGAGCCGCTTCATATGTATCGCCTGCATCATCGCAGGTTGTTTGCCAAGCCCAGGCTTCAATAAAAATAATTAATATCATAAAATTATTAAATATTTTTACAAAGTGCATTCAGAATGGTCCTTGGAATGAATAAAATGATGTCCCAGAATCTTTGCCAAAGCCATTGCAACCAAGTTTGCGACTGGTGTTTTGCTTGTTTGGCTCGGAATGCGGCATCATCATAGAGGTCTTCGGCCTAAAAATCAATTCATTTCCTATTGAATTCCTCAAAATTTAACCTTTCTGCGCATTTCCTCTCCCTGTTCGCGTCCCATTCCGGCCATTTGTGCTGCCCTTTCGCGCATTGCCTCGGCCGTGTCCTGAACTCGTTCCTTGGCCCCTTCATACACATTTCCAGCTCCACCATAAATATTCCCTGCTTGTTCCTTTGCTCCTTCATAAATATTGCCGGCGGTTTCACGGGCTCCATGAAAGGCACCCCCTTCGGAAAATTAACAAAATTTTAGTTATTCTCATAATTTTAATTTTATGAATTTTTATCAAAATTTTAAATTTTTAACTGACCAACTGTATCGGCCACTTTGCCTCCAACCGAGGAAACTGCCTCTTTTGCCGCTCCAGCCGTCTCACCGACTCTAAAAAATATTAAAAATTATCCAAATTTAATTATTTTATTTGCCTTTCCCCGAAGCCAAGAGTTCCTTCCTTCACTGCCTCATATGCTTTTTGCGCGGCCTCTTTTGCTCTTTGAGCCGATTCATAGGCCGAATCCTTTGCCTGTTCCATATGCTCCTTTTGTGGGGAACCCCAGAGTGCATCTTTAAAATTTTTTGGATTTTCATATTTAAATTTAAAATATTCTGTTTAACCTGTAGAAGGTGGCAAAAAAGAAGTTGCGAGAATAACGCAGAAAATTGAGAGAATTGTAAATGATTTCATTTTGTTTGAAGTTGCTTGATTTTCGCTGAATGAATTTTTAAAATTTTTGATATATTTTACTCGGATTTTAAAAATGAAATGAAAAATTAGTTAATTGTGGAAATTCGGGATATGGCGGATCTTTAAATTAAGCGACTAGTTTTGACTAGTCAATTGTTAGGCCCAAAAAATATCCAAAAAAATATATTCCCTTTATTCGACGTTGGTTGTTTTTGTTTATTCCAAAATTGAGGAAAGTGGGGAATAGGAAAGGAATGGTTGACGGCCCCTGGGCCGATCTTTAATCCACTATTTTCTCTTCACTATTTCATTCAATTCTCTACGCCCCCAACTGTCTTTTGGAATGCAATGGATTTTTCTGGTTAGTTGTTGTTTATGTTTTTTGGATGAAAATGCTTATTGGTCATTTCCTAAAATTTTCGAGCTTTGAAGCTTCAAAATTGATAAAAATAACTAAAATTATGAAAAGATTTTAAAAAATAATGTAAAAATATTTTCATATATGATAAAGCATAAAATAGAGCATTGAAGATCAAAATCAAAGCTCATCAAAACTTGTTGTTTAATGTTTATGTTTATACATTTCAAAAATTGATGGGTCGACACTGGACAATTTATAAAGTTTACATATGATTATGATTATTAATATTTAATAAAATAGAAAAGTCGAGCTTTAATAAAATTAAATGTTAATTTGTCCTTCAATAACGGTCACAGCCATCCCAGAAATTTTCACTTGTCCATTATTTGCCATCGAAATTCGCACAAATCCGGAACGTCCCAATACAGTGCCCTGTGATGCCAATAAATTATTCCCAAAATGAGAAATTTGTCCAGTTTTGCGGATGAATGCCCCAACACATCCATTCCCACTTCCGCAAACTGCATCTTCGATTATGCCATGGAGTGGGGCGAAAGCACGAACCTTAATATAAAAATAATTTTGAATCTTTTTAAATTCGACTTCAATATTGGCTTTTGCTTCCTTCTCATCATATTCACCAAAAATAACAATTCCAGTTGTATTTGTTTTTGAATTCAAATCCGCAATTTTCTTGGAATCTGCTCGAAATTCCAAAACCATTTTTGCATTTTTCAATTGTACAACAATCCAACGGGGGCCGACACAAACAATTCGTGGAATTTGTTCAGCCAACGAATCGCCGAGAATTTCTTTCAATTCATTAATTTCACTTTCTCCAAGTTCGATGAATTCTTGTTTTGGTAGTTCAAATTGAATCCATTGTTGGCCATTTTCTTCCAAAACATCCAATTTAATAAGTCCCGCATTGCATTCTTGCAATAAATTTCCAATTTTATCAGCTTTAATAAATCCTAAAAATAATCAATAATACAATATTTTAAAATTAAATGAAAATACTGACCGGATTCGAGTAGGGCATGTGCCGTCCCTATAGTCGGATGGCCGGCAAATGGTAATTCGGCTTTGGGACTGAATATTCGGAGACGATAATTTGCTTCCTTAATCGATTTTGGTATAACAAATGTTGTTTCGGACAAATTTGTCCAATTGGCAATTTGTTGCATTTTCTCGGTACTCAATTGTCCATCGGTATCGAAAACAACTGCAACTGGGTTGCCTTTGAAGGGAACTTTGGTAAATACATCGACTTGTTTGAAGTGTAATTTTGGCATAATTCAAATTAAAATTAGAATTTACTATTTTAATAGATTTCTTTTTTTCAATGTATCAAAAATATTTTATCAAAAAAAGAGAATTGATTAATTTAATGCTTATTTGTAGTGAGCAATATTATTTTATTTTTTATTCAATTTTTTTTAATAGAGCCATTGTTTGTCAGATAAATTTTGCTTCAAGCAATTTATTAATTTTTTATGTATTCAATTCAACATTCAAGCATTTGGAATAATTAAAAATTACTCCCTAATTCTATTAATTTAATGCAAAAACTGAAAATTTGTGTTGTATTTTTGAATTCTCTGTAAAAAATATTCAATTGCCTGTACATGTACAGCAATGAGAAAAAGGACGATTAATGTCAATTGATTATTTTATGATATGGAAAGAATATACATAATAATAATTTGTATTTATCACCATCTTTAAAAAGACCATTTATGAAATGTTTCAATTTTATCAAAAATCCGATTTTGGCAAAAGAATCAATGAATCGATGACTCCACTTCCTTCGCCAATTCCGCCTTGGTTGAAATTATGGCCCTAAAAAATATAATCCAAAAAATGTTCTCATTTTTCTATATTTTGCCTTTGTTTTTGATACACTCGCATCCACGCGATTCCACAATGGTTTGCCATCGGTTGCACTATGAATACATGTTCCAAAAATGCCCAATTCCGTCACCACATTTTCCAATTGAGCCGAGTGAAATGGACGTTTTGTAAAATTCTAAAATATTTCATAAATAATATATTAAATATTTTATAATATTAACCTTCACAATAATTGGCCTTATTTTCTCCTGCAAAATGAATGCACAACGATCATGTACCGACATTTCCTGAAGCATTTCTGCCAATTCCTCATCAAAGAAATTCCCAATTCCGTCATCCCTCAATGCTTTTAGCACATAATTTTTTGGATTTTGTATTGCGTCCTCCACCAATGCATTTGTTTCCTTCGATTCACCGTCCAATGCCCAAATTCCCGTAAAAGTGCTCCTCAATTGGGCAATTTTTTTATGCGGAACATCCGGAAGGAATGTTTCGATTACGCCGGGTTTGGCCAAAATTTGTTGAATTTTTTTGGTTCCCGTCAGTTGGAGTCGAATATTCGGTGACACAATTGCCGTCGATCTTTCCATGTCCAAAAGGCAATTCCATTCTTTCTCCTAATTAATATCTAAATTTTCATTTAATTTTAATCAATTTAACCGTGGCATAATGTTCCGGCAAATACCCATAAACCATGTAGACCAATGAAACTCTTTTATTCCCATCAATCAACAATGAATAATCACCGCCCAAATTCAAATGCATTCTTCAAATGGGAATAATTCGGTTTATAGATAGATATTACTTGTTATTATCCGGGAGCAGATTTTTTGGGTCAACTGGGAAAAGTGCATCTATACTATACGTCATCCGGAACAGGTTTAGGGTCATACAGGGATATGATATAATATCATCTCACGTATCCGTAGCCCTAACCCAAATCCTAATCACGTATGTGGGTTCTTCGATTTTTGAAAATCTGCTCTCGGTTATTAATAAGTACTAATTGATTTTGGCCACCTTTTTGCGCATTCCTCAAATGTCATTCGAAGCACGTTGATCCGAAAATTCTCCTTCCTGGCGGCATTTTCCAATTCAAATTGTACAAATTGGACTTGTTCATGATGTTGAATTGGGTAAAGATTTGAGTCAAAAACGAAAACAACGTAAGCCTGCCAAATAAATTTATTTCCTTTTATAATTAATTTAAAACCTCCGGGTCGCCTTGCCATTTCCATGCTTCAAAAAGTGCCTCCGCAATACTTCGCTTTGCCGGAAGCGTCGCATTGGCCAGGCAGGGTATTTGGCCATAATGAAGATTTTCCACCTTTTGTAGCAATTTTTTATGCAATTTGGCCATTTTTTGAGCAAAACCAGGGCCACCGGGTCCAAGATTCACTTCAATCTAATTTGAATAAATCCAAGTCCATTCCATTTTGAATATATCCCCCAATCCACCTGTTTCAATTCAATTTTCTCTTCGCCTCCTCGATGTGCCATATAATCGACCCGTTGTACTTGAAGAACAAATTTTTGGCGAATTCCCTCGGCATGCACCCGCTTCATCATTTCCATTTGTTTGGCCACCCATTTGTCTGCTTTGACCACATTTTTGTAAGCATCCACCAAAAATTCATGGTCCATTGAAATGCGAAAATATAATTCATTGAGAATTTCTTGTACGGAAATGGCTTTTTCAAATAGTTCAAGGGGAAAGGGCGAAGGGAGCAAAGTCATTGGAGGGGTAATTGCCAAATCAATGGCATTCTTATGGTCCGAATGGAGGCCCACAAAACCTGAAATAAAAATAAAATTAATTAATTTAATATTTTAATAACCAATTGAATGGGCATAATCTATTGCATATCTGTGAAAAGAAATAATTTAATTATAATATTTAATATTAATTTAAGTACTTTGTTAATTCATCCAGCATTTTTTCATCCTCAATCGCTTCCAGTACATAATCAGATGCTGGCATTATTTTATTTTATTTTATTTTATTTGGATTTTGGCAATTTCTGAATTTTTATGGGAAAAATAATTGTTGTCCGTCGATAATGCCAAATGGAACTTTGGACCTCCTTTATTAAAGCCTTTCGATTTTTTGGGGTTTACCGGTTCCATCCACAACCAATTCTCTCTCACTAAATTATGGCGTTCCCCATAAACAATAAATGGACCGACCACAATATTTTATTGCCTCTTCCGATTCCGACCAATAATTTTCCTCGGCCTTATTTGTTCGCTGAATGAGAATGGTCTTCCCTCCTCCCATTCCGCACTAACAAATGTGCCCATCGCCCATCCGATACCATTAGTATTGCTGCTTTTGCTTATCTGGTTTGGCCCAAAACCAACAATCATCATCAGCAGACTTCTTCCCATCTTTTTGCCTCCATTCTTTCGTCCAATGTAAAATTGTAAGCAACAAATCAAAGTCTAATGTATTTACCTAATAAGTTTTTGGCCGAGGGAATACTCCAAAAAGCAATGAATATTGAAGATTATATTATAGTTTCCTCATTTCATATATTATCATTCGACTAATAAAATGGGATAAATTATGGCCACATTTTTAATGATTAAAAAAATCGACAATAAAATAATGTCTCGAAATCTTTCAATGAATTATTTTCATGTTAACAAAAATATTATTGCTTTTTGAAATATTATCAATTGGAAATTTTGGCCTTTAATCGATTGTGATTTTTGTCTGATTCGAGATAGATTTGTCTACATAATATTAATTTTTAAAAAATTATTTAAGGGCCAAAAATATAATTCTATAACACTTGAGTCTAATTATATTACTATATTTTTCAAAATTATAAATTATTATTCTGATCATCGTCAATAAAATGATAAGATGAAACATTTTTATAGAAAAATGCACTAATTGCAAAAAAGACAAATAAAATTTGGTAATAAATTTTGCATAGTTTTGTGCGGGTTTTTCAGCGGAATTCAAGCAACTTACATTTATATTAGGTAAAATTAATATATATATATATAAATTAAAGAATATCTTAAAATAAAATTTAGTAAAATTTATTAATGGAAATTTTACATTATGAATATGAATAATATTATTTTGTAAAATTTTAGAAGAGTGAATAGAAAAATTAATTTAAATAATAATGAATTAAAAATTAAAATATATGTTTTAAAGAATATATAAAAGAAAACATTTTGTATCAAAAATCAATTTTCTTTAGATTAGAATTGGTACCAAAATATTGGGAATCATTTCTTGGAATTTGCCTTGTTCATACATTGTATCAATATAAACAAGCATATCTCTGTTCTTTTGTGCCTAAACCAATGCGGTCCAAACCAATTGTAATTAATGTGTATGATTGAATACATACAAAATTATAATTTGATACGAAAAAAAGAATTATAATGAAGAGAAATTTTTTTATAATAAATTTAATTTTCTTTACATATTTTCAGTCTCATCAATTATTATATAAACTAATTATAAAATTCATCAATTCTTTGAAAAAAATAAAAAAATTTATCGAAATAATTAAAATAATTTTGTGCTCAATTGATAAAATAAAATCAGCAAATTAAAAAAAAACATATTCAAATCCATTTTAATACATTTTCTTTGTTGGCATCATTTTTTGACCAAAATCAAAACATTTTGTAAATGTGGCAAATGCAAAAATAACATTTTTCATCGCACTCAAAGTATGTTAATCCATCAATTTAATGGATTATTTTGTACGAACGTTTGAATGAATGGAATAAATGAAGATCATGAGAATTCTGGGACTAAAAATGTTTATGAAAAATGCAAATTTATATTTTGCGTAAGGATTAACCGAAATAAAAATTTGATTGTCCCAATTTGGGCACAATAAATATGCCATTTTCTCCTGCGTAAAAATTCATTTATAAACCCCAAAATAATTCATAAATTCTCCATTCCCCAAATAAAAATTAAATAAAAATAAAAATGAATAACAATTTTCTAATTTCCCTTCTACTATTTCTGTTCATTTCAAATATTTTGGCACAAGGAGTAGATGAAGAATCATGTCCCGAAAATGAGGTGCCAACGCCATGTGTTCCATGCGAAGGGAATTGTTCAAATCCGAATCCAGTTTGTATTCAAGTTTGCATCGAACGCAATGAAACCATATGTCGATGCCGAGATGGATATGTCCGTGAAAATGGCACATGCATTCGCTTGGATCAATGCCCTAATTGTAAGTTATTATTTCTATGATTTTACTTTGGAATTGTTTTTATATTAAGCCAATATAACATGTGGAAAAAACGAGTTGCCGACCAATTGTCTCCCATGCGAAGGGAATTGCTCAAATCCGAATCCAATTTGTCCACTTGCCATTTGTATCCCAATCAATGATACCGTTTGTCGATGCCGTGATGGATATGTCCGTGAAAATGGCACATGTATTCGGAAGGATCAGTGTGATAATGGTAAGTTTTAAATTAATCTTTTGAATCATATAATTTTAATTTTTATATTTTACTTGGTTTTAGTTATGTTTTTGGGGATGGATTAAACTGAAATTTAGTATTTGTTATTTTGTTAGAGTGATTATCAACACCGTTAATTAGTTTTTTGATTTGCGGTATTGAACCACTTGGACAAAATGGTTGGCCAAGTTTGATAATATCTGATTTTGATAACGGAAATATCAAATATAGGGTAATCAATGGTGCTGAATATCATGTTAATTACTTTTTTGCATTTAATTTTAATTATGACCATGAAATATCCAAATTTTGATTTTTCTGCTATGACAGTAAAGTTAATTAGTAGTTCGTTTAATTATAGTGCTAATTAGAAAGCGGTAGAGTTATCGATTTGGTGTATGGATGAATAATATAGATTGGATTGAGTATTAGAAAGATGAAATAAAATTTTTCAATATTTTTGATTTTTTAATTGGTCATAAATTAAGCTTATGAGCCATAAAAGGCGAAGATGAAATAAAATAGATAAACATTTCGGTTAAAATAATATACAATAAATAACAAATTTTGAGCCCTAAAAGGCGAAATCCTAGTCCCTATTACACTGATGAATGTCAGTGAGCTTGAGCTAATTGTATTTAATTTATAGCCAATTCAACATGTCCCAAAAATGAGGTGCCGACCCCATGTGTCCCATGTGAAGGAACTTGTTCAAATCCGAACCCAATTTGCCCACTCATTTGTATCGAAAGTAATGATACAATGTGTCGATGCCGAAATGGATATGTTCGTGAAAATGGCACATGCATTCGCTTGGATCAATGTGAAAATAGTAAATTATTATTATTATGAATTTGCCTCGGAAATGTTTTTAATTCATTCAGCATGTGGTCCAAATGAAGTGCCCACAACTTGTCGTCCTTGCGAAGGAACTTGTTCAAATCCGAATCCAATTTGCCCGCGCATTTGCATTGAACCCGATCCCACTCATTGTCGATGCCGAAATGGATATGTTCGAGAAGATGACGAATGCATTCCCGAGGAAACATGCCCTTCAACAAGTACAACATCCCCCACCCCTGAATGAAACTAACCTTACCCTAATCCTAATAACCCAAAAGGATTACCCTTCGCTTTCTTCTTTTGACAAAAAAAGCCCTATAAACAAAATTCTTACCCCATAATTTATTATAATTTAAATTGAATTGAATAAATGAAAGGATGCTGCACATTCTACTATTGTATTCGATGTGCGGCCAATTCACGTTGTGAACATTCTGAATATTTTCCATACCGCCCAAAATGTGTTCCACGTAGGCAAAATTGTGGCATTGTGCCATGTAGGCCAGGCCATAGATGTGTCTTTGTTCGTGGCGCTCCACGCTGTGTGCCCTCATTTCGATACCCACCTTACTTTTTCCCACCACGTATACCAAAATAATGGAAAGAATGATGGATTGATGAATGTGAAAAGAAAAATTAAATAATATTTAAATGTTATTCATATTCATATTAACATAATGATAGAGGCGAATAAATAGAATTAATTAAAAATATTATTCAATTGGAGTATTATTCGGTGAAGCGTGAACCAAAAATGAAGATATGGAAAAATAGAATTCGGATTTCGGCAGTTTGGCATAGGATGAATCCCGCCGAGGTAGTAATTACTGGGACTTTGGTGACCCTTTTGAATGTTGAAGTGGATTCCTGCTGAGGTGTCCTGAGTGTCTAATTTTCCTAACAAAATTATTGTACTGTGAAATTTCTTTGAAATTGACACTAATTTTGAACCTATTTCTTTCGTAATATTAAATATATTTATAATTAATAATAAAAAATAAAAATTTTACAAATAGGTGGTATTAATTGGTTATTTTCACCATTCCTTTAATTATCACTCCATCCATTTTGTATGAATTAATGAATATTATATTCATATTCATCCATAGTAATAATATCCACCATAGCAGGATTGACAGTAATAGCAATAATAGCATCCACACCAGCAATAGTAGCATCCACAGCCATAGCCATAATATTGGCGCTTTTGGCGTGATCCTCCAGACAATGCGGCCATTTCCCCGGCATTTTTATTGCATTGGGTCATACTGGCCACATAGTTTTGGTCCGCTTCTGAAAGAGTCTTGAAAAGGGTGGTTGCTTGCTCCTCCATTTGTTCAATGCTCATTGTGGGGTTATTCTCAAATATTGCTTTAATCTTTTCCATCGCTCCAGTGTTATTTTGATGAGCTTCTTTTGCTGCATTGTATTTTGCCTTTTAAATTAAATTTTATTTTATTTTCTTGGATAAATCCAATTTTTACCGCAATTTCGGGCACATTGGCCAATAATGAATTGATGCCATTTTGAACGTCATTCTGTGATTTGGTCTTGTCATTGATCAGTTGGTTCACTTGGGCAGCCAAATCAGCCGGGGCATTATTCAACCAGACTGGACTTTTGGCTTGTGCTGGCATTCGAGGAGGTTGGGCAGCAGGAACTTGTTGATCAGCTTGTTGATATGAAACAATTTGGAGAAATGCTACTGATGAGAATGAGAAGAAAACAATCCAAATTTGAGGGAACATCTCTGTCAAAATCAGAAGGAGTTTTTTTATTTTTAATTTGATTTTGGAATGAAATATCCCATCTTAACTGGCTTATATATGCCAAAATAATTGAGTGGATATTCAGTGCATGTGTTTTTTTTTTTATTTTTTGGGCCTATAATCCCATTTTCATGGTAAATGAGACAGACAAAAAATATAAAATTCGTCATTTTATTTCAAACAAATAAACAAAAGGGCATAATTATTAGTGTGAATATGGTCAATAAATGGATTAATTGAAGTGGTCATATGATTTAGCAAAAATAAAAGCGATGAATATTTTTCCGATGATTGAAATTTTTGATTATAATTATTGCTATCAAAATAAAAATCATTTAATCCTTTCAAGTTTTTTTTTCATTGGATTGACCTGCTGGAAGATTGACCTCATTAAAACCGAATAACAATTGTAATTATTTCCAATGAAATTGCTGATATTAAATTAATTAATTTGTTAGATATTTACTTCCTTCTCTCCTTTTTTTATCAATTGTAATGAAATAAATGGAAATAAATAAAATATATTTATATTATTGATAATAAAGAGATGAGTGAGTAGGTCTTGATGAATAATGTTTTTTGATGTATAAAAAAATTCCTAAATTTGTCAAACAAAATAATTATTTAAAAAAATTAGGCAAAACAAATTAAATTACATAAGAAATTATCAAAAAAGTGAAGTTGTTTATTTTTCAATAGAATATTGGCCTTATATTTATTATCGTGTTCACGTGAGATGTGATCAATAAACAATAATAAAAATGTTGAAATTTTTTCTTATTTGTTTGAAAATGTAAATGCATAACCAAATAAAGAAAATTTTACAATTATTTAATATTTATCAAATAAAATATATTCGGTAGCTTTAACCAAATTATTCCTCGTTCAGTCCCCCTCCCACATTTTTTATCTATTCATTTTTGGGCCTTTTTACTATTCTTCCCAATTCCTTTCCCATTATTTACTTTTTTTTATCGATTCAAGATATGGAGCCTTTATTGATATAAAATTAATCGTAAATTTAATTAATTTATTTTTTATTCTATTTAGCTTGCCAAAATGCCTTGCATAAAATTGAAATGTAAAAAATGCCAAAATAAAGATGGCAAATTATTGAATGGAAATGCAAAAAATGGGCATTCGAATGGCCATTCAATTGGGCCAGCATTGAACCATCAAAAGGCCTCAACGATTTCCCTTAGAGAATTGGATACAATTTTACGCACGGATCATGTGGATGGCCTTTCTAGCGCCGAATCACTTCGTCGATTTGGCTTCATTGGGCCAAATGAATTTGCATTGAAAAGGAAAGAATCACTCTTCCTAAAATTTTTAAAACAGGTCCAAATAGCAAAAATGAAAACCGTACTTTTTTTCCTAAAAAATGTAAAGTGTAGCATTTCCAAAAATATTTAAAAAACTGAATATTATTTGAATAAAAATAATTGTGAACGAAAATTTTTGGAAGACAAGCCTTTATTCCGGAAAATTTTTAAGGAAAACTTAATTAAATTTTTCCGGAAAATTTTGTCTTTATCTAAATTTTTTCCCAAAAACTTTGTTTTGAAATAAAAAATATAAAAACATTTCATTTCTTCAATTTTGCACTTTTTAGTAAACCCAACATTTTGCATTTTTATTAAATAGAACTGCATCAATGAATTTTATTTATTTTATTTTCTCTTTCTTTTCTTTTACAGTTCAAAAATCCACTAATTTTTCTTCTTCTAATTTCTGCTATTGCCTCAATTGTGATGAAACAATTCGACAATGCAATTTCAATTTCGATTGCCGTTCTCATTGTGGTCATTGTTGGCTTCATTCAAGAATATCGTTCAGAAAAAATTTTGGAAAAATTAAACAAGCTGGTCCCACCAATGACTCATTGGTCCAACTTTTTGATCATTTTTTGTATTTTTAAATTTTAGCATCCGAAATGGAAAAAGACAAGAAATTTATGCCCGAGAATTGGTCCCAGGGGATTTGGTCTTATTGAATACTGGAGATCGAGTGTCAGCAGATTTACGAATTATTGAGGTGTAAAAAAATACTAAAGAATTTTAAATTAAATTTAAATTTAGTCAATCCAATTGCAAATTGATGAATCTTCATTCACGGGCGAAAATGAACCCAGACAAAAACATTCAAATAAAATCGAAAAGAATGAGGAATTATCAGGAAAAAGTGAGGCAAATTCGAATTCATTGCAAACATTTGATAATATTGCATTCATGGGAACATTGGTGTGCTCGGGAAGGGGAAAGGTGATTAGAAAATGGAAAAAAATATTAAAATTAATTAATAAATAGTTTATAAAATAATTAAGAATGACCAAAAATTGTAGGGATTGGTCATTGCGACTGGACAAAATACAAAATTTGGTGAAGTCTTTCGATTGATGCAATCTGAAAAATCGCCGAAAACACCACTGCAAAAAAGCATGAACAAATTGGGAAAACAACTTTCCATTTATTCATTCGCCGTCATTATCCTCATTTTTGGGATTGGCCTTATCCAAGGGCGTCCAGCATTGGATATGTTCACAATTGGGGTCAGGTAAATGAATAAATTATATTACTTTTTGGACCAATGGCCAATCCAAAAATTTTAAGTTTGGCGGTTGCGGCCATTCCCGAAGGTCTTCCAATTGTTGTGACCGTTACATTGGCAATTGGGGTGATGAGAATGGGCAAAAGGAATGCAGTGGTCAAAAATTTATCCGCCGTTGAGACACTCGGTTGCGTGACCGTAATTTGCTCAGATAAAACTGGGACATTGACCAAAAATGAAATGACAGTGAGGGTGGTGATCAGTGGGGATGGGGAGAGGGCAGAGGTGAATATTTTAATTTTAATTCGAATTTACCTCTTTTAATTCCACATGAGGAATTATTTTTAAATTCCTCACAAATTAATAAGGGTCTAATTCCTTAATTTGATTTTTACAAATTATAGCTGATTTTGTAGATCTTTAGGGAACTAAGAAAATATAAAAAAAATTTTTAAGTTCACTTTGCCAATCAATGCCTATAGGTCCTCAAAGTCGAGGATGGGGAATTATTAGAGCCTGGTATATACTAAATAGAGATTTTATGGTTTTTTAAAATTATTTTAGGTGACTGGAATTGGCTATGACCCGTTTGATGGGAAATGCATCTTGCCAAATGGAAAACCATTTTTAAATGGGGATTCAGAGGATTCAAAAGGAATTAGCTCTGTGATTGAAATTGGCGCAATTTGCAATAATGCCCAAATGGTTGAAGGCAAATTGACCGGACAACCGACGGAAAAGGCACTTTTGGTTTTGGCAATGAAAGTAAGAGAGAAATAAATAAATTCTATATAATATATAAATTTATAACAGGAAAAAATGGAGAATTGCCGACAAAAATTTCGACGACTTCATGAAATTCCATTTTCATCCGAAAATAAATGGATGGCAGTGGAGGTGGAATCATTCGATAATGTTCATTTTAATTTTTGTTAAAAATTAATTTTAAAAATTTATTAGGAAGATAAGAAGTTTATGATGGCGAAAGGTGCAATTGACCAAATTATACCAAAATGTGTTGGATATTTGGAAAATGGGAAAATTCGACAAAAAATATTAAGCAAAGAGAGAATTGAACAAATTCAAAATGAGGCAATTGAACTTGGAAAATCCGGATTGAGAGGCAATTTCAAATTATTTAAAATTATTTTAAAAAATTTAAAAATATTAATTATAAAAATAATAAATTTAAAAATATACCATCATTTTTAGTAATTGCAATGGCATTGGGTGATTGCATGAATTCATTATATTTTGCCGGATTTGTTGGCATAATGGATCCACCCAGACAAGGATGCCGCGAATCCATTGAACTTGTCAAATCATCGGGAGTTTCCATCAAAATGATCACCGGCGATTCATTGGACACTGCCAAAAGCATTGGTACAAATTTAAATATTAATTAATATACAATAATATTTAATATTATATTTTAGGCTCCCTTTTACATATTTATAAGAATAAAGAAAAAGGACCAAGTTGTGTTTTATCTGGTACCGAAATTGATAGACTTTCTGATTCCGAATTACAACAAATTATTCGAAATATTTCCATTTTTTATCGGACTTCACCAAATCACAAAGTGGGTTAAATTAAGTAATTTTAATAACATTTTTCCAAAAATAGTTACGAATTGTGAAGGCATTGCAGGAAATTGGTGAAATTGTAGCGATGACCGGGGATGGAGTAAATGATGCGGTGGCATTGAAGAAAGCGGACATTGGCGTGGCAGGCGAATCAGGCAACAAAAAAATGAATTGCCCTTATGAATTTTTAATTTTAAAGGTACGGATGTTTGTAAGGAAGCAGCGGACATGGTTTTGTTGAACGACGATTTCAGCACAATTCGGGCAGCAATCGAAGAGGGCAAAGGAATTTACCATAACATTGTCAATTTTGTTAAATTCCAACTTAGCACGTAAATATGCCTTTAAAAATATATATTAGCCTATTCTTTTGAATTTTGACAGGAGTATTGCCGCCCTAACATTGATCTCAATTTCAACTATATTAAATTTTGAAAATCCATTGAATGCAATTCAAATTCTTTGGATTAATATTATTATGGATGGACCACCGGCCCAAAGTTTGGGTGTTGAACGGGTGGATCCGGACATTATCAGGCAAAAGCCAAGGAATGTTCGGCAATCTTTAATTACAAAATCATTGCTTTTTGACATTCTTGCCAGCGCAACAATTATTTTGGCTGGCTCATCTTTTGTTTTTTACACAGAGGTAAATCCAATGGTGAAATTAAATCGTATTTGCCTAATGCCCTAAAAATGTTCAAATTTGTTGTGTTACTTATATCAAAAAGTAAAATTGTTGAAATTAAAATAAAGACATTACTTTAAAAAGGAATATAAAATAAAAGTGATAAAAAAAACATAGAAATAGAAGGAATAGGTAAACATAAAAATTTGAATGTCAAAATTTTCTCTGAAAATCCAAAAATCTCAGAATACCGTATGCTTACTTTCATTAAATCGAACTAATTCCCCTTTTCTTTTATTTTTTTTACTCTCTGATTTCTTTTTTTTTGATAATGCAATAAATTTTAGATAAAAGTAAATAATTTATATTTATTTTTTTAGATGGCAGCTGACTATAAAGTGACCATAAGGGACACAACAATGACATTCACATGCTTCATTTTATTCAATATTTGGAATGCATTGGCATGCCGAAGTAGCCGAAAAATGATTTGGCAAATTGGATTGTTCAGGTTGGTCTGATGAGGGAATAGCGATTGTTTACAAAAATAAAATAAATCGGTCGAAATAAATTAGGTTCCAAAAATTATTATAGAATTGAATTGTTTTTATTTTGATGCATTTAATTTATTAGTTAATCGAATGATATTTTTAATAGATTAATTTTTTTCAGTAATAAAATATTTTGGTTGGCAATTTTCATTACATTGATCTGTCAAATGTTGGTCATTTATTTGCCACCACTTCAAAGAATGTTTAAAACCGAGGCAATCTCCGTCTATGGTAATTTTTACAATAAATTTTGAAGAATTTTCCATTAAGAAAAAATACATACAAAGAAAAGATTGACTAATTAAAACATAAACA
Source organism: Pratylenchus scribneri (assembly GCA_030063045.1). NCBI lineage: Eukaryota > Metazoa > Nematoda > Chromadorea > Rhabditida > Pratylenchidae > Pratylenchus > Pratylenchus scribneri. Next base: position 2,882,053 of record JAQSEB010000082.1, read on the forward strand.
ATTAAAAGTGATTTTTTCAGATTGGCTCTATCTCACTTTGTTGACTTCATCAGTGTTTATATTCAATGAAGGCGTCAAATTTATTAAATTGCAAATTTCAAAAAGAAAAATGAAAAAAAATTATAAAAAAGAAAGAGGAATTTTCTTTAATATATAATATAATTCAATAATATCATAGATTTTTTTTGCAATTTTTTTATTTTTTTGCTAGTATTTCTAACCTGAAATCTATTTTATTAAAAAAATAAAGAACAGAGAATAAATTAAATATTCAATAAAAAATTTTTAATTTGGGCAGAAAAGTAAAATTCATCCTTGATCCATCGAAATTCTCCCCCATTTTATTTATTTAATGAATTTCACCAAAATAGTGCAGTTTAGGTGATCGACCCCCAAACATTGGCCCCCGCCATTTCCCCCTTTTTCCATTTACCGCCAAATTCCTTTTTGCGCAGTTTTCGCCGAGTGGGGCTCCATCCCCAAAATTCAATGGGGGTTGTTCCATCCATCCATAGACAACACTGACTTACTTTATTACAACATTCAATTCCTCCCCCCCCCCCCCCCCCCCCCATTCCCATTTTTGTGTTCAATGCTTTCTGTTTGCTGATTGCACCAACAATTCGCCACAGCACAAATCAAAGCAAAATGGCGCAACCCAAAAATTCAATTGCGAAATTTATAAATAAAATATAATAAAAAGTTAATATTCACCGTTGTTTAATTTTACTTTTTAAATTCATTCAAATTTATTTATCGTAAAATAGGAAAAAATATGCAAAAATATTTCTTGTTCAATAAAATTATTTCCTTCTTTAATCTAAAAATAAAGCTTGCCGCCAAAAAGACCGGATTTTACAAAAGAATTCGGCGAATTTGCCCATTGGTATTTCTACGAAACGTCATTAGAATTATAAAACTTGAAATTAATTTACATTTTGCAAAATTAAATTCCGGCTTGACCGATGCTGAATAACCCCCAAAATTATTATTAATTGCAATGACCTAAATTATAAGAGTAAAATATTAATAGCAAAATTGGCGGCGATGGCGGCGATTGAGTCGCGCAAAAAGCGGCGGCGATGTTGATGACGACAAATTGATCGACCAGCGCGCATGCCCCCATCATCCCCAACATATTTAACCATATACAATAATACATATATTAATTTTGAATTCAGAGAATTGAAAGGAATGTCCAGAATTGAGCGATTGGAATGTACTGTAAAAAATTATGCTTGGGGGAAATTGGGCACCGAATCGGAGGTGGCCCGTCTTTTTGCTGCTGGACATGAAAATGCCAAAATTGTGCAAAATATGCCGTATGCCGAACTTTGGATTGGAACTCATCCTGATGGTCTCAAATATTTATTTTTTTATTTAATTAATTAATTAAGGACCAGCAACTTTGCGATCGACCAAAGACCATTTGAGCAAATATATTGCTGAAAAGAAGAAGAAGAATATGTAAGTGAAATGAGTGATTAATATTAATATATTATTTTTGCAGTCATTTGCCATATATTATGAAAATAATGTCCATTGAGCATACATTGTCCCTTCAAGTGCATCCAACAAAAGTAAAATTTCAAATAAGCGTTTAATTCCCACTTGGACAATTCGATTAAATGTAGTGCGAAATAATCCTTCAATATGCAAATTATGAAGGATCATTCAAATCACATTCAATAAAAAATAATAATTATTTATTTTTATATTAGATTGATAATAATTAAATTAAATATAAATTTTAATTATTTTAAAGGTTATCAAAAATAATATCCACTCTAATTAAACTAAACTGGACTTAATAACAAATATATCTGTCAAATAAATAAATGTTAATTATAAGGAATAATCTCTGGGGTCAGATCAGAATAATAATAAATAATTTTACATTTAGAAAATATTCCATAAATTTTAGGAGCAAGCAATTTCTTTGAACCGAAAAGATCCATTGAATTATCCGGACCAAAATCATAAACCGGAATTGGCATTCGCATTGAGCAAATTTGAATTGCTTTGTGGATTTCGGCCAATGCAGGAAATTGTTCAAAATTTGAAATGTTTGATGGAAAATTAATTTTTGAATTTATTTTTTCAAATTTAGTTTTCCCCGAATTATGTCAAGCAATGGGCACAAAAAATAGCCAAAAATTTATTGCCTTAAGCAAATTGAATGCCCCAAATTCGGATGAAATGATTCAACAATTGAAAAAATGGTCAATATAATAAATATTTAATTTTACAAAATATTTTCAGTTTTACAAATTTACTGAATTATTCTGAAAAGAAAAATGTTGCCAATTTGTTGGCTTCATTCATTCAAAAAATTGAAAATGGTAAAATTTATCATTTTTTGAAAAATCATGTTAATAATTTATTAGGACATTTGAATAAGGCGACAATTGATGTAATCAAAGATATGATAAAGGTATTGATTTTTGGGGCATTACTATTGAAATTATTTATCATAGATTATAAAATTGCTAATTTTGGAAATAGCGAAATTCCTGAATTAGCTAATTTTGAAATATCAGTTTCTAGTTGTCGTACATATTCGAGAATTGGCTCTTTGGATTTGGCACGGTCGATTTACTATATGAAATTTGTATTTCAGTCCGGTATTATGATTAGGGCTAATCCTAGGACGAAAAAGGCCGGATAGGAATCTATGTGAAAATGTTACTAACAAGCTCGCTCATACCGGACCTAAATTGAAATTTCATATAGTAAATCGACTGTGCCGAATCGAATGAATTAATTCTGGAATCTGTACAATATTTAGAAGCAGTTCCAAATTAGCTAGATCAGGCGTCTAGCTAATTCTGGAATTAGCTAATTTTAAAATTAGCCGCAAAATAATGTATATTTTTTAATCCATTCAGCGTTTCCCAAATGATATTGGCTGCTTGTCGCCACTTTTCCTCAATCATATTATTTTGGAACCAGGAGAATGCGTTTATTATGGGGCCCAGGAATTGCATGCATATTTGAGTGGAGGTATAAATTAATTAAAATGAAAATTAAATTGCCAAAATATTCAAAAAAGATTGTGTGGAATGCGTCAGTTGCTCGAATAATACAATTCGGGCAGGGCTGACCACAAAATTTGTGGATCGAGAAAATCTGGTGGAGGTGCTCAATTATCGAATGGTTGATCCATCATTTTATTGTAAGTTTTGAAAGAATATTAAAATAAACATTAATTAATTGTTCATTTCTTTTTTACTTGACAAATTTAATAGTTAAAAATATAAATAATAAATTAAATAATCAGTAAATTAACAATTTGAGTTAAATTTTGTCAGCTTTATAATTATGACTAAATTCTCTGACCTTAAAAATTAACTGGCATCTATCGGTTATCCGGGTTCAGATTCATATTTTTCAGATTCCTATTTTATTATTCATATTTTAATGTAAAAGGTAAAAACTATGATTAGAATCTTAGATAAATTTTGGGGATAAAATTGGGTGGGGGGAAAATCGGGACCTGGACAATATTTTTAATTATGGAAATTTCAGAAATAAAAATAAGTTATATTTTAATTTCATTTAAAGATGTCATTCCTCAACGGTTAAAAAACTATCCAAATGTGTTGGAATTTAACCCGGATTGTAATGATTTCAAATTACAATGCCTCGAAATTAATTCACAAAACGAAACATTTCCAGTCGATCTTCCACCACTGGGATGGTCTATTCTTATTTTATTTTAAAAAATATTTTTGTAATTTTCAGTTCTTCTACATTTATTTTGGTGGAGGCGCAAAATGCAATTTGCATTGAATTGAATGAGAATGGGAATATTCAAAGGGAACAATTTGCCCTGGAAAGGGGACACATTTTCTATATTCCCCCGTGGAGTACTCTTCGATTCATTTCGGCAAAAGGAATGGTCAAAGGATTTCGAACATTCAGCTATGAGGCAATATAAAATATTAATAATTATAATTTATTAAATTAAATTAAGGTTGGCCCAGATCATTCGAAAAGAATTTTGGCCAAATCCATCAAAATTGGCGAAAAGGGCAAAGAAGAAATTTTACAGCCAATCAACATTTATGATATTGAAACGGAAATGGATGGATTCCTTTGATGGAGTGAAAAGAATTTCCGATTTTTGATAGATTTTATCATCAATTAAATCATACACTGCCAATTTAAATTTTTTTAAATGCCAATAAATACAATAAATGTGAGCTAAAAATTGATGGCAAAGATCGGGATTTAATGAATTAAATTCACTTTATTCTTTTTGACAAATTATAATAATTTTAGAGAAGATAGATATGGGGAATTTGTAAATTACCGGAATTTCCAAGATGCTGGGATGGAAAATTTTGGGGATCTTGGCTTCCAGTCATCGCGCAGGGTAGGCTCATCGATTGGCATTGGCGATTAAAATTTCAATTTCAGATATTCCAAGCTAGATAGACACTTTCCAACACATTCCTCTTGATTCCTATCCCGACTCCGGAACATTTCTAGCCTGCCCCTAGCCTTTACTCTAATAATATCCCAGACAGAAATCGAAATTTCATTTTGTAAAGCACAATGCCAAGTCGAATGAGTATAATCTCAAGTCTATACTCTATACGATCTTTAGAAGCTGAGGTTCCCAAAATTTATCAGCCTAGTATCTTGATAAATCCAGGGATTTACCAATTCCATTTATTTATCCCAACATATGAATTGTGAAGTATATGTCAAATCAAATATCAATAAAATAATAAAAACGATTAAAATATAATTCAAAACGAAAACGAGAATAGGCAAATTTATTTTTATGATTGATTTGCATAAAAGATAGAAAATTAGTGCGAAAACATTTTGGTCCGATGGGATCACAAGGCATCTGATGTGCTGACAAATTGGCCATTGCCAAATCGGAAAATGTTATGGGCAAAAGCTTAGGAGATTTGCATGAACAATTGGGAAATAAAAATGAACAATAAATTTGAATATTTTTCCCAAAATATTCGCCGAAATCGTGTGATATGATATATTTATTATGAAATTAATCACAAGGGAAGGAAAATGTCAAACGATTTGATTACGGATTTAATCGCTCCTAAAATTTTCTATTTTCTTCCTCCTCTCTTAAAATGTTTTGTTTTCATTTCATGGTGGTCACAAGGGATAGGAATTGGCAATGACATGGATAATTTTTGATGGTTGATGCCTTGATTGTTCGCATGTTTGTTACCAAAATAATTTGCATTTTAAAATATGTTCAGGTGACAATGAATGAGAATAATCCAGGAGCCTTTAAAAGTCGGTGAGATTCCCTTGAATTCATTCAGAATCAAAATTAAATCAAAAATATTTATTAAATAGCTTCTGAAATAAAATCTAATTTAGCTTTAGGACAATTATTATACTCGAATCATTTGACAAAGGCATCTAAATAATGGCCATCAATTTTTTGCAATTCCTTCAACTGCTTTTGATGATGGTCCTTTTGATGGGAATACTCCAAATTGGAATTGTCATGTTTGTGCATTCATTTTGCTAATAATATTATATATAATTTTATTTTAAATACTTTCAGTTCACAACCATGTGGCTGGTGTGATGAGGATTGCAGAGCTGCTTCTAATGGAGATCACTATGAATATATAAAATGCTGCGGTTATTGTTTGGGCGGTCGTTGAACGAAAATGGAAATAAAAAATGAATTTGATTGGATTTAGGATAAAACAAATGAATGCAGCATATGAATAAAATATTACAATACATAAATAAACAAACTAGTACAAATTATGAAATCTTAAAAATTAATATTCATAATCACATAATAAAGATAAATGTAATTTAAATTCACATATGTGGTATTATAATGGTTATTGATTTATGATATATTATATAGAAGAAGGGAAAATTTATTTCCAAATTATAATTTGCTTTCATTCTTTATTTTCATCGCTTGTTTGGACACCAAAAATAAAGTGCCAATTGTTTCGCTTTTATTCCTTCCATGAGAAATTTGTCGCTGTTTCTTCTTGCGCAGACAAATAATTGTGGAAATAATTGGTTTGATTTCAGTTTGAACCAATTTATAAAAATCGCCATTGATTATCATTAAGCAAAATTCTTCAGCACAAAAACTAACATTATTTGCCAGAACTCCGATTAAATAGTTTATATTGTGCAATGGAATAGATTCAGAATTAATTTTGGCCAAAAGTGTTGCCAAAATATTCAAAAAGAATGGCATCAAACTAACGAAACAAACAATGCATATTTTAATTACATCTTTCTCAAAATTGCCTTCATTCCAGTTGTGAAAAGCTGAAAAAAAGAGTGCTAAAAATATAATATTTTCTTACATTTTAGCCAAAACATTTTGGCGATAATTCCAAAATATAGGCCGAAAGAGGAATAAACACAAATTTGGTTGATAATTGAAAAGAGTTGAGTTGCAATATTTGAATAATTATTTTTGGCATTCGCTGGCTCAACAATATTAAAATAAATTTGAATTCCTCCAAACAAAATAGACAAGGTCCAAATTAGTGCGCAATAATTTAGCAAAAATCTGTGCAATTAATGAATCAAATTAATTTTAATGGTACTAAAGCAATTTGGTAGATGAGTAGTTAAATGTTAAGAACATCACTATGGTTATCGTAATGCTCTTTTATTTCGCCATGGGGATTAGGTATGTATTTTTCAACACCTCAAAAATTGGGAAAATTAGATAGCATCTAACTTCTTAATTTGTAGACATGATATGCTTATTTTTGAATAAAGTTTGTAGAACTTTAGGGAATTAAGAAATACAATAAAAAATCCTGCCAAGAGTTATGGATTCTCGTTGGAGGGTGGTGAATAAATTAGAGAATAGGGAATAAAAGAGGATTTACAATTTTATAACTATCCAAAAAAAAATTTTTATACCAAAAATGTGCAGACTTTACTGCATCGGATAGTATAATTTTAAAAATTTTTACCGTTTTATAAAATTATAAAAATTTTTAGAGCCAACGACGAATCCAACGCGGAGCCACTGGTTCCACGATGGCCTGGCCATTTGCTGTATAATTTTTAATAATTTTCTAATTGTCTGAAAATTTTCAATTATTCTATCCAATGCAGTAAAGTCTGTTCTATTTTTGGGTATAAAAATTATTTTTTTTCGGTAGACGAAAAAAATTTTTGTATATAGCCAAAAATCCTACTCTTCTTGGAGCCAAACATTGGTTTCATTTTTATAAACGTAGCTTCATTTATCACTTGAGTATTACGATTTTAACGACCACCCTATAAGTAGAATTTTTTACTTTTTCCTTCTCAACCTTCAAATTACAATAGCACCATTTTGATTAATTGTATAATTGCTTACTTTTTGTTTATCATTTTGTTGTATTGGAATGGCAGAAAAATACTTTGGGCTCGATTGATGGCCAAGAAAATGATATGAATTCGTTCAGAAATATAAAATACTACAATAAAACGTTGCGCTGAAATCCAAAAATTGATTCCAATCGTGCATAAATAGGAAACATATTGTATGGTCCAAAAGAGGCTCAACAAAAATGTACCAATTGCCTTTAAATATAAGTAAAATATTTAAAATGAATTTTACTTTGCTAAACACAATGATTAATGCCACCCTTACATCCATGATTCGATAGAGAGGACGAGAAATAATTAATAAAAAGCAGCAAATTCCGGCATTGATGAACAAATTAAAATACAAACTCTCAAAAATTTGTTGAAAAACAGAAGATGTTGATGAATTTGACATTTCTATAAATTTATTAATTATTTAAAAAGTACCTTTAACAGAATTTATATTTTAGGAATTATTTTGAAGCATTTTGTAAAGAATTTATATTTGAAAATTTTTTATTAAACTAAATTGCATTCATCCCATGACATATAGTAATGTTCATTCCTTAAATATTCATTTTTCTTGAGTACATTGGTTACTTTTTCCAAATTAAATTACGATCAAGATTGCCCGTTTTTTTATTATTAATATTTATTTTATTTCCATTACCATGGCCATAACAAATGGAAAAATTATTTTATTTGAATTAATTTGAAGAATTTATATTTGAATAATACATCATCCTATGGAAATGCCCATTCGTTAAATATTCATTTTTCTCGAGTAAATTTGTTTGTTAGATTTTTCCAAATTAAATTTCGATCAAGATTGTCCACTGTTTGTTATTAATTTTTATATCCCTTATAATGGCCATAACAATTGACAAAATTATTTGAATGAATTAATTTGAAGAGGAAATAAAGAATTATTTTCCAACGGAAGAATGCTGTCCAATTTTATTTAATATAATTCTACTATATTACTAATTTAATTAAGGGTATATAAATAAAATATTTTTTATATAATTTCATTGAGTGGTCACAATGGCCTTGCGGAAATGAATATAAAATAAATTAATGGAAATTCAATTAATTTTATTTATTTGATAATTTGTCAAATATATCAAAATAATGTTCAAGTTTAGCCCTTCAAAAAGATAATTTTAATTAATTATTCGTTATTTTAATACATATTGCTAAATATTTTTATACATATTCCGTAAAACGAGTACAAAATTTAAATAAGAATTTATGCATACCTTTTAAATAAACAGGAAGAAAATTTAAATAATTGAAAAACCGAAAAAATCGAAAAAAAATAAAACATAATTCCCCGATAAAAATCTTTTACAAATTCTTTTTTTTTCTTCTTCTTTCTAATTCTCCTCAATTATACTTTTGACAAATGCATAAAATTCTTCATTGTGCAAAATTCCTCCATGTGTCACATCAGACAATTCTTTAATTTGGCCCACCTAATTTTATTTAATTTTTAATTGAAATTTATTTTGAGTTTACCGGCGCTTTCCAATGTGTTTTCCATTCTTTGCAAACTCGCAAAGATTCAATATTGATTGTATTATCTCCGTCTCCATTTATGGTTTGCAATGGTGGTTCAGTTATATTATGTCCATAAATATATTTTATCGGGGTTGGCAAATTGGTGCCATAAATGCAATGCATCTTAATTAATTAAAATTAATGCAGATTGAACATTTTGCTAGAGAAGAGCAAAGGTTAATAATTACTGTTTAATACAGTTAATCCTCTATTAGTTGCTTCCAGCCTCTATTATAAACATCCTTCTAATAATGGACCAATCCATCATAAAAAAATTTTTTCCCTTCTTTGTTTTAATTCAACATATAAAGACGTTTCTTATGGCAAAAATATTTTCTCATTTATAAAACATGTTGTTAGTTGTAAAAAACATATTAAATATTAATCTAAAAACAATTTTGCCTTTCAAAATTGTAAAAAACATGTTGAAAACATTGTCTTGGATTGTAAAAAAATGCAGATTTATTGCAAATTTACTGAATAAATTTTATTTTTTAATGCAGTTTTCCCAGTGCCTTCCCCCACACACTCTATTAGAAGACCCCCTCTCTTACTCTATTAAGAGCCCCCTTAATAGGATTTCTAAAAATTAATAGCCCCGGGTTACTAATACACGATTTATGGTAATTTTTAAAAGAATAAATAAATTCTACCTTGGTATATTTTGGTGGTTTTGGTATTGTTTTATGGTATATTTCTTTAAAAAATGGAATTCCAATCTTCTCAAGCAGTTCACCAATATTTGATTCCTTCTCATTTTTCCGAATATTCAAATGATTGGCCAATTTTATTTCGTTTTTAATTGGAATTGAGAAAATCCAATTTATCCAACTTTTCTCATCCCCACCATTCTTTTCCTTTGAGAATGGAATTTCGACCAATTGTTTATTTGAGAATGCCCAATAATTTGGCAACATTGTAGCAATGGAGCCAAGGGAACGGGCAAATGGAAGAACAGTGGAATTGCTCACATATTTCTCCAATGAGGAAAAGTAACGGCCAGAATTCCCTTAAGAATTATTTTTTTTTGGAAGATTATTATTTTTATAAATATTTATTAAGTAGGTTTATTCACTTCTAAGTCGATTTTAAATCGGAATTTTCGTAAAATTTTGTTTCCGATTTTTAAAATGTTTTTAACTTCTTTATAAAAATTTTATAAAGATGAATCTAATTATTCATATTTGAATCGTCTGGGTCGGCTCGGAATCATCCTTATAAAATTTTTTCAATCATCCGAAAATTTAAATTTATCTTTTCTGATCCAGAAAAGTGCCCTAAATTTTTTTTGGTATAAAAATATTTTATTTGGAAGTTTACAAAAAATTTTTTGAAGGTACTCAAAAATTCTACTCCTGCTGTTGACTCAGATGCTTCCGGATCCGTTTATGTAAATGTAGCTTAACTTGCCAGTTCCTTTTTAAATTTTATTAATTTTTTGAATTAACCGACTTTGGATAACCGTAATATTAAAATATATTGAAATAATAATGCAATAATTATCAAAAGACATATATAAATATGGGTAAATTTTTAATTTAAATAATTTATTTACCAGAAATAATTTCCTCTAAAACTTCTACGGTGCCACCAAATGGAGCAGCAACATTAATTGTGGCGGCGATATGATCTTTCTGCCATTTTTCCTCAATCTAAATTGCATTTAAACAAATTTAATAAATCTATTAAATTATTTATTCACTTTAAAGTTGTTCAAATAATAATTGCCAATCGAATTGCCATAACTATGCAAAATGAGTAATACTTTTTTGCCATTTTCTTTTTTTGCTTTCTCAATTAATTTTGTCAATTCTTCATAATATTCATTCAAATAATCTGAAAAAAAATGTTTATTAGACATTTTGTGAACATTTTTGTGCCCACCATTATTTGTCTCAAATCGCCAATCATAGGTGCCCGCAAATAGGTTTTTGCCTTCTTTATAGCCCAAATTTTCTGTCAGCCATTTAATCAGCGGTGCAAAATTGGCTTCATCATTTTTGTCTATGATGCTCTGCGCACATTGGTCATTCCCATTTTCGTCCTTTCCATCCAAAAAAAGACATTTAACCGATGAAGTACTATTCAAATATTAATGTGAAAATAATAAAATTACGTAAAATTAGCCTAAGAACTCACTCTCCAAATTCTTTTGCTTTCCCCAAAGCATTCACAGAAAGTCCATGATTTTTTATAATTGATTTATGTCCATCATTTGTTAATCTAAAAATTAATATAAATTATGAGTTATCAATAATTAAAATAAATTTACGTTAATTGAGCAAAACGGCATTTCTGCAATTTGGAGTCAATATATTCCGCAGTGGCCCATACTTTTTTGTTTTCGTATTCTTCATCTTCTCCACCGCAAATTTCTTTCAATTCTTCCGAATTATTTCCACTAATATAAAGTTTAGAGGCCATAAAACCAGGAACTAAGAATTTGTATTAATCAAATGATTTCAAAATTGATAAAATTTACTCAAAATAATTGGAGGCAACGAAGGAGTAGTATGTTGATGATGGCCATTGGTTTTATTGAGATTGGGAGTAGCATGCGAAATGTCATAGAAAAATAAGTGGATAATGGCAATCGAAAAAATTGTGAGATAAATTACCATTTTTCTTAATGAAAATTCTGAAATAAATTAAATTATTGTATATAATAATGGAAATTAGAAATAATACCAGACCAATAAAATTCATCAAAATTTGAGGATGGGAGGTTTTTAGATTGTAAAATTTCAATTGTTTGAACACATTTTAGGATGGAAAGGGGGGAATTAAATTCTCAATAATGGAAAAGGAAAAATGAAAGAATATTAGCTAATAATAGAATCATATTTATTCAAGAATGGCTCATTGAAAAACTAAATAATTGAATATTCTGCTTACCCTCAATATATTAATTCAATCTTTATTTTCAAAAGTGAATTTGAATTAGAAGGGGATTGGACTAATGAAAATGAGGGTTTTGAGCTGAATGGCCGGAAATTTTTATGGGGTGGGGTTAGGGAACGAGGCCCATTTCTTGATGTGGCCAGAAATGGATCTACATGCCCTTTGATGGATTTATAGTTTGAATAGTAAATACTCATCCCTTTTCCCATTCGCTGCCGGGATTTGCAAAAAATTGGCCAATTTTATAGTTTGTTTTCAGCTTTAGAGTAGGATAGGGTAGGTAGTTTAGGGCCGTAAGACCGCGGGGCGAGGATAGGAATCTCACAAAGCCAGAAAAAATGGCGTGCTTACAAATTGAAGGGGTTTTGGCCGAGTGCGGAATTGTTGGATTGTGGCAAATTGTCAGTTTCTCATTTGGATGCGGAATTGTTGGCAGGCCATTTAGAATAAATTTCTCAATAATGCTCATCCAAAGATGGCTTATATGAAACTAAATAATTGAACACTCGTCTCAATGTTAATTTCTCATTTTCAAAATGGAATTTGAATTTGAAGTAAATGAAATTGGGCTAATGAACAGAAGGTTTTGGGCTCAATAGCGTCGCACTTTTTATGGAGTTGAGGAACGAGGCCCATTTGTTGATGGGACCAAAAATGGATCTAGATGCACTTTGATGGATTTGTCATTTGAATTGTAAATATCCCTCCATTTTCCCAATTCGCTACTGCTGTATTTGCAGAATATTGGCCAATTTTATAGTTTGTTTTCAGTAAATCGGCCCATTTCTCCCTTCCACTCCTTCAAATAAGCTCGATGGATCGATTTTCTGCCTCTCGGCAGTCGGCATTGGCCAAAATGCCGGGCATTTTGAGGACAATGGACAAACATCACGGACAAATTGTCAATTGATTTAACTGCTGACCGAACGCTCAATGGGCCGATACTCAACTGACTGTCTTGTCTAGAGTCTAGACTATTATTAACTGAGCAATACAATTCGTAGACACGAGGATTTTAATTTACTCCTTTTTATTATACCAGACAGGGTAATTATAATAGAAATTATAGATGGGCGAAATCGAATTTTAGGGATACCGGACCAGATAAGGTTGGCAAAGGTTGACATTTTCTTACCAAGAAGATAAGATATGATAAAATTGATGACAGATTCAAATTCTACGACCCCGATTACAATGAAAACGAATACAAAAAATGAAAAAATAGTGAATCGGATTTTTAGGATTGCCTCGGATTGATAATATTCGGCCTGATTTGGCAAAATTGATAAAAATAAAATGGATGAGATTCAAATTCTATTACCATGATTACCCTAAAAACGAATTTTTAGGCAAAAATCAAAAGGGATATGAATTTTTAGTATTGCCAAGGATTGACAAAAATGGTCAAAAGAAATCGGCTTCTGATCGGTCAAAATCCGTTCCTGGATTGGGTCTCTATAGTTGAATTCGGATTATCGTTTAATAAATAATATTTCTTCAATAAAGTTGAAAAACATAAATCTTTTCAATTAAATCGTAAATATTTCACAAAACATATTTCTGGATATTAGAAAATTTAAGATTTGATGCAACATTATTATTATTTTTAAATGAAATTATTAATTATTTCACAAATTTGGAATAAAATTATCGACGATGGAGGCAATCTCGAGTTTCGCCAGTAAATTGTCCGGAAAGTTCAATTGTTCCAACATCATAGAATTTTTCTGGCTTTTCGCCCGAGAAAACAAATCTGTCCGGGAGCATTATCTATAAAAGGGAAATTTATTAAATAAATTATAACAAAGTTTTTTACCGAAAATTTGCGTTGACAAGGCTTCATAAAATCATTGCAATCATGATAAATATTCAATTTTGGATCAATTGTTGTGATCTCATCCGTTGACCCATAAAGGAGGAAATCCCCATTTGAATCGGTGTAGCCTTTAGCCAACAAATCGTCCAAATCCAAACCTATTTAATAAATAATTATATCATTCATATTCAATTCAATGGTACCTCTGTCATCATCGTAAAGTTTGAGGAGAATTTCGGTTGCCGGTTTTCCATCGCACAACAATGAACCTTTTACCTTAAAAATAATTATTTATTTTTATTTAAATAATACAAAAATTAAATATTTTTTATGAATTTGGAAGAGAATTAATTCCCAAAATAATATTTAAATTACCCCAGCAGTTTGCCTTCGACCAATTAATGCAAAAATTTGTTGAAAATTGGAAAATATAATGAATGAAATTAATTGCAGAGTGAATTTCTTCATCATTAATTTATTTTGTTTAAAAATTAAAGTAAAATATTTTGAAGGACAAATCAATGAATTGAAAATTGTGAGTAATTCTTTTCAATTCTTTCTCTACAATAATTCGCCAAAATTATTTCCTTCACTTTGATGAGTTCGCCAAATTTGTTCATTAATTAAATTAAACAATAAATGAGTCAGCAGACAAAATCTTATTAATCAAAAATCGAAACAAAATGTGCAAGTAAAAAATTGATTTTAAAAAATTTATTTTTTTTTAATAATTTTAATATTGAAATATGAAATATTCCAAAAATAGATTAAAAAATCCATTAATTTAAATCATAAAATGGTTTTATTTTAAAATGGAATATAATATTTTATAATTTTGTCTCATAAATTTTATTCCACCCAAAGGAATATGAATATTTATTTAAAATTCAATCAAAATCTTCATTTTTAAAAATTCTTCAAATAAAATTTAACCAAATATTTTATTAAAAAATGTTTCCTCGATATTCTTTCTTTCTTTTACTTAGTTTTGGTCTATTTTTTGCTCAATTTCCAATGGTAATTAATAAAATTTTATATTTTTAATATTTTATTTATTAAAATACAGACTTTTGCCTGTCAAGGCCTAAATCGCATGATGGATTTGACAGGATTGTTCTATTGCAATGGAGAGACTTTTGATAATTGCGATTCACAACATTATAATTGTCTCATTTGCGAAGATGGTCGATGCAGCTGCTATTATTGCGGAAGGGAGGAATAGTAAATAAATTGAAATTATAAAATTTAATTATTCAGGGTAAAACCATTTGAGAAGAGAATTAATTGAAATATAATAGTTTATTGGGTTTAATTCAGAATAAAGCGAATTAAAAACCTGAATAAAAAATGATATTAGGGCTATATTTTTATTATGACAACGATTTTTTATAACCATGTGATATAATCATTTTATTTAAAAAAAGAATAATAAGATTATAATTAAAAGATTTTCAACCGATTAAAATTTAAATAATTTAGCAAATGCGTTCCTCAATGCGTAGATTGTGAAGATTGCTTCCCAGACCCATGATATGTTAATTTATATATGTAAAAAAGTAATTTATTTATTTATTTAAATTACAGTTATCTACCCATCTACCCCCAGATGAACAACAACATCTTCAATTTAAAAATGCGATTTGAAAGAAATACTCCAATTTCCAATATGTTTTACATTATATTTTTTAATTTAATATTTTATCATTGAATAAAATAGCATTACAAATCGTAAAAAATTCTTCCTACTAATTTGTTAAATTCAATCTAAAACAAAATTGTCAATTTTCGAATAAAAGGAATTCTTCTTTTTAATCCTTTATTTTATCTTAATTAATAATATTTCAAATTTGAATTATAAAAACTCCTTTATATCCTCAGAAATCAAGAAAAAAATGCATAAAAATAATTTAAATATTAAAAATGATCAATTTTATTTGTTTAAATAAGCGGATCATTCGGTTCCTCGACCAATTGATTGAATGTGTTCGGATTCGAACAATAGCCCCATCGATTCCATCCTTCCCCATTTGACATAACACATAACTGGCCCACACATTCCCCATCCAAATAGCATTTTTCTCCATATATTAAAAAGCGTAGTTTTCGGCATTCTCCATTTTGAATTGCACAAAACTCATCAACACGGCATTGAGAATCATATTTACAGTCAATTCCACGATTATCCGGTCCTTTACCAACTCTGATTTGCGAATTATTAGCCAAAATGCAATGTAAAGTTGGATCAGTTCTACGGACGACAACTTCAAAATTATTAGGCCTGCGCCATTCGAAATTCAATTCTTCTGGTTCCCCTTTGATAAAATTTTTGAGTTGTCCGACACATAATATTCCCGAGCCCAACATAATAATTTCAATGAATTCAGATGCTTCTAAAATATGAAAAATATTAAATAAAAATTGAAAATGTTTTCTCTAAATATTCAAATAACAAAAAAATACTAATAAGCAGAAATTTCATTAAAAATGTTTTAGTAAATTCAAAATATTTTTAATATCAAATTATAAAACCAATACATATTAGGAGATAAGGTTATTGGATTTTTTCTTTAAATTGGTTATATTTAATCTTCTACAGATTTGGGAGTATTAATGGAGTTTGGGCCCCAAGATGATGAGGGTGAACCTTCGGCAACACAAGTGCCGTTGTTATTCATTGGTGAAGGATAAAAATAGACCAAACAAAAGAAAAAATACTAACCAAAGGTAGTTGCTTTTAAAAATATTTAGAAAATTACTTGATATTTTTGCACAAAATCTTTGCTGATTTTTATTTCCACAATGATAACCATATCCGCATTCACGTGTGAATGAGCAATTTCCATTCGCTGGCACACTGTCATCAGCAGGTGCATCAACAATAATATTTTTATAATATTGTGATTGTGATGCAGCAATTGTAGCTATAAATTATCATAGATAGAATATCAAACTCAGAGTTTTGTTAAATTCTTCAATTTAAATTTAATTCTTTAACTATGCAATAATTTTACAAGTTTTTGAATTAATTTATTTCAATAAAAGTTATTATTTATATTTAATTTGGCCGAAGGCGTTTAATATTTAATTAATCTATTTTGACTTATTAAATTTTTTAGGCATAAAAAAGTAAAAAGCTAATTGTTAGATTTTTATTAGAATAAATTTAATTTCATATTTTCTTCTCCTCCTAATAATTGAATAAATGATTTTATAAGAGTAATCATAATCAAAAAGCGATAGGAAAAAATGTCTAATTACCAAGTTTTCTTTTGCAAAGAATCACAAAAACTTACATTCAACTGATAATCCACTTCCCGTATTACTATTAATCGTTTTAATAGAATTAATTCCATGTGTCGCTGATTTCTCATTTTTTCTGGCATTTATAATTTGGCCAGTACTTCTTATCATTTGACCCTTGTCCAAATAAATTTGAATGCCTTTGTCTTCATAAATGCCCTCTTCTGGCACCTATTTAAGTTAAATTAAAAATTTTTATCAATCATCCGACCTGATCTGGACCAATGGAAACATTGAATTCCAAATTGCCACGCATTCCCCGTTCCGTGCAAAAATGTGAAATTTCCAATTGTAAATGATATCTTTTTGTGCGCAAATCCCGTAGAAATAATTGATAAAAAATATAACACGATTTATCTTCTAAGTTCATGTATTTATATTTTTCCTATAAATTTTGTAATTGTTGGTTAAAAATTCAATTAATTTTATTAATTTATAATATTAGCACACTCACATTATATGTATTTTTGTCCCAAAATCTGGCACTTTCTTTTTCGTATGGCTTTCGCAAGTCTCCATCTAATTGGGCAGCACCAACCACGGCAGCAATAATAAATTTTCCTTCTTTCATTTTGTCTTTATATTCACTAATATAAATTGAGTTGAAATCAATTTTTTAAATTATGAATTTTAATATTTTTTTTCATTTTATTTACTAATCTTATTTCTATTCCTTACACTAAAGTTGCTTTAAACACTGGGCATTTTTTTGACAATGGATCTACTTGCATTGGCGATGAATAATGCACCAATTTTACTGAATAGCCTTTTCCGACCAAATCGATATCATTTTGAATGTTTCCACTAATTGAACATTTCAATTTACCTTCAGCTAAATAAAGCATCCAATCTATGTAGAAAAATATTTGGTATTATTAACGCGAAAATTAATTCAACCTTTTCGTCGATTCTGAATCCTTTTGTCGAGCACATTGTAGTCCAATCCATTGAAAAAATACGCTTTTGAGCAATATTTTAATAAATGATATTCTTCTGTCTCTGTAGCCTTACGATGAAAATCGTAGATACAATGAGGTGTCTAAATAATTAAAATGAAATTCAGACTTATACTTTCCAGAGATCTCCCCCATTAAAACTATTATTTATACCTTTCATTGGGAAAGATCAATAGCAAAATTTTCCAGAATATTTGAAATTTAGATGTTTTTCAAAAATATTCTGAAAATTTTTTAGATTTTTGAAAATATAATGAGTAAAAATTTTCAAAATTGATTGAAAAATTTAAAGGAAAAAATTGTCAAAAACTATTCATTTTTTAAAATATACTGAAAAAGTATTCCATTTTAAGCAGCATTTTGGGGCAAATTTTCAAGATAATCGTGAAAACAAGTTTAAAATATATTTTCAAAATAATAATATTCTCAGTATATTCCTAAAATTTTACTCAATGTGAGAATATTTTAAAAATAGATCTATTTTTCAAATAATTTTGAATATTTTTACATTTTGAAAAGATTTTATGCCTTTAAATTTCGAATATATGTTCACAATAATTTAAAAATAATTTTCAGAATATTATTCAATTTAAAAAAATTTTGAGAATTTATTTCTTTTCAATATATTTTGAGTATTAGTTTGATTTTTAAAAAAATTTTAAAATATAACAAATATTAAAAATATTTTATGCAAATATTTTCTTGGTAATATTGGTTCATAGCGCCCAGATTCGAATTCATGCAAATGATATACCATTCGACGCATCTTGACGTGCCAAGTTCGAATCTGCAAAAATTTTTACCCGGCAACCACATTTGGCCATGTTATGGCCAATTGAAAGTCATTTGCCAATAAAAGAGAAGGGTCCCCCCTATGGATTGAAAAATTTCGATTTCTTTTTCTTGGTCATGTTATATATCAATCGACGCGTCTCGACGAGCAGAACACGAATTTGCCATCCTTTTTGTATAAAATTCAAAAATTAAAAAGTTATGATCATTTTTGTCTCGCTGGAATGTGTTGGAACTGCGGAGGTAATGTAAGAGTGGTCTCCGGAGTGTGCGTAGCCGAAGCGCGGGAACTGGACGGGCTTGTGGCGAGCGAAGCGAGCCACAAGCTCGTCTGGTCGCGCGGAGGCGGAGCACACGTAGGAGACCACTCTGAAATGCCCACCGGAGCAGTTCCAATCCGTATTTCCTTTGCGCAACGTTTTTTAATTTATTTGGTTCAAAACTTTTTTATTTTTGTGTTTTATGCAAAAAGGATAGCAGATTCGCACTCAGCTCATCAAGACGCGTCGATTGAACTATAATTTGTCGACAAAAATTTTTTTGCAGATTTTCGACCAAAAGGGGACCCTTCACTTTTTCGATTTTCATATGGCCATAACTTGGCCAAAAGTGGTTGCCGGGTAAAAATTTTTGCTGATTCGAACTTGGCACGTCAAGACGCGTCGAATGGTTTATCATTTGCATGAATTCGAGTCTGGGCGCTATGAACCAATTTTTCTCTGGGCTGGGTATTTAACTAATTTTATGCCAATACTAAAATACAATCTATCAGCTTACAATCGATTACATTTTATGAGCTATATATTTGGACAAAAAAAAACAAAATTGAAATAAAATGCACATGCCTTTGATGGCGGATTGTATATTCCATTTGCTAAACGCCAAATGAATACAGCGGACCCATCTTCGGCCGAATCGATTGGGCAAAAAGCGTAGAATTGTTTTCTCATTGACAAATTTCCTTCATTCTCATAAATTGGTTTGCGATGATAAAGACAATGCTTCAATTTCCAATCATTCAACTGTTCTTGATTTTTATGAAGTACTGATTCTATGGATTTAAAAATTAATTTTAAAAATGATTAATAAAGTTAAAAACCTTTGAGTTGTCCAAATTCACAAAAGGCAGCCCCATTTTCAGTTTGATTGAAGCGAATGAGCATATTTGGCTGTCCAATTCCATAAAAGAAGGACATTCTTGTATTTGGATAATAATGCGGGCCAATGACGTCAATATGAAGGTGGACTTTAAGATGTGAGTTTCGTTGAAAGGATGGGTAATATGGATTTTCCACAATTGTTTCCTCAGGATCCGTCATCGTTTGAGATTCCAAATTTAGATAGGATACGGCAAGAAAATTCTAAACGAAATTGAATTCAACATAAAAACAAACAGGAATTTTTTGGTGAAATGAAATTCCACAAACGAATTTTGTGTATAAATTTTTCAACGAAACTTAACATTTATTTTTGCATAGGCCTGATTGAAATGAGATGATAGTGGTTTTGAAATAAAATTGCAAAAATTATTTTGTGAAAAAATTGGAACATAGTCCAAATTAATCAATTTTTTTTTATCATAACATTCAGCCAATTAATACCAAAATTATTTTGTATATAATAAAACTATAAACAAAGAACTTATTAACTCAATGAAATATTTTATTAAGAGCTAGAAAATTGCTAAAAGTTGGCAAAAATGCTTAATTATCAGGTATCTATTTTAAAAGTCCCACCTTTGACAAATCCCAATGCAAATTGTGCACCATTCTAATTCGCCATATCGAATCCACTTCAGTATCATTGTACAATTTTGGACCAACTGGGATTTGTCTCGGCTTTTTTGTTGTTGACATCAGGATTGGCGGGAATGTTGGTCGTACTGAATTGTTCAAATTCCGCCATTGTGTGAAATTGAATCGTCTCCCAGTCACATTCTTTATCCATAGTGCCTCTTTCTTCCAGTCTAATGTTACATTCCCGTTAAAATCTAGCGATGATTTAAGCATTTCAATAATTTGGTCCTCATCATTATTTTCTTGTTGGCCAATAGCAGAAGAGACGAAAAAAGATAGGAAGAAAATTAATAAAAAATAATTTGGATAAATGGACATATTTGGATGTGAATTTTTAGAAAGGAAATTTTGACAAATGAACATCATTTTCTACTTTTTCTTCATTTTTATGTGGAAAATTTCCAAGTATTCTTTCACCACGTCATTATGAACTATATTGAATTAATTTAACCAATTTAAAATTGTCATTATTTTTACTAATAGGAATATTTCATTTCAGAATAAATATATGCTTTTATTATTTTTTATTTTTAGGAGTATTTTTTTTACAATTTTTTAGTATAATTTTTATTTTATAATGCTTACAGTATTATTAAATTTTACCCCTAAGCAGTTTATCTTCTAACAATTAATGTAAAAATTTGTTGAAAATTTAAAAACATGAAGAATGAAATTAATTAATAGCATAACATATTTAATATTTCATCGTAATCAATATTTTAATTGCGGAAAAGTTAAAAATAACATATTTTGAAGGGCAAATTAAAATGAATTGATAATTGTGAGTAATTCTTTTCAATTCTTTTTCTATAATAATTCATCAAAATAAGTTTAATTTTAATTTCCTCCATTTCGATGAGTTGACAAATTTGTCAATTAATTAATTAAAATAATACTTGAGTCAACCACAACATCTTAATTGAAAATCAAAAAAATGTGCAAGAAAATCGATGTTCATTTTTAGAAGAATTAAAAAAATTTTAATGGGACATATAAAACATTCCAAAAATAGATTCTTTTCTTAAAGCCATTAAAAATATTTTAAATCATAAGATGGTTTTATTTTAGGAATATTATTTTTATATTATTTTTGTCAAAAAATTCATAAATTTGATTTTATTATACCACCCAAAAGAATATTTAATATTCAATAACCGTCTTCTCCATTTTCATTTAAAAATTATCAAATAAAACTTTTCAATAAACCAAATTAAAAAATGTTTCCGCAATATTCTTTCATTCTTTTCCTTACTTTTGGTTTATTTTTCGTGCAATTTCCAATGGTAATGAATAAAATTATATAATATTTTAATTATTCAAATGAAGGTTTTTGCTTGTTCTGGTGATGCGGATATGAAGGGATTGACGTGGTGCGATGGAAAAGGTCTTTTGAATTGCGATTTGTTCGGTCAAAATTGTGCCGTCTGCATGGATGGTAGATGCAGCTGCTATTATTGCCGAGTGCCGGAATAGTAAATAAATTGGAATCATAAAATCATGCTCTAACCGAGAAGCATTAATTGATAAAGATAGAGAGAATAATTTCAGATTTTAAAAAACAAAAATTAATTATTTAAAAATCCAAAATACAAAAACGAATTAATGTTTAATAATTTGGTTGTTGAATTTGAACTAAATTTTGTTATACACCAACTATGCATCGTGATAAGATTTAATAATATATTGTAAAGATTATAGAATCAGAGTTTATTAAAAAATTAATAATAAAATTAAAAGATTGTTTAATGATTAAATTTTAAATTAAATTTAGTCGATGCATTCCACAATGTGCAAGTTGTGCAAATTGTCACCCGGACTAATAAAAAATGTGGATTAATTTATATTTATTATTTAATTATCTATTAAAATTTCAGCTAATATGTTCCACTTCTTCACATTAAAAAATGTGAATTGAAAGAAGGAATCCAAAATAAATAAAATTATATAATAATTATTTTATCATAATATTTTATCACCCCTGAATAAAATAGCATCATAAATTGTTAACAGCTAACAATTTTGTTAAATTTTAAATAAAAAGGTTGAATTCCATATGATAAAATCCATTTTAGTAAATTTGTATTGCATTAAATCATCATTTCTAATATTCTTCAATTTTCTATGCCAGCCGCTTGTTCAATTTTCTTGATTTTTTCCTCACCCAATGCATTTACCATTGCCATCCACTGATCTTGAATTTTTCCATATAATCCATTTTCAGCGCCGGTTTCTTTGATTATTTTAAATTCTTTGATCATGTTTTCGACTATTTCAATTTGAGAAGAATTATATTCGCCATTTAATTGCTCAAATTCTTTTATTAGAATACGAAAATGTCTGGCCAATTTAGCAGAATGGTCCAAATGTTTCAAAATATCAATCGCCGACAATGCATTTACAACGAATTCTGAATGATTATTCCCTCCAACAGTAGAATTGGAATTCATTTGACGATTAAATTTCCCAAATTCCGCTTCCAAATTTGCCATTTTTGCTTCCATTTCCCTATAAAATCCATCATTTCTCCCTTTCATTTCTGTTTTCCACCGAATTCGAGCATTTGCGTAATTATTTGCCTTATTCATTTTCTTCAATTTCTCAACTTCAGATCTTTAAATGTTCGAGATTTATTTCCCAAAAAAAAACAATATTAAATTAATTTACCTCAGTTTCTCCAATTCCAATTCCATATCATTCATATTTCTTGATGGCTTCACAATCATTTTATTTCCCCCTAAATCTGTCGACTTTTTTCGAACGATTGATTCCGACCTTGGTAAAGTACTTGATTTGGTAATTCTTACGGTTGCTTTTGATGGGACCAAGGGTCCAACAGCAGGGAATATTCCCGGAATGAATATTGAAAATAAAATGATAAAAGTTTGGATGAAGAAGAGCATTCTCATATAAATTTGGATCAGAAAATCAAATTATAATTGGATAATTTTATCTAATAAATAATAATTAATAACAATCAGCAGATTAAAAAATATAAACTATAGTTAAATACTTATAACTTTGAAATATTATAAAATATTAATATTTAAAAAAAACTGTTAAAAATGCGGCCATAATATAAATCGAGCTCACAAAAAGTCTATAAAGGAAAATTATTTTTCAATCGAGATTTTTCCTTTGAATGAGTTCGATTTGATGGAAATAATGATTTTGGGGCGAATTTGGCCATCCATTAAATCGATTTAAAACAATACATTTTCCAATCTGCCCATCCCCAAATTAATCGAGATGATAGAAAACAATGGAAATTGTAAACGATTAGAGTAAGGGTTTGGCAAAATGAATAGTGGAAGGCTCACTTTCATCTGCCCCACTCCTAATTTTAGGGCCAAATCGATGGTAGGCAATAGGCAATGATGAATCAAATATGGAATAAAAAAAATCGATGAATGGCCAAAAATTGATTCGATTGATTTTGATGTAAACAGAGGGGAGGAAAAAAGTTGACTTTGAAATTGGGTCGCAAGCTCGAAAGTAAATGATGCTATAAAGAAATGTCAAGATGGAAAATAATCATAAAAATTATTAAAAAATTTACTAGAAATATACTTTTTTGATATAGAATGTTATTTCGAACTAATCTTTTTGATTCCCTTACTCCGTTATGGCATTATTTATCCTAATGGTTTATTAAAACATAACAAATGAAGGAATGATTGGACTAAAAAAGGAAAAAAAGCATTAAAAGGAAAAATTTAATTAGAAATTTCCTTTATGTATTTTTCAATATTACCTATTTGATTTGAAAAAATGTTGAATATAATATTCAACTCATCAGGCAAAATAATTTTAAAATATATTTATTATTTCCATTATTTTTAATAAAATATCGAACGAACTTTCCATTGAAGTTTCTGGCTTCAACAATCACACAAAAATGTAAATTTTTTTGTCCAAAACTGCACTTATTGAAAGAAACGAACGAAATAAAAACATGAAAAAAATAAATCCGAATTCTGAATTGACAAAAAAAATATATGCAAATTTCCATAATTCCCATTTTTATGGCAACATTCCCTATTCCATTCGTTTCAATAGAGAGGACTTTGTTCATTCAGAAAAATGAGGAAATGAAGATAAAGGTTTCGACTTGTGATTGTGACTGAATGCTAGGCAAATATGTAAATGGTACATAGAAGTAATCAGCTCAATTTTTATATTTACCCTTGGATTTTGTTGAATTCAAATTTATGCCCGCAGATGTTCATAAAAATAAAATGAATGGCCAATTTGGTCACATTTATTTGAGATCATTTGAAACGAGTTCAATCAGAAAATGGGAAGATTTCGCCTACTTTCCTGAATTAGGAATGGAGATTTGACAAAATATTCCCAAATTGATTATAATTTAGTATTGAATTATAAATTAATGAATATATACTAGCAGATGTTTAATAAAGGCAAATATTTTCTTTTTTTCATTCTTCTTAAAAAATTATAACTTTAATTTTTAGGTGAAATTTTATTTAAATTTATGCCAATAAATTCAATGAAAATAATTACATTAATTATTTTTATTATTTCCTTCCATCCAATATTCACATTTGCCTCCTTCAATAAATGCACCAATGAAAGTGATCCGCGTGAGGGAATTTTGATCAAAATTGCTGCCGCTCTTTTCAAATTGTCCAAAAATTATTTGCCTCCATCAAAATTTGTAAAAGCGGAATTGGATACGGCATTGGCCCAATACAAATTGATGGCATCAAATTTGCAGGAAGGAGTTTTGCCCAGAAGCGGTTTCCTTAATGGATCCGTTTGGACAAGTGGACCAGAACAATGGACTTGCGGATTTTATATTGGAACATTTTGGTTAGTTTATTTTTTGGTTAATTATAAATTAATTATTACCAAATTTATAGCTTGGTGTTTTCTTATATCTTAATATTCATTTATTAACTTTTTCGTCCATTTAGTTTTATTGATTTTAAAATTTCTTTAAATTTAATTTTTAAATTTTTAAATTAATTATGAATGAACAATTGTTTGCTTATTTCAAATTTTTAAATGAATAAATTAATTTGCTCTTATTATTTCTATAATTGCAAAAAATCTTTTGTGAAGTAAAATAAAAATAAAAATATTTCTTTTTATCGAAAATAATTTATCTGCCGTTTTTTATTTTACATTTTTCAATAAAAGTTGTCCATTTGTAATTAAAAAAAAGAAAATTTAATTAATGAATATAAAATTGTCTGCTTTATATCATCAATTCTCTCAGGTATTTGTTCGAATATTCTAAAGCAAATTGGACATCAATTGAGGCAAAAAAGCGAATGTTGCTCATCCAATCCATCCAATATCAAACAACAACCCATGATGTTGGCTTCAAAATGTTCCCCACTTTTGGGCATGCATATCAGCTGGAAAAGAATACGACGGCAAAAGAGGAATATAGTAGCATTTTGCTTCAAAGTGCCTCCTCCCTGGCCACAAGATTTAAACAAGCAGTTGGATGTATTCGATCCTGGGATTGGGGCGGGTCAAGATGGAATTATCCGGTTATCATTGATAATATGATGAATTTGGAATTACTCAATTGGGCATCCATGGCATCGGGTAAAATAAAATTAATTTTTAAAAATATTATTTTAATATTTAAAATTACCGTATTAGAAGCCCGCCCTCTACTTTGAGTTACTCTCTATCTCTTGAAAAAAATTTATATTACATTTTTATTTAGTCTATTGGTTACTATAAAAAAACGCTATAGTAATTTGTTCAAAAAAGTTGATAGATAATAGAGTTAGACATAAAATTTACCTATTTTTGGGCCTTTAAGCCTAAGGTCTTCTAATAGAGAAAATACGGTAAATCATAAGTCAATGAAATTGAGTAAAATAATTTATAAATCAATTAAGGAAATTGTACATTTATGCAAATGGCTATCTCCCATGCGAATCGGACAATCGCCAACCATTTTCGTCCTGATTTCAGTTCATTCCATGTTGTGGATTTTAATTCCACAAATGGCGCTGTCCGGCGAAAATTAACATATCAAGTAAAAATAATTGTAAAATTATATTATTATTAACATTAAAGGGTTATGCCGATTGGTCTTCCTGGGCACGGGGCCAAGCCTGGGGACTCTACGGATTCACAATGATGTTTCGCTATACTGGATTGGAGCATTATTTGAATCAGGCCATAAATATTGCCAATTTTATTCTCACATCATCAAAAGTGCCATCCGATGGAATTCCCTTCTGGGACTATGATGTGCCCGTAAATGATACGACAAGAAGAAAAGTTCATTTTTTAAAAATTTATTTTTAATTTATTTTAAATATTTAAGCGGGATGCTTCGGCAGCGGCCATCACTGCCTCAGCCTTGCTTGAACTTGGCCAACATGTTGCCGAACGATTCGAATTGTTCGAAGCAATTCGATATTGGTCAATGTCCACAAAAATAATTGCAACATTAAAATCAGAGGAATATCGAACAAAATTAAGAGAAAATATTACTTTCCTTTTAAAACATAGTGTTGGCAATTTTCCCACCAATACGGAGATTGATGTACCAATTGTTTATGCGGATTATTATTTTGTTGAGGCAATTATGCGTTATAAAAAATTATTCAGTTAAATTATATTGGCCAATTTCAATAAAAAATATTTTTAATTAAAACTACTCGAATCGGACTAAATTTTTCTTTCCGAAAAGAATTGGAAAAGTGCAAATTATTCTTTCCGGAAAGAAATCAAGAGAAAATAGTGCAATTTATTCTTTCCGGAAAGAAGGTTGGAAAAAGTGCAAATTATTCTTTCCGGAAAGAAGGCAATTGGAAAAAGTGCAAATTATTCTTTCCGGAAAGAAGGCAACTGGAAAAAGTGCAAATTATTCTTTCCGGAAAGAAGGTTGGAAAAAGTGCAAATTATTCTTTCCGGAAAGAAGGCAATTGGAAAAAGTGCAAATTATTCTTTCCGGAAAGAAGGCAACTGGAAAAAGTGCAAATTATTCTTTCCGGAAACAAGGCAACTGGAAAAAGTGCAAATTTTTCTTTCCGGAAAGAATTGGAAAAGTGCAAATTATTCTTTCCGGAAAGAAATCAAGAGAAAATAGTGCAATTTATTCTTTCCGGAAAGAAGGTTGGAAAAAGTGCAAATTATTCTTTCCGGAAAGAAGGCAATTGGAAAAAGTGCAAATTATTCTTTCCGGAAAGAAGGCAACTGGAAAAAGTGCAAATTATTCTTTCCGGAAAGAAGGTTGGAAAAAGTGCAAATTATTCTTTCCGGAAAGAAGGCAATTGGAAAAAGTGCAAATTATTCTTTCCGGAAAGAAGGCAACTGGAAAAAGTGCAAATTATTCTTTCCGGAAACAAGGCAACTGGAAAAAGTGCAAATTATTCTTTCCGGAAAGAAGGCAATTGGAAAAAGTGCAAATTATTCTTTCCGGAAAGAAGTCAAGAGAAAATAGTGCAATTTATTCTTTCCGGAAAGAAGGTTGGAAAAAGTGCAAATTATTCTTTCCGGAAAGAAGGCAATTGGAAAAAGTGCAAATTATTCTTTCCGGAAAGAAGGCAACTGGAAAAAGTGCAAATTATTCTTTCCGGAAAGAAGGTTGGAAAAAGTGCAAATTATTCTTTCCGGAAAGAAGGAAATTGGAAAAAGTGCAAATTATTCTTTCCGGAAAGAAGGCAACTGGAAAAAGTGCAAATTATTCTTTCCGGAAAGAAGGCAACTGGAAAAAGTGCAAATTATTCTTTCCGGAAAGAAGGCAATTGGAAAAAGTGCAAATTATTCTTTCCGGAAAGAAGGCAACTGGAAAAAGTGCAAATTATTCTTTCCGGAAAGAAGGCAACTGGAAAAAGTGCAAATTATTCTTTCCGGAAAGAAGGCAATTGGAAAAAGTGCAAATTATTCTTTCCGGAAAGAAGGCAACTGGAAAAAGTGCAAATTATTCTTTCCGGAAAGAAGGTTGGAAAAAGTGCAAATTATTCTTTCCGGAAAGAAGGCAATTGGAAAAAGTGCAAATTATTCTTTCCGGAAAGAAGGCAATTGGAAAAAGTGCATTCTGGAAAGAAGTCAAGAGGAAATAGTGCAAATTTATTCTTTCCGGAAAGAAGTCAAGAGGAAATAGTGCAAATTTATTCTTTCCGGAAAGAAGTCAAGAGGAAATAGTGCAAATTTATTCTTTCCGGAAAAAGGCAACTGGAAAAGTGCTAATTATTCTTTCCGGAAAGGGGACAACCGAAAAAGAGTTAATACTTTTATTAAAATTTTCAAATTTGTATTAGAAATTGACTAAATAATTCTCTATAAAAATATTAATTAAAGCTCAAATTTCTTATAAGTTAAATTTAAGAACATTCAAATACAAATTTATTTAAATAATATGGACATAATATTAAATACATTCAGAATTTAATTACAAAACATTATATGAGAATCAGTCTATTTTTAATGTGTTTTTGTTGTGCTGATTGGATACATTTGTAGATTCACTGGTCCAATTTGATTATTATTTTCCCTTCTCAACTTTCGAATCAGCCATTCCAAATGTAAAATTTTGAAGATGAATTTTCGATAGGATGAAATGAATGTGATGGTCAATACGGAATTTAACATTGGGTATAAAGCAAAAAGTAAAATGCCAAAGTGCATTCCATCATTGCTCAAACCGGGATATGGCAAATCAATTTGAATAACTGTGGCCAAAAGTCCATAGCTGGCATAAAAAACGGGAAAAACAATGAAAAGAAATGGTTCAATCAACTAAAAATTTAATTTTAATTTATTAATTTATTTTTGTTGACCTGAATAATTAACAAAACAATCAATTGCATATGCATTTTATATGTTTGAAGAATAAAATCTTTTGAATTTTTGCGCAAATATCGAATTATGGCAACTCCCATAATAATGCATAATATTTGAACGAGGAATAATCCATTCAGCATTGTGCCCATTGTCAAAAGCATTGGCAATGCTGCGGCCCAATCCGGATAGATCACCGGAATTTTTTGTTGAAATGCCCGTAACATCAATTCTCGCTCTTTTGTAAAATGTATTGAACGAATTGTGTACATTATTGCGTCCCGATTTTCCGACGAAATTTTACTCAACATTTTCGAAATTTGTTCATTCTCCAAAATGGCATCAATTTCGGCGCTTTGATTTTGTGTCATTTCTCCTTTATTCTTCCATGTTATATTATTACCAGAAAAATAATAATGATCATTGAATATGAACACAAATTGTTCCTGCAAAATTGATTTAGGTCATTTTATTTTTATTAATTTAATTTAAAAGTATTTTTTTTATAATATTTTTGATACAAAAAAAAGAAATTTAATTGAAATTCAGAGGAAAATAAGAAGAATATTTTATAATATATTGTAAATATACAATAAATATAAATAACAGAACTAGTATATTGTTGAAATGAGTTTGAATATTGAAAATAATTTCTATATAATAAGGGATTGATTATCTTGAACTATTTCCGAAAATAGAATTTCAAAATGTGTGAAAAATATTTATGCAATTTTATATTACCAATCGTGAAGTGAAGGCATTTATTGAGATGGCAGCAATGAAAGTGGAAAGGAAAATGATTATGCCGAGAATGCCAATTTTGGTTGATTTTTTAAGAAGGAATTCCTTGAGACGAGGATATTGTCGGCCCATAACAATTACATAGCGAAAAAACATGGCAAACATTTGGAATAGAAGTTGGCTGGCAATGGCAAATGTGGCCAGCGAAAACTGACAAAATAATTTATTATATTATAATATAAATTAAATTCTACCACGAATGGACCGGTATAGTCCCAATCAAGCCATCGGGCTAATCCTTTTGCCCCAGTGCCAAAACCCGTTGGAATCCAAGGGTCTGGGTCAATGATGAAGCCAACAATGATGGAAAACATCAAATCGGAGA
The DNA here is from genome assembly GCA_030063045.1 of Pratylenchus scribneri. Taxonomy (NCBI): domain Eukaryota; kingdom Metazoa; phylum Nematoda; class Chromadorea; order Rhabditida; family Pratylenchidae; genus Pratylenchus; species Pratylenchus scribneri. Next base: position 2,912,416 of record JAQSEB010000082.1, read on the forward strand.
ACTACAATAAATTTTAATGTAAAATGAATATTAATATAATTTACTGTTGTTCCGAATAAATAAAATTGATATTCATGAAGAGAGGGGGCCGATTTTTTGATAATCAACCAAAGTACAAAAATTTCCAAAAATACAGAAATGGCAGTCATCGAAAAGAGGGAACAATCGAAAAAGTTGCGCTCAATTAGTGGCAACATTTTGCTTTAAATTTAATTTCTATGCCGCAAATGTCCAAATAAGAATTTTGATGGTTTTCTATATATAAGAGTTAACTAGAAATATTTTATATCCAATTTGGATTGTTAATTAATTTTCTCAAGAATCAGTAATCAACAAATACATCAAATAACCTTTTATATTAACCAAAACATCTGCTTCCAACGTCAATGTAAAAACTCTGACAAATTTCCAAAAATGCAGCTTTCATTCCAAGAATGTCCAACAAAATGGTAGACACAATTTTTTTGTTTAATAAGTAAATTCTGTAAATGATTTTGGTAAACAATTTCACGAAATTTATTAAAGTGCAATAGAGAATTATGGAAATTAATTAAATGAAATGAAAGAAAATAAAAAGAAAAAAGGATATTTAAGATATCTTAAGGTATATAATAGGTATTCTATAGCTAAAAGTCAAAATCCGATAAAAGATAAAGGAAAAAATAATTTAATTAATAATTTATTGTTGCAAATTAGCCAGCGCCATTTTCCAAATCCTTTTATAGAAAATAATATTTAAATATATAAAAAAAATAAGTAATAATAACTGTTCAAATTTTTTTATTTGCTTCAATTTATTTGGAATTTTTTATGATTAAAGTTCAAAAAATCATAAATATTTTCAAAAATTTTCATACTTCAAAAATGTGATTTTTTAAGCTGCTTCCGGGTGCGAAGTATTTTTCATCAATTTCAACTTATGTTTTAAATCTGATTTTGCCCTTTTTAATTGTTGAATGGCGTCAATGAAGGATGAATATCATTTTTCGGCCCAAAAGTGCTCCCAACTTGGACATTTGTATAAATATTAGAAATGCTCGCTTTTGAATTTTTTTGAAGCATTTTGACGCAAATGAGTTAATAAATTGAGGGCATTTCACGGATGAAAACCAAAATTTTGGCTGGTCATAATTTTTTAGTCAAAACGGTTAAATAAAAGGAAGAATCAAACATTCCAAATTCTATCAAATTATTTGAACATCTTTTTAGGTAAATCCAACAAATTGGCCTTCCAATTGCCATTTTTCCTCATTAATTAAGGCTTAATTTTTTCATTTTTTCATCATCAATTAAATGAATATTTATTTGAAAAGCTAAAAGTTTTATTGTTGGAAAATATTTTCAATGTTTTATATAAATTCGAGTGTTCCTAATTATATAAAATAAATTTATAAACTTTTATCAAACCCATATTCTTTCTTTTCACAAAAATACAAAAATTTCTAATATTTATTTTGATATAATTCAATTTCAGATGATTACCCGGTTCATCTTTTTAACATTATTTATTTTGAATTGTGTAAATGGCCAAGATGACATTTCCAATTCGGCAATCAACAGGGCACTTGGGGTAGAAGGCAATTCTGATAATGTGGATTGGATTTCATTGCTTGGATTGGAGGAGGATGCAGTCACCACGAGTACATCAAGCAGTAGCACATCTTCAAGTACATCCACTTCCACTTCACCGTCTCCCCCATCGACCAGTCCATCCACAACGGCATCGTCAAATGGCCCATCCACCACAAGTAGTGAATATAATCCACAAAGCAATAGAGAATCTTTGCATCATTCAGGCACTGATTCGAGCACATCCACTTCATCCTCTACTGCTTCATCTGTCTCTTCTCCATCAACTCCGGTGTCTTCTTCTCCTTCAAGTCTGGCTTCTTCTTCTCCTTCAAGTCCGGCTTCTTCAAGTTCCTCGTCTTCATCTTCCACGGCTTCTCCTTCTACACCTCCTGTTAGTTCTCCTTCTTCACCGAGTTCTTCGTCACCTTCCTCACCGTCGGTGCCGACCACTTCCATTCCATCATATTCACCTCCACCTGGCTCATGCTCTGTCATTCAAAATACAACGAATGTTACAATTTCATCAAATGGTAATTCAAATATAATTTTATTGATGATAATTTCTCTATTTTTAGACAATGTTTCGGTTAAAATCCAGGCCAATCTTTCCCTCTATCAATCTTCGCAACCGACTGGCGTAAAATTGGCAATTGACAAGAATGCAAAGGAAAAAGTGATAAAAATGATTGATGCTATTTTGAATAAACTTTTGGCATCAATTCCGGCTGCAACTCCAATTGGGAATAGTAAGAAGATTATTTAAAAATTAAATTAATTATTTTAATCAATTAGAATTGCAATTCAACTTCAATTTCGGAATGGAATTAGCTGTCAATAGTGGTCCTGTAAACACGACTGGATTCATTGTAAATTATTGCCAAAATTCTTCGAATTCTTCTCCTTCTGGTGGATCACCAAATTCACCCGGAAATGGATCGCCTAATAATCCTTCTCCAGACAATCCGCCACCTGGCACAAATGTGATAACAATCACCACAAATGTGAACACCAATTTGAACACACCAACAAATAATAATAGTGCCCCATCGGGAAATGTCACAAATGGAAGCAATATCACAATAAATGCTGGTGGTGTGAATGTTACAGTCAATTTGAATGGCCAATTTCCAATTCAAATCAAACAAAACAATCCATTACTGCCGACAGCAGGAAGCAGTTTGAATGTTAATGGCAATTTAAATGGATTAGTGCCAACCATAAATGTGAATATTGGCATAAATGGGGGACAATTGGATCCAAATGGCAATGGCAATAATCCATCAAATCCAAACGGCAATAACCCCAACGGCAATAATCCGAATGGGAATAATCCATCAAATCCAAACGGTAATAACCCCAACGGCAATAATCCGAATGGGAATAATCCATCAAATCCAAACGGCAATAACCCCAACGGAAATAACTCCGACGGCAATAACCCGAATGGCCAAAATCCATCAAATCCAAATGGCCAAAATCCGTCGCATCCAAATGGCCAAAATCCATCAAATCCAAATGGCCAAAATCCATCAAATCCAAATGGCCAAAATCCATCAAATCCAAATGGCCAAAATCCATCAAATCCAAATGGACAAAATCCATCAAATCCAAATGGCCAAAATCCATCAAATCCAAATGGCCAAAATCCATCAAATCCAAATGGCCAAAATCCATCAAATCCAAATGGACAAAATCCATCAAATCCAAATGGACAAAATCCATCGAATCCAAACGGCGGAAATTCACCAAATTTCTCTATTAGTGTCAATTTCAATGGTTCACTTCCAATGCCGAATAATCTTGGTATTGTCACATTGCCCTCAAGCGGATTTCCAACTTATGGAAGTAGCGGGAATCTGAATGTGTCGATCACTTTAACTTTGCCTGGGTCATCACAAACAGGAAATGGCCAAAACAACAATGGAAATAATCCGTCAAGTGGAGTTACTGGAACTACTCCAACGACTCCAACATCATCAGGGACAACTGCAGTTACACCGACGACTCCAAGCAGTACATCGCCCAATTCAAATGGAAATGGCAGTCCAACCAATGGAGGAAATAGTGGCGGACAAGGAAATGATCCTAACGGATCAGGAAATGGAAATGGCCCTGGTTCAATCAACATTACATTGACTGGCTCAATTTCAATCACAAGTTTCAATGGCGTTTCCCCATCCAATGGCTTTGTCATTCTTCCATTGATGGCTTTAATCAATAATGGAATGTTCCCAAGTATGAATAGTTTGATCAGTCCTGGTGTGAATCCAGCAAATGGCAATGGACTGAACATCAGCTTGACTGGAATTGTGCCAATTTCCCATGTAAATGGAAATCCGGTGAATAATTCGGGCGCAAATTCACCAAACAATAATAATGGCGGAACATCCCCATTGAATATTTTTGCCAATTTATTCCCAAATTTGCCTGGTTTTGGCAATCCAAGTGCCAATCAACCTTCACAAAGTGAGAAATATTTACAATTGCCTAAAAAAATTTTCTCTAAAGATCCAGGCATTGGCGGTTTGAACATAACAATTACAATTACATTGCCACCAAATACCAATGTTGCGGGAGGACAGGCAGCACCTCCGGCTGGCACGGCTGGTTCAATACCAAATATTTCAATCAATGGAGGAAATGGAGGCCCAGGAATGCAAATTAGTATAACAGTGAATGGTGTGCTGCCGCCAATGTCTAATTTGACAAGCACTCCAAATGGAATCAATAGTATTTAGAAAATATTAATTTGAATTTGATTGTTATTTGTTATTTTAGTCAATTATAATATTAATGGAAATGGACAAGCGCCGCCGAATGGCCAAATGAATGGAAATGGAAATGGAGGAAATCCACCAAATGGTCAATTTAATATCACCGTAAATGGAAATGCTGTTAATCAACCACTATCACCACAAGCTGGTATAAAATGAAAAACAAATAAATTAATTTTAATTAAAATATTTATTTATTATATTTTTGTACAGCTAATGGAAATGTCCAAGTGAATGTTAATATGAATCAAGCAACTGAGCCATCCACGCCATCTTCTTCATCATCTTCGTCAACATCTACATCCACTTCTCCATCATCTACATCCACGTCAACTTCAACTTCTTCGTCGACTGTCCCACCCACAACACCAACAACCACAAAGGCACCATGCCCAGTTGGAGGCACTTGGAGTGCTTGGGGCCCACTCCAAGGTGTTTGCACAAAGAATTGTGGCAAATGTGGTTCACAAACCCAAACTCGAACATGCACTTCCGCTGCACAGGGATGTCCTTGCACGTAAAAAAAGCCATTCTAAAATAAAAATAATTAACAATTAACAATTTTAAGTGGAAGTCCAACGCAAACTGTTGATTGCAATCCGACACCCTGCACATTCCCAGATAATTCATGCTGCTCGGGTAAACCGGCAAAAAGTACAAGCAAAGGAGGAGCCATTGTTTGCTCATGAATGGAATAAAGAAAAAGAAAAAGGAAAAATTCATTTGAGAATAATAAAATTGGAATTATGAAATATTATTGTGATAAATGGATCAAAAATGGCACTAATTAAAACAAATTTATTTATATTTTTAAAAATTTTGTTTATAATTATTTAATTTATAATCGAGGAAATTCAGCGACAGGGCTAACTTGAATTGTTTTTGATGTAATTATATTATTTATAGTATTCTTCTTCCAAAAGCAACAAAAAATTATATCACGATATGGTTTATTTGTTAAAATCCCAATAATTGGATTCAAAATTGGTGGCCAACATTCCGATAAACTGTTGACAAAATTCAATAAGAAAAATTTTTCTATCACAAAAATCGAAGCAACGAATTCAAGATTCATTAAGACGAATGGAAAAAACGCCTAAAATATTATTATAAATATATTTTATAATAAACTTTTATCAAATTTACCAATAAAATTAAAGTGAATGTCAGTTGTTTATTCAATTTTCTGGTTCGCTCATTAAATTGTGGATGTGAATGAGAATTAACCAATTTAATCATTTTGACGGCACAAAATATAATAATTCCAAAACTGATGATCATAAAGAATAGGAAGACATAAACATAGCTATTACCAGAATCTACCTAAAAAAAAATAAAATTAATTTTAATATCTAAGAAAAAAATTAAGTGATAAATTCACCGTTGTATTTATGTCAATATATGATGAATATACACTACCATTTATGGATAAAGGAGTTGAATAAAATATTGGATTAGAAATGTGCACTATCATTGCACAAAAAATTGAAACAATACAAATTGGAAATAACAACAGAATTAAATAATGCCACCAATTTATTTTTATATTCCTAAAAATAAAAATAAATAATAATTAAATAAATTTTACCAATTTAATGTTAAATATCTGTATAAAAATTGAACAACAATGCTGAATATTTGGAAGTAATAAAAAAATAAATAAATAATATTATGAGAGAGTGGATATATTTTGGATAAAATTATTTCCAAATAATTCGTTAAATATCCTTCATATAGAGTACCAAAAACTTGTTCATCGATATCACACATTATCTGAATTTTTAAAATGGTTTTTTTTTTGTTATTTGTTTATTATTTTTAAATTTAAATTAATAATGAAAAATAATTTTTTAATATTTAATCTGATTTACGACTTACGGGTTCTCCAACGGTAATTACTGCAAGGAACAGAATATCAACTGCGCAAGTTTGAAGAAGAATTCGGCTATGTGACAACATTTCCTTGGGTGTTTTCTTTAAAATAAGCCAAATGAAAATTGCATTCAGGGAAAAACCAAGCGGCGGTGAAATTAAAGCATTCAATCGATGTGCCAATTGATAATTGGCATTCATATTTTTTTAATCAAATTTGATAAAAATAATTAAATTTTAATTAAATTCCTCATAAAAATTGAATTATAGGGCAAATAATAAGAATTCTATTGAAAATAAAGATTAAACGTAAATATTAAAAATCAATGGCCTTTTAATTTGCGTGTTGATAGTGTGTGTATAAAAAAGTAAAAATATTTTTAAAAACTGGCATTTGAAAATGGAAATTGGAATCTGCTGGTGAATTAATAAATTTATTAAAAGGAAAATGAAAAAATTAATTTTTCTTGATTTTGTCATTATGCAATTGCAAAATGAAGTTTGTATAAAATAAAATCGGAGCCAATTATAAATAAATAATAATGGCAAACTACTTTGGCAAGAAATTAATGATTAATGAATGAAGATGGATTTCATGGGTAAAACATGAGATTTTTATTATTAAATTCTTTCTCACATTAGTGTGCATTGAAAGAATTCAAATTACGGTGAAGTTATGTATAATAATATTTCTAATAAGCTTTTTATAATATTTATTTCTTATGAATGATTGCTTTGAAAATACAAATAAAAAAGTAATTTTAAATTTAATTTTCATTATTAAAAATGACTAAAAAATATAAAACACCAATTATGGGGAAATTAATTAAAATTTTACGCGATAAAATTTGAAAATGTCAGTATTATTCACACGCTTAACAAGAAACTAAACAATTGAACATATTTATTTAATTAATTATTTCTATGAAAAATCAATACATATACTGAGGAAAATATTTAGAAATTTAAAAATAAATTTGAATTAAAAATAAAATTAGTAATATAATGATAAGAATTCAGCAAAATAATTAAAAATATTTTAGCATTTAAATTTTAATGATAATAAATTATTATAAAATGGAATTATATAATTTCAATTAATTCTTTTGACATTTTTATTTAATAAATTTCTCTCCATTCTTCAAACAAAAGGAAATTTGAAATTGTCAATAAAATTTGGCCAATTCTGCTCGGATGAGCAAAAAGAATGAAATTTGGGGGGGGGGGGGGGCAATGGATTTAGAGGGGAAAGAGGGATGTCGGACTTTGACAAAAAAGAGGGATTTATTGACATTTTCCCTTGGCAGATGCTCCCACTTTTTTTGCTTTGCCACCTTTTTTGGCTTATTACAAGGCTAAACAAATGGCGGATAAAATTTTTTTTAGCTTCTTCATTCTATAAAAAGGGTAAAAAATATTTTTTAGATAAATAATATTTTTTCAAAATGAATTTTCTTTATATTTTATTGTTTTTCGCATCATTCACCAATATCAATAATTTATTTGACCGTTCACTAAAATTGGTTGCAGCAAATGAACATGGCCAAAATTTGTTTGACAAATTAATGTTGGGATATAATCGTTTAAGGCGACCGGCAAGCAATGGACCACTTCGAGTCCGCCTGAAATTACGACTTTCCCAAATAATCGATCTAGTTTCGGATAAATTAATTTAAATATAATTATTGTTGTTCAGCATGAAATCAACCAAATTATGACTGTCAGTGTTTGGCTCCGTCAATCCTGGAGTGATTCTCGGCTTTCCTGGAATCCAGCCGAATATGGAGGTATACAAATTTTGATGATTTGAATATTTTTGATTAGGTATTGGCACACTTTATATGCCTCAGGAGATGATTTGGGTGCCGGATTTGGTGTTATATAATAATGCGGATCGACATCATTACAATGTGACTATTGGTACAAAGGCAACATTGCATCATAGTGGAGAGGTATGACCTATTAAAATATATTTGTTACGGCCAATTTCGTGAATTGGCATTTCCCAGAAAAGGCCAGGATTTTTTAGCTGGCCGATTTTGATAGAGATTTAAGAATAGGTTTCAGCATGGTCAATTTAATTTATGAAATTTCAATTTCAAACTGGATTAGGTGTTATGTACTAAAACAACATATTGTGCGCCAACGACGGGGTAGGAATCTAGCGGAAAGTATTAAAGCTAATAACAGTTTGAAATTGAAATTTGATTTACTAAATTGACCGTGCTTAATCGAATGAGCCTATTCCGTATCACTACGAATCTAGAAGCCGTGATTCCTCAAATCGTCCGGCCTAAAAACCTGGCCTTTTCATTAAAGTCTAATTTACAAAATTGGCAGCAACATATTCAAATTAATTTAAAAATTGTTTGAAGATTCTTTGGGAACCGCCAGCCCTTTTCAAATCACTTTGCGAAATTGATGTCACCTGGTTCCCTTTCGATGAACAACTTTGCCAATTAAAAGTTTATTCTTATTATTTTTAAAGAATAATTCGCTTTTTATAGTTTGGTTCTTGGAGTTTTTCCGAGGATTTGTTGCGATTGGCATTTTGGGAGGATTTGAGTGGCACCAAAATGGAAATTGAACATGGAATTGGTTTAATAATATATAAAAATTAAATTAATTATTAATTATTTATTTTAGATTTATCCGACTATTATCCCTCCGTTGAATGGGACATCCTCTCTGTTCGTGCAGTTCGCCATTCTCGCTCTTACCCAGGCCGTTCACCGGGACATGGAGAAATGAATGCTCATTTACGGGAAAAAGGCCGATTCACGGATATTGTGGTTAGACAAAATATTTTTTGTTAAATAAAATTCTTTGCAGTACAATTTGGTACTCCGTCGTAAGCCACTTTTTTATACAGTCAACTTGGTTTTCCCCTGTGTTGGTATTTCCTTTCTCACAATTCTTGTCTTCTATCTTCCTCCAGAATCCGGCGAAAAGGTTGCCAAAATTAACAAAATATATTAAAAATAAGCCAGATTGCCCTTTGCATTTCTATTTTGGTGGCACTCACTGTCTTTTTCCTATTACTCACTGAAGTCCTTCCAGCCAGCAGTGTTGTTCTTCCCTTAATCGGTTTTTGGCACACAATTATTAATATTTATTCCTTAATTTAGGCAAATATTTACTCTTTACAATGTTCCTTGTCACTCTTTCCGTTTTGATTACCGTAATTTGTAAGTAACAAAATACATTTAAAATTGTAATTAATTAATTTAGCATTGAATTTGCATTTTCGTAAAACATCCACACATTCCCCATTGCCTGGTTGGCTTCGTCTAATTTTACTTCGATGGCTTCCGAAATTGCTTTTCATGCGCCGCCCACTTGATGCACTAGGGCAAATCAGAAAAGAGAGTTTGAGAGCCCAAAAGAAGGAAGAAGGATCGCCGGCGGGCATTTTGGCCAGGAAAGAACGACCAAAACCCAAGAAAACTGGTCCTTTCCACCAAAAAATTGATTTAATAAACAAACATTTTTGGCAGTTGCCCATCTACAAGAGAATGTCCAATTTGATTGCCTCGGCCCAATCCGTGTTTTAAGGGACACTCCGTTGGAGGCAATGTGCCGACCGCCCCTTGAAGAGTCAATGAAACAATTATTTCGGTTTACATTTTTGAAGCCCAAAAATAATTATTTAAATATTTTTAGTTGTCCTCAAACTGTAAAAGCATTTGAACACATTTGTTTCATTGCCGAATTGTTGAAGACAAAAGATCGTGATTTAAAGGTTGACCAAGATTGGAAATATGTGGCAAAGTTAACAAAATAAAATTTTCATTTTATTTTATTATTTACAGTGTTATTGACCGACTTTTCCTTGTCCTCTTCGCATTCAGCTGTTTTCTTGGCACAGCCATCATTTTGTTACAGGCCCCAATTTTTTATGATAGCAGCCGGCAACCTATTGATTTAATGCAATTTCAATCGACTGATGAAAATGGAAAATAAAAATTAAATTTTGAATAAAATTATTCAATCCTCTCTATATATTTAGCACTATTATTTTTGTGAATATTTTGACGAGAAAATAATTAAAAAAAATACAAATTTAATAAATGGAAGTAAAAAAATTCATTTCGCGTTTCGCCTCGCAATTATTGTTAACCATACATTTACTTATAATCTGGCTGATGCATTAAATTAAAATCTCACACTCCACCTTTCCAGTTACCACAATGTGCTATGCATTCATAGAAATAGAAATGTTGATTTCACATGCAATTACTATTAATTCACAGATACCTAAGTCATTCATTTATTATCTGCTGATGACTTAATTAAATTCAAATCTCACATATGGTCACATCACGATATTATACATCGTGCATGCATTAAAATTAAAAAGCATTCATTTTCATTTTTGTGTTTTTTTTTATTTTCTTAAATACATTCTTCATTTTAATAAAATTTCCTTAATTTCATCTTACAAAAATAATAATAATATGGGCATTTTGGAATGGATTGGATCAAAAAGCAATGAATTTGTTTATTTTGCATTGTTTTTGGGCAGCACTTCACTTTTGCTTAATATTTGCCAAATCTACACAATAATTCGGCATCAAGAATTTCACAATTCATTTTATATTTTATTTATTTTCCGTGGCATTTCGGTTTGTATTTAAAATATAAATTAATAATTAATTAAGGATTTTTTGCATATTTTGGTCTCTTGCATTTATTACCGTTTTCCAACAATTTTTGGCCAATTTTTCTTTCCAATCTATTTGCAACTTCCAAAATTATTTCTATCTTCATTGGGCGTTGTTGGCCACTTTTCATATCAGGCCAATAATTTGTCCTCTGCTTTTTTATTGTTGAATCGTTTGAGTGCAATTCAATGGCCAATTCAGTATAAAAATGTACAATTAAATTAAATTAATTAATTAATTAATTTCAATTAATATTTATGTATAGTTATGGCACAAATTGTTGCCAATTTCAATTTCAATTTCCATCATATTCCCTTTATTAACTTCATATTCAATGATAAATGCAAAAATGGAATTAATTCCGATAAAAATGGATCAAAATAATCAAACAATTTCGTTCATTGTGGCAGAAATTCCAGGGGTATGTTTAGACTGTTATTTTCTTAAATTAAATTTAATCTCAACAGGGCACATATTATAAAGAAATGCTAAATTATATTTCAATTTTCTCCATCATTTTTTTGATTTTCTGTTTTTGCATCAGCATCGGTACATTTCTTTTGTATAAATATCAATTAAAAAATAATTCAAATGAAAATAATCAACAAAATGCGCTTGAAACTAAACGTAAATTATTGGTTTATTCATTCATCACCGTATTGGGTCATTCATTGAATGCCTCATTAATGGTAAATTTAAATATTAAATAACAATTATTATTATTTCATTAAATAATTAATTGATCAATGAACAGTGAGTCATTTAAAATATTATTTAAATTTATATAAAAATTATTTTTTATTGAGGAAAAATTGGTTCTGAGCTCCCAGACTGAAAATCAATCAATTGATACACCATTCGATAGAGCTCGTCGAGCTGAGTCTGAAAATACCAAAAATTTCTGCGCGCTCACACTTTTGGCCAAGTTATGGCCAATTGAAAATCGCAAAAGTGAAGGGCCCCCCTATGGGTCGAAAAAGTTAAAATTTTTTATATCGACATATTATACATCAATCGACGCGTCTCAACGAGCTGAATACGATTCTGTAATCGGTTTCGCATAAAATTCAAAAATAAGAAAGTTACAGTCGCGCAAAGGAAATACGGATTGGAACTGCTCCGGTGGGCATTTCAGAGTGGACTCCTCCGTGTGCTCCGCCTCCGCGCGACCAGACGAGCTTGTGGCTCGCTGCGCTCGCCACAAGCCCGTCCAGTTCCCGCGCTTCGGCTACGCACACTCCGGAGTCCACTCTTACATTCCTCCGCAGTTCCAACACATTCCAGCGAGACAAAAATGGCCATAACTTTTTTATTTTTGAGTTTTAGACGAAAACAATCACAGATTCGGATTTTGGTTATCGAGACGCGTCGATTGAGGTATAATTTGTTCGAAAAGAAATTTTTAAAATTTTTGACCCATAGGGGGGACCAAGCACTTTTATGAGAAAATAGTTTTCATGGCCATAACTTGGCCAAAAGTGCAAGCGCTCTGAAATTTCTTTTATTCTCAGACACAACTCGTCAAGATGCGTCGATTGGTATATCATTTGATTGATTTTGAGTCTGGGAGCTCAGAACCAATTTTACCTTTTATTGATTAAATTAATTAAATTCTAATTTAACTGTCACTTTATTTTTACAGATTCTTTTCAATTTCTTTTATAATTCTAAATTAGTTGGTCCCGTCATCCAAGCATTATATCCACAATATCCTTGGATCATGGATTTTTGTACAATTTTCCTCTCAACATGGACACTTCTGTGGGCAAGTGAAACATTCCGTGTCAAATTCATTGAGGATTTCCTTCCAAATTTTCTTAATCAAAAAATTGTCAATTTTCACTCTTCATCGAGAGTGATTGTCCTAAATAATGCTACTAATTCAATTTATCATCATCATCATCGACCTTGAATTCTTCAGAAAAATGGTATATTGGCATAAAATTGTCAAATTCGAATATAAAAAATTATTCTCATTTATATTTTTGTATCTTTGTAATTTGTATTGCACATGGGAAGAATTTATGCAATTCTTTTTTATTGTTCCATATTTTCACACAATTTGATGGAATAAAATAAGTTTCATTTTACCATTTTCTCACTGAAAACAATATTCCTTTCCAATGAATTAAAAAGCATAAATGTTCATTTGGGCGAATTACCATTCCTGTTAGTTCAAATATACACAAGCACATTTAATTAAGTATTCATGCTTTCATTAATTAAGAAATTAAATTTGAAATTTTAATTAATAAATTAATTAATAAAATAAAAATCATATTAAAAAATATTTGTGTAATTTGTAATATTTTACATTAATGCGATAAATCCTTTATTTCGACTAAATATCATAGTAGTAGAATAATATTATTGCATTCCAACCATAATATTATTCATTAATAATTTAGTAAGTTGACATTTCAAAAATATGTTTTATTATTATTATTTATAGCCTTTGATTTCCATTCTTAATTAAAATTGGCATTTTCACATTTTGTTTTCTTCCTTTTGTGACTTTGACAATTCCCTGTTTTGTATGAATTATTAAAAATAGCATGCAATAATATTTAATATATTCAACAAAAACTTTTAATATTAAAGTAAGCAGATACAAATTCATCTTTTCGTGTTTTGAATTTAATATCTTTTATTTGTTATTGGAATAATTTGAAATCATTTAATAGAAATCCGTGAAAAAATTATTGAAAAAATGAATTTATTAAATTTATTAGTAGTTTTAAAATTAAATTTTATCATATTTTGCTATTCTCTAGACACTAGTACATTTTATAAGAAAGCACTTTAAAATGTTCCATGAATTAATTATTTTTTGCAAATCTAATTAAATATCAATAATCAAATTTTTTAGTGTCAAAAAATTTAAAGGTAGAAAAATTTACATTAAACTTTTTTATGGCCATAAAACTTAGCCAAATTATGGTTTACTTTGTCTATTTTATTTATTGCAATAACCAACCTATAAATAGTAAACCATTTTCCAAGATTTTCAGCCAATTATTTGGATTAAAAATGTCTTTTATTTAATTTTTAAATTATTTTTTTTGCCATATTTTTGTTTCCATTTTATTTCCGGTTAATCAATGAACAATTCCCTCGCATTTACGCCAACAATGGCGTCAATAATTCCCATTATGCAAGTCAACGATTATTCAAAAATTGTCACAGGAATTGACATTGCCCTGACTATTCTCGAATGCATTGTTTACATTCCCACATTACCGATAACGGTTAATTTATAATTTAATTTACATAAAATTAAAATTTTTATATAAGCAATTTATAAATTTTAATTTCAAAAATACTCAATAAAATATTTTATTTTTTTACAGTTTTTCTGCTCCTACATCATCTTCTCCACTTCCATTTTGCATCAAAATTTAAAATGCATTTTACTTGCCCAAATTTTTTATGTCCTACTTTTCGCATTCACTCGCATTTATTGTATTTTTGGCCAATTTATTTCGCTAAATATTTACTTAACTCAACCAAATTGGGTTTATTTTTCCATATTTTTTGCAATTGTTTTTGGCAATTTAATTGGCCATTTCCTCATTATTGAACGCATTTTGGCCACAATTTTCTACAAAAATTATGAACTTTATAAACGATGGGATTTCATTATTTTTTGTATAATTTCAACGGTAATAAAAGTTTATTTAAAATTCATATTTTTTTCAGACCTCTTTAAGTTTTGCAAATAGCTATTATCAAATTTATGAGCTCGGTTCTTTGATTAATATTTCGGATATTACTTTATGGACCCATATTATTGCCATGTTGGCCAGCTTTATTGAAATTTTTGTATATTTTTTAATCTACAAAATTAAAATTTATCTATTTATTTATTGAAGATATTATCATTAATAACATATTTGAATGTGAATAAATTTAAATTTGGAACAAATCCACAAAATGTGCCGGCACTCACTGTTCGCTATCAGGTAAAATTATTACTAATAAAATAAATTACTATAATAAATTAATACAAATTGCCCTAAAAAGTTAGAAAAAAAATCATTTGCGTAATAATTCCATTTTTTTTTAGTTAATGGAAAATATTCGGACAGGAAAGCAACTAGGCCCCACATTTTTTTGCCATTTCATTAGTGTCTCCCTTTCTTGTTTCATTGTATTGGATTGCCATAATAAATGGTTTATGGAAATTAATACATTTATTCTCTCGAATGCCATTTTATTTCTCATCCATTCAATTAACAATTTTTGCATGTCCGCATTTGTCATTTTGTAAGCATTTAAAAAATTAAATAAATATTTGTCAATATTTTCAGTTTTCATCCAATTTTAAACCGGAATGGACGAAAATTATTAAAAAATTTATTCAAATTTATTTTACCAAAATTCAACAAAGTGAGGCCTTCTGATGCTGTCGTTGCAGAAGATTTGGAAATTTGTCCTCTTCCAATTGATGCAAATGGGAAAATTATTCTGGGAACGGCGACAAATTCGACACCATTGAAAAATCAAACTGAAACATATTTTCGACAATTATACACAGCTTGGGAATGAATTGGAATTGAATTAAAATTTTTTAAGCAAAAATATGACTTTTGGACAAATGAATTTAATAAATTGACAACAATGGCACATATATCTTATATAAAATTAGTATTTGTAGTATTATCAGTTATTTTTTTCAATTATATTAATAAATTTATAAAA
This sequence comes from Pratylenchus scribneri, assembly GCA_030063045.1. Classification (NCBI taxonomy): domain Eukaryota; kingdom Metazoa; phylum Nematoda; class Chromadorea; order Rhabditida; family Pratylenchidae; genus Pratylenchus; species Pratylenchus scribneri. Next base: position 2,927,999 of record JAQSEB010000082.1, read on the forward strand.
TAGAAAAAGTAATCAATTTGATTTCATATTTCCAAATAAAAAAGGGCAACATTAATAATTTTTCTGCTAGGAGATTTGCATGAAACAATTGATCAAAATATGAACAAATAAAAATAATATATTTGGATATCATGGAGAAAATGGCAACATTAATGTTTAATTTTTCTACTGACCAATTTTACAATTACCAAATCGGAAAATTTATGGGCAAAGTTTAAGAGATTTACATGAACAATTGATAAATAAATATGAACAAAAAAACAATATATTTGTTTTTAGTCCAAAAATATTCGCTGAAATTGGATACTATATTTATTCAAAATTAATTCACAAGAATAGGAAAATGACAAATGATTTGATGAAAGTTTTCTGAAATTTGCATAGTTCCCTTCATAATCTCTTTAAATGTTTTGTTTTCATTTCATGGCAGATTACAAAGGGATTGTCAATTATATTGGTGATTTTAGATGCTTTGATTGCATTTTTAATTTTAAAATAATTTGCATATGTTTTCAAGTGATAATGACAAAGGACAAACAGGAGGCCTTTAAAAATCAGTGAGTATCACTCGAAATTCAATCAGAATCAAAATTAAATTTAATTTTTTTTTAGAATTTTCTAAAATTTTATTAATATTTAACCAATAGCAATAAAATTAATGAATTATTCACAAAATAGTGTAAATTCTAAATTGATAAAATAAAATGCATTCTTGATTTTTTTTGAATAAATTCAAAGTTTAATTAATTTGGTAAAAATTTTGCGACAATTTTTATTTTGGTCGAATGTTCAAACAAAAAATTGAACATTTTTGGCAAAAAGATCAACTGAATACTTTATATTTTTGCGATTTTTGGGAGCACTTTTTTAATTGATAAAAAAATGTACGCATTTTATATTTGCACAATTGTGGTAAAAATTTTGTATTTAAATGGCAACAAATACATTTTAAATTATAATTAAAAAATTAATTAAATATTTCCATTAATAAAAATGCCAAAATTTATTTATTTAATTTTCTTCTTTATTTTTGTCCAATCAATTGTGGGAATAAATGTAAAAAATTAAATTTTAAAAAATTAAAAATAATTTGACATAATTTCAGGAATATGATTTTGACCCAGTGAAATATAAGTAAAAATATAAAAAATTTAATTGGTATTACTAAAATAATTTTTCGTAGATTACCATTTCCACCAGTACTCAAACCGAACAATAAATTGGCAAAGGCACAAAAAATTTTAGTCGGCGAATTGAGTGCCCCTGAATCGCTGTTGATTGAAGGGAACACAATGTATACGGGAACAGCGGATGGAAAATTGTTGAAAATTGTGGACGGAAAAATTGTGGATTCAATCCAATTGAATGGAGGAAGCAAAAACCAAACATGCGGTAATTAAATTTTTTTCTTGAAATTAATTAAATTGTGAATTTGAAGGCACCTATGAAACACAGCCAATTTGTGGATGGCCTCATGCAATTCGCCGACTATCGCCCAAATATTTAATTGTCATCGACTCATATTTAGGCCTTTTTCGATACAATTTTGAGAATGGTCAATTAAAAATCAAAAATATTTTTGTTTGATTATTTAGGAAAAGCTGAAAATTTGATGCCCGGAAATTATTCATTTAAAGTGAAGGGCAAAAATAAACCCGAACAATGCGCACTTTTTAATAATATGGATGTGGTCAAAAATGGTTCAATCATTTTAATTTCATGCTGTTCAACAAGGCAAATTCGCATTATATTTTTAAAATTATTTTAATAATAGATGGGACAATCGGAGAGCCATTCATGATTTCTTTGAAGGGAGGCCAAATGGAAGGTAACAATGGAATTTATTTGCACAAAAGTAATTAATTTTTTAAATAGATTGATTGAATACAATGTGACCAGTGGGGAAGCCAAAATTGTTTTGTCCGATTTGAATTTCTCTAACGGTGTCCAAGCCCATCCCGATGGCCAATCCGTCATCATTTCCGAATTGACCAGAGCCAGAATTATACGGTGAATTCATTTTTTGATGGTTAAATTTATTTTTGTAGATATTATTTTGATGGACCGAAAATGGGCCAAAATGAAACTTTTGCTGAAAATTTGCCCGGCTTCCCGGACAACATAAAACTTTCGGCTAGTAGGAAAAGTTTTATGATTGGAATGGACATGGCGCGACATTCAGAATTGCTGACCACCGTCGAAAAACTTGGCCCATATCCAAATTTACGACAAGGGGCTGTTCTGGTCGAGTCAATAAATTTACAAAAAGAATTAAGATAATTTTTTTAGTTTATTCCTGAAGAAAATTTACGCTCATTCTTTGGTGCAAATTTGCTGAAAAGATATGGACTTGTGCTTGAATTGGATTTGAATGGGAAAATTATAAATGATTGGCAAGACCCAACGGGCACAATCATTCCGGGTGTTTCAGAGGTGACGAAAATTAATTTTGTATTTTATTATTATTTCACAAAATTTAGGCAAATGACAATGGAACACATTTGATTTTGGGATCAAGTTCGGCTTCCTATATTAGCATTGTTCCAAAATGAATTTTGATATATAAAATTATTCTATGGATTGTTGCAAAATAAATTTTTTATAAATGAAATGGATAAAAAATTAACATTTTTACATCAAAAAATAATTTTGACTAGAATTTCTTCACATGTTTAACCAGCACCAATTGGTTTTAAACAATCCATTTGCTTTTAATACCCATTGATTTTAAATAAATTTTTTGATTTCGATCAATCATAAAATTAAATGATTTATTTTAATATGTCATTGATTTGTTAGTGGATAAACCACCCATAATTTGGACTTGTGTTTTCCATTCTTTTTTCGCGAATTTTCCCTTCAAAAATGCATTCATCCAAGGGAATGTTTCCTTTCGAATATCATCGCTGACAATCAATAAAAGCCAAGGTTGGCTTAAAACGCGCAAATCATTGATCCAAGGTAATTGGGAATAAATGTAATAAAACGAATCATTGTTGTTGAAAATGGAACTGAGAAATTGGGGAAACCACATTCCATCCCTCATCATAAACATAATTAACTGAAATAAAAGAAATTGTATAATTGGATTATTTGATATGGATTCTGTATTAACTAATTTGGCTAAAAAACATTGAAAATGCCGAAACCGAAAAATAGCACATATTGCTAAAATAATTATCCTATTTCCTCTATTGAAGCTCCCCTTTAGAAATTGGAAGGTCTCTGAAAAATAGTAGCAAAAACAGGGGACACTAATAGAGGAAATATGGTAGGTTTAATGGTTTGTCCTACCTTAACAAACCATTCACCCAAAAGCCAAAACCCAATTGGACCTAGCTCGTCAAGATGTATCGATTGATATATAATTTTACAAGGTTTGTTTAAATTTAAACGGTTTAAAGTTTAAATTCTTTTCCACTTTTTGCTCAAAATATTAGTATTGGTTAAACTCAAATCAAAAATAATCAAATGATGCCTCTCGACGAGATCTATTTATTGAATGAAAGATTGAGTCCAGGATATACTTTTTGGTATTTTCATAATCATTTTTGTCAATTTCAATGTTTTTTTTGGCAAATTAAATATTGTATTTTCTATTTCCCATTTACCAACCTGAAATATGAGAGAGGAGGAGAGCATTGCACTCATTACGAGGGAAATAATGGACAAATTTCGTTCCATTTTGCCAATTAAATTATTTGTTGAATTTGCCGTACTCTTTTGCTTAATTTGGTAAATTTTGTAGAAAGTGGCAATATTGAATAGGAGACAAACAGCCAAACAAAATCCATTCACATAAATTGTTGTCAAATTTAAATCCAACTTTAAAAATTATTCAGTTTATTATTTTAATTCCAAAAATATTTCTATTCTGATGCCTACATCGTAAATTGAGGCATTCGTCAGCATCATCACCGGCAAATAACCCTTCCCGGGATCATTGAACTGCAATTGCATAAATTGGCCATCATCAAACAAATATTGAATGGTCAATGGGATTGGCAATAAATGTGCAATAAAAACATGCCAAATCCATGAAATCTTCCATAACTGAAATATTTCTTATATTTTAATCATTTTTCAGGAAAATAACTCTTTGCTGGCTAAAAGGAATCCAAACAGCAGTGAGCCGATTCAACGAAATGGAAATATGCAGAAAATCCTGCTGATATGCAGTGTAAAAAACGGTGAAGCCGGCAAAGGCAATCCATTTGCCTGAAGGCAAATTCGGAAAAATGTCAGCCGTCGGCGAGCAAATTGGAAGAACGTAGAAAATCCAAACAACAAAATAATTGAGCAAATTCTTGGGAATAAATTTAAAATGACTCAAAAATGGTTTACGGATTACCGAAATCCCGATAATGATGAGGAAACGGTAGAATGGATGTTGGGAAAAGGCTGGCTTGCTTATGAGGACAAAAACAATTCGAATGTAAATTGGAATTGAAATCCATTCAAAGATGAGATAGGCGAAAAATGCTCCAATTGAAATCATCGAAAATCTACAATTAGAATAAAAATAAAATTTTAAATAGCTTCATAAATTAAATATTCCTTATTAAAATTAAATAGAAAAAGAATTCCGTGAAAAATTTCAAGAAAATTTTTCTATAAATTGAGCATTAACTCCAAAACAAGGGAGAGCCAAAATTTCGAATATATACGAAATTAATTCATGCAATTCGTGTCCATTGTGAAATGCCATTAAATTTTTAAAGATTCTTTGACCCCACACGAACATGAACACGAACAACAAACATTGACACGAACACGGACATTTTTATTGTGTTTAAAGCTTAAAAATGGTTTATTTTTAAATGAAGCAGTAATCATTTTAAATGGGGGCTAACTTATTAAAATTTTTAAGATTTGTAAAGATTGTATTATTGTCTTTTTATTAATTTTATAGCAAAAGATTGTTTAAATTTGTTCGTGGGTGGCAAAAGATAAAATATTCCAGTGAATAGGTGACATTTATTTCTCAAAATTTCAATTTTTAGAACAGTTTTATTATAAGATAGCAATTGGCTCTCATAAAAATGGCCAAATTGGACTTTGTCTTGCCTATTCTACCATATAATAAATAAAAGGTGCAATTGTTAACCATCAAATCCTAATAAATTGACCGGTGTTTTTTCTGGGTATTATATCTAATTAAATTTAAGAGGTATTTCCATTTATTTATCAGCTTCTTGTTTGCACCAATCTCCTATGCAAATGCCAATTTTGCACTTGTTCCAAGCAATGAGAGAGTAAAATAATATATTATGGGGTCGAGTTCGTTCAATTGCCAATTCTAATAAATTTAAATTCCACCTTTCATCCACTTACCAATATTCCCCAAATTAATTTAATAATATATAATTTAAAACTAAATGATGTAAATTCATAAATTTCGGAATTAGCTGGGGATTTGTCTAGCCTAGTCTGTAATTATGACTCCATTACGTGGGTGAAATTAACAAAGAGAAATGACAACAGGAAAAAAATCCATCAAAAAAATGGACGCATCAAATTGGCCGATGAAATAATCGAATTCTTCAAATGAGGGTGATTTATAATTTAATTTGAGCAGCAGATTTTTACATCAAAAATCCATTCAATGGCATTCTTTTCGGTTCAGCTTCAACAATAATCAACAAAATTGTGTTGGATTGTCCAAATGACTGTGATTTTTGAGAATGACCACCATTTGTCGTATACAAAGGGCGGAATAGAGGAATCCAAGGAGAATGAATGAAGTGATTTTTGGGAGAATTTTGAGGGGAATGAAATTTATTTGGATTAGAAGGCGGATTTGATATGAAAATTTCGGGCTACATTTAATTGTGCCATTCTCGATGGCGGCAATTTTCACATCCATTCAACAATTCCCCCATTTTTATTTGATCAAGTAGGAATTTTCTGTTAATAAAAGATTTCGAAAAAATTTAAATTTATTTTTAAAATATATTATTTTTATTTTTAAATAATTTTTTATCATTTTTATGCATTTTTGTAAAAATTAAATAGAAAATTGCGATTTTAATTCAAATGACATTTGACTGAAAAATGAACATTAATTCATAATGCGGGGCTTATTAAATAAGAAACAAGGAATTATTAGGATTAATTGTTTTGGTTCAAATTGAACTTCTTGTTGGATTTGGAGTGTAAAATATAATTGATAAGCACAACAAATGCTTAGTTAAATTAATATAATATTCACAAATCAAAAAATAATCATTAATTGATTTGCTCGTCTTGGGATTTGAAACAACAAAAGAAAAATGAGACAAATGGCCTCAAAATGAAGGGAAAATGGGTCACAAAAAAAAATAAAGATTTGATGATTTTGCGCGAACGAGAACATTTTTGAATGAAGAAAATGTTGGAAAGAACATGGTAGAAGGAGAACATGAATGAAGAATTAATAAAGTGCAAAATAATCAGAAATTATTTGGTGAATTATGGAATAGTTAAATTAAAAAATAGAGAAAATTGGAGATTTTAGGTGTGAAAAAAAAAAGAAAAAATTAGTGCAACATAAAAAATTGAAACATTAAAAATACAAAACACCACAGAAGTAAGATGCATTAAAATAAATAAATTTAAATGAATCTATCCTTTTAAATTTATTTTTGTAATAAATGAGAATATAAAATTTTAAAAAATTTGAATTTGAGTCGGTCCTGAGAAATAATAATAAGAATTATCTATTATAAGACCTCGTCTAACAAAAGTGCAGAATTGCTGGTTTTAGGTTTAATTAATATTTTGATTCTTTGAAATTAAAATATCAAAAATTAAATTGATCAACAAATCAAAATATCCAAAAAAGATAAAATGATTGAGGATTTGTGGAATTTACAAACGTTCAAAATGTTGTTGGTCAAAATTGTCCACCGATTGTTCATGATGCCGTTGCTGTCTTTGTTGTTCAATTATCAAACTTGGCTCACTGCTTGCCCTTTTTATTTGCTTTTTGGCGGCCAAACCAAAAAAGTCCTCATCCTCTTCATTTATTATGGGAACTTCATCTGAAAATAAATAATATTTTTTAATTGAATAATTTTGTTCTGACCATTTTGCTCCTTTTCATGTTGCTTTTGGCGCAATGCCTTGAAATGTTGTTGTTGAAGGGAACAACCAAAACCCAATCGGCCTTTCATTCGCCTCTTTTGTAGTTGCTTCTTTTTGAGTCGCCGACTTAAACACATCAATTGGGTGGCATCACGAATTGTCTTTAAAAATTAATGCTAATAATTTATTCCAATAATTAATTCCTCACAATTGGGAAGACCATTTCACCATCCATCATTTGTCCTTCAATTTGCCCATTCTTTTCCATTTCCTCCTCTTCCCTTTCTTCACTTAATTCTTCATCATCCGTTGTGTCCTCCTCATTTTGATTGTGCCCAAAATTGGCTGCCAGCTTTTGTAAATGTTTTGCGCTCAATTTCAGCGATTTTCCACTCTGTGAAAAGTCCAAATTTTGTGGGGCCAATTCTTCCACAATTTCCAATTTGCATTGGCAACATTTTTGTGCCACTCCATTCGATTCCAATTGTTCTTTTCGCTCCTCTTCCGGTGTCAATGTCACACTGTCCGTGCTGCCATTCTCCTCCGAATTTTGTTTGTTCAATTTGTTGGAATATCCAAATCTGCAAGTTTCCCAATATTTTCCCCCAATAATCCTCATTTTTGTACTCACTGATCGCCCAATTGCACTTTTTGAATGACATTTTCCACTTCTCCCACCACATTCGTAATCACTCGACTCGACCAACGATGGCGGCTAATTCGATGCACTCCAACCATTTTCTCGGCCATTTTGTCCACTGTTGGAACTACTAAAATATTTAATTAAAAATATTTTAAAAAATAATTTTCACCGGCAGCTGCTTCCAAATCCAATGAATTTTCCATACAACAAACTCGCAATTTATCATAAATGCAAAGGAATGGTGCCCGCTGATTGGGTTTCCGTGGCAAAACGACAAAAAGAATAAGTTGGGCAAAAGCCAACAAACTGCCAATTCCATTTGGAGTCTTTAAAAAATCAAAATTAAATGTGAAATATTTTTGACATTTTTGCTTACAATCAAATAAAAATCCCAAACAAGCAATCCATAGAGGAACCATTCCGAAGAGACAAGGAAATTGGCAATGCAAAGAGGCAATGGAAGAGTGGAAGTTGCCCGACGACGAATTACAACGCGCTAAAATTATTGAAAATATTTTGGCATTTGAAAATGCATTTTTCGAACCAATCCGGCCAATGGAGCTGCAAAATCGGCGGTGTTCAAAGTCATGCAAATGAAACCCAATGGATGGAAAACTTTATGCCCGAAAAAGTGGACCAAAGCAACCAAAGAGGCACAAATGGTCACCAATAGGGCAACTTTGATGGAAATCCAAAACTGAAAATATAATTTGATTAATTTTTGTTAAATTTAATTGAATTATTTACCTTATTTTTGGTCATAAACCAGTAGAAAACAGTGTAGGTTGAGTAAAGCACAATTTGTGCCCCAGTCACGTACAAAACGGTTTGATCCTTTTTCAAATAGCCATAAACACACCAACAAGTCCCACCAAGGACGCCCATCAAAAATGGGGCACCGCTGATTTCGCTGGTGTCTTTTCGTTTCCAAATTTGCCGACAAATTGGACTAAAATTAATTTTTTATTTAATTTTTTATTAATTTTTGTTGCTCACATTCCGCAGAAGAATAATCCAACGGTAGTGATGAATGCCAAAATGGAAAGGAATTTAAGGAAAGTGAATTCCCCATCGAATGCTTCAATCATTTTTTATTGTTGTTATTTAATTTGTTTAGTGCCAAAAAAAATTATTCAGCACCGTCGAATTGCAAATTAGAAGGGGGAAGTGAAATCACTCGGAAGGTAGAGTGAGTCTATAGGTTCAAAAATATTTAATAACAAGCAAAATTGCCTAAAATTTAATTATTTATTATTTTCCCAATTCATTGATAATAATTTGGAATATTTTGGAGATGGCAATGGCTCATCAAAAGAGCAAATATAAAATAAATTTGGGGGAAATTGGGGGATGTCCACCCGATGAAATGACCCATTCCCCCGCCCGATAAGACGTCACCCAATATTTTACATATTTTCGCATTAATGTTGAGGAAATGCACTGAAAGAAAGAAAGAATACACTGAAAATGACCGCTTATGAACAAAGATCACCCCAAAACATAAATTGGAATTATATTTTTATTACAAATTTGGGATTTTAAGCATTAAAAAATGAATGAATTTACTTATTTTGTTTATTAACTCATTTTGGAATCGCATTTTTGAAAAGTGTCATAATTTTAATTTAAGGGTGGAACATTTGATGATATGATTCAGTTTTTCAAGAATGAAAAATTATGATAAAAATTTAAAAATAACTATTAAAAATAATTAAAATTATTATCAATTTGGGTTAGACGAGAACATAAATAAATGAATGAATGAATGAATTGTGGGTGTGGACGGGGAATACCATTTTTAAATAGACACCGGTTGGTCGATTCAATGGGTTTTCGATCCTTTGTGGGTGCAACATTTTCTCGGTTACGCCCCATCCTTACTAAAAATACTAACATCCGGCGAATTTGGGCACATTTCAATGGAAAATATTGCTCATCATCGAATGAAATGGACTGACCAAACCACACAAAATTTGGCTAATTTAGAAGGATATCTATCCAACAAAAAGGCTCCGGAAATGAAAATAAATACGAAGAAGAATATGGTAGGCGATAAAATGTTGGCTAATTATTTTTCCAGGGGAACATTCACCAAAGATGAATCAAAATTTTTCGGGCGAATGGTCGCACAATTTGATGGTTATGGGCATATTTTAACAAGGATATTTCCCAAATGTGGCAATGGTTTCCGGTCAAGGACATCCCAAAAATTGGCCATAATTTGAGGAAAATGTGGATGAACTCTGAGATAGGCATTTCCGCTGGGCCATTTTGGGAATATTTTTGGAGAGAAATATTGAGGGTTGAATGGGAGTAATGAAAACAAAAGCAAAATGGAATAAAATAAACAAATTGAATCGACCAATATTCAACGCTTTTTGGATTGATTTTTTAGGTTCCGAAAAGAATTTATTACGCCTTTTTCCCGGAAAGATTTTAATTCCAGAAAAAATTAATTCCGCCTGTCTTCTGGAAATTTTAATTAATGAAGTGAAAAATTGAAAATTAGAATTTTAAATAATTTATATAGTGAATACACTGAAGAGAGAGCATAGATTATTTTTAACTAAATAAAAAAAGGCTCAGTCAATGTGGATGATCCACTCGAACATTTTTTAACAGTAGTTTTCATGAGTCAATTTAAAGGGAAAAAGTGCAAATAATGTTGGGCATAATTTGTTTGGATGATACTTTACAAAGTTTTGAGGGAAATGATGGAGAATTGAGATGCTTGAGAATAATATATGAAGGGAAAAGGCAATTGGGCCTCTGTTTAAAAATTAGCGCACATTTTTCCCGTGCGCAAGGCAAGGCAATAATGGGCCAAGGAAGATGTAGACGGCCACAATTTTTGGGGGAATCCCTCTTCCCATTCCTCTATTCACTTCATTTTGTCATCATTTCCCCCCAGCACAGCCGGCAGCGTCACTTAAAGCCAGCCAACGTTCGGGAAAAGTCGATTTACTCATTAATGAGTCGGCTAAAAATGAATGGGAAGAAAGAGACTGACTGCTAATCGGCTATATTAAGCGAATGGATGGGGGGGGGGGGGGGAGGGGGGGGGGGATGATCAGCAGATGAGAATGATTAAAGAAGGATCGATTTTGAGGAGAAATTGAAGGAATCAAACTGATGGCCAGGGAAAAAATCAGCTGTTTTTGGAGAAGACAATGTTTATTATTGAGAAAAAAATAATAAATATTGAGTTTTTATTACAATTATAAATGGCCAGATAATTATTTCGATTTATTTTATTGTCCAAATATTATGATTTAAGATAACTACAATATATTTTGTATCCATTTTTTAGTAAAATTTGATATTTCTAATCCAAAGCATTTAAAATGTATTTTGCGAATGGACCACAAATAAAAGATCAAGAATTTATTTAGTCTTTAGTCAAATTGTTGCTGAAAATGATTAAAATCACGTGAAAAACGTAAAGTGATTAAAACAAAAAAGATCAAAAATATTATTCCTGACAATTGCTGTTAGCAGAAATAATGACAGGACAGTTGTGCTTATAGAGAATAAAGAACAAAGAAGGCAACAAAAATGATCTATTTCAAGAAGGTCACAGTTTAGAATGGAAAATTGATGGAAGGAAGAAAATATTTTTGCAGAAGTGAAACCACAAAAAAAATAAAAAATATTATTAATATTCATTATTGGCTTTTTTTTTTTGTTTATTTCTAGACATATAATAACCTCTTCATTATTCTTTCTTCTAATAATTAATTATGCCAAAAAATTTAATGAAAAAAACAGACGTATAATATTTCTATGATGGAGGAATGACCTCAAACCACATTACTGATTTAAGCACATAGAATAGTAATATGAATGATGGATTGGAATTTTGTCTGGGCAGATTCACAAAGAATCTTCAGCGGGTGATTGAGAATAGTGCGCGTGATTATTTAGGTGAAAATTATGCTTTTGACTCCCGTGTCCCGTCTTTTTACGAGAGAATTTGCACTGATTGGACTGCTACTGGACGGACTATGCATATTGATGCCATGAAGAGTATGAGGAATGAGTCTGTTTTGGGTGGAATGAGTTGATTTAGAAGATTGGTTGTGGTTGATTGTTGGTTGGTTGGTCGACTGCAGTTTTGGTTGGGTTGACCAATTCGCGGGTTACTTTGAGACGGCGAATGACGAATGAAGGAGAATAATGGAAGAATTGGGGGTTTCGTTTGGTTTGCTGCAATCATCGGGCGGTGGTTTCATCCTTTCATTGATAAATGCGGAAGAGGAGAATGAATGGGTGGTTGGGTGGAATGCGGACTGCAGCGAGTTTATTAGTGGGTTTGGATTAATCAGCGGCAGTAGCAGAATTTGGAAGGAAATTAGAAGGATAGATTAAGATGGGGATAATGGGGTGGGGATGAAGCCGATTTGGATAGAGGAATGATCAGTACGATCAAATCAAAATTGACTTATTTTATTAATAGCACATCGCTATATGTCTGGATGGAAAAAACGGATCATGGAATGCTGCTTTTATCCTCAATCACCCTCCCAGACATAAATTATTTAAAATCATTCGGTTTTCACGAAGACATGAACAGACAATGGCCAAAAGGAAAAGTGGTCGACATTTTGAAGAGAACATTTTTGGATGTTTTTGAATTATTTTTAATTATATTAAAAAATGATGATGAGTTAATTCTGTCCCAAATCCAATCGAGTTTATATTCGACAATTATTAGTAATAAACAATTTTGAAGTGTAATAATATTTTAAATTCCAAAGTGTAATATTTTTCATTTTTTAGTAAACCGGAACAAATATGAAATTAGTTAAATTACTAAAGGGCAAATAAACAAAATTTTAATGTTTTTTTCTGTCTCATTTACTAAATCATCAATCAAATTTTTATTTTTATTACTAATAAAATTCTCTATAAAATGAGTCCTAAAAGGAAATAATAAATATCCAAATTAAGAATTAAAAAATTCATTAAGTTTTCTTAAAATTAAAAATGAACAAAACAATTTCCTTCTGCCTTTTTTCCCTTGCATTAATTGGTCAAATCATTGCCGACTCCGATGATAAGAATATTATTTGCCGACAAGGTAAAAAAAAATTATAAAATATTTTAGAATTTCAAAAATGATATTTTTATTTTAGCAAAAGATCAAGGCGACAAAGATTGTCAAAATCCAAATGGCGGTTCATTTTTCTATTTCGACACAATCACCTTCCACTGCCAGCCATTCGCCTATTCCGGCTGCTCAGGAAATGAAAATCGTTTTGCCTCGTTGGAGGAATGCAAAGCGAATTGTGGCAAAATTAAACAAATCCCAAAACCGAATCCAAAGATTTTGGCAGTTCGTAAGGAATTCATTACATTTTCATTAATTATATACCAATTCCCTCTTTCAGCCAAATGCGAAGATGGCATTCGGGCAGCCGTTGATCCGGAAGCCAGGGTATTGAATTGTTCCACAGGTGATGCATGCCCGGATGGATATAAATGTGCTGGCGAACTTTGCTGCCCCAGTTCCAAAGGTAAAATATAATTTTTAATATTTATATTTATTATTCCATTAATTTCAGCCACCGTTTGTGAGGTTGAATATGACACTGGTCGATACCAGGCGGCCATCCCAAAACATTCTCCCGTAAGATTGAAGAGCAAATAATATTTAATAAAATTCCAATATTTTAGCTCTACTATTATGACAATTCCATCGACAATTGCAAAATATTCAGCTATTTGGGTGCATTGGGCAATGCAAACAATTTTGGCACCTACAATGAATGCATGAATTATTGCAGTAGAAGAAGGAATGCCAGAGAATAAAATGGAATTTTGCTGATTGATTAAAATCTAATGAATCATAAAAAATGTCATCTTTTTTGTGATATATAAACTTGTAATTTCGAATTATATAAATTTTAAATTCCATTTATATTTTAAACGAAATTATAAATTGGTTATTTTTCTTATAGAATGATAGATTTTTGGGAATTAATCGGAAGTACATTTTTTGACTAAAAACCATTGTGAAACATGTATTATATATATTTAGTGTAGTTAAAAATGTTTTTCAAAAATTTGAGGAAAAATTACCTTTTCTACCTCCAAATTCACCATAAAATCAGGTAGATGACAAATAATATCATTTGTTCCATTAAAATATATCATTTATGAAAATTTCAGATAGATTTATTATTAATTCAATTGATTCATTTTCATTTTTTTTCATCATTAATATTCATTTATGTTCATTTACTCCCAGTAATAGCAAAATACAATCAATTGCATGCAGCTCCATCTTCATAGTATTGAGCACAGTAGATCTGAAGTGAGATAATTGGAAATTATACATTTTAAGTGGCTAAAATTTTAAATAAAATTAAGAAGTTGATCATTTTTGTTTTTAATAAATAATTTCATTATATAATTTTCTATGAGAAGCATTTAGATGTTTGAATGACCAATGCTTTTAATATTCTTTTTCATTTTTTTTTATTTTCTTTGTATATTGTAAATATCAATCCAAAATATTATTTGTTTATCCAAAATCAAAATTCCATATTTTTGGATACAAAATCCATATTTTTGGATATTAAATTTAAAATTTTTGCTGTCCACACTATGTATGTTCTATATAATCACTAATCAGTGTAATGAAATTTGTAACAATAGAATAGATTGTTTTTTGACCAAAGTTCTATAGGAGGATCTTTTATCCAATGGATTGACGAAAAATTGTTTTAATTAGGAAAACAATGAAGATCATTTAATAATATTTTCTTCATACCACTTTGGCATCATTTGTCGCCCAACTGTAGTCATCCTCATGGCAACTGTCAATGAATTTTGACCATTTCGACTTGGATGTGAATCGGCAACATGGCGAATTTGGACCGGTTTTCCATTTAAAATATTTGCCGCCAGCTCGTTTACAATGAGTGTATCTGTGGAAAATAATAGCTAATCAAGCGAAATTAGGGAAAATTTATTAATAATTAGAAAAAATTTTTGTCTAGTTATTAATGAAAATTTGCTTCATTCTGATGGGAAAAATATGAAAAATTGTGAAATAATAAAAAAAAAAATTACGTGTGTCTGTTGAAGTCAGGACAACCAATGCTTTCCAAAATGCACATCACTTCTCTTTTCCAAATAGCTTTGAATGCAACTGCCGTAAAATTTCCGTCATCATCTTCCTCATCAACGACTTCTTCATCGCCATCATAATCATCATATGGCGTTGATGGTGAAAGAGTGGTGGTGGAATTTGTTGGTGAAGGTACATCCGGGCCAACATCCAGGCCATCACCCTCAAATCCGTTCTGCTGTGCATTTAAGCCGATAATGGAAAAGCACAATGGTATGAAAAACAAAAGTAGAAATTGTAAAATATGACGCATTTTTCTGGGTTCAATGAATATAATTTATTTGTACAAAAAAGGGTATAACTCCCATTATCGGATGTTAGGATATTGATGAAGTCGTAAAAAATTTCCTAATTAACCTATGGATGAAAGTTGTTTGGAGATGGAAACCATATTTGTAAAATATTCGAATAGAATAAATGGTGGCGAATTTGGGATTACAATGGGAATTTATAGCAAAACGAATTTACATTTGGGCCTACTAAATTTTTCTCCAAAATTTAGCGGCATAGCACACATTGTGACATGTGGCGTTTTAATTTAAATACAGTTGTAAATCTGCTGGACAAACAGAACAAAATTCATGCCCGATAGAAAAATGGATACACTCAAATTTTATTGGGCCAAAGGTTACAAAAAGAATATTTGTTGGCAAAAAAATATTTGCATTTTGACAAATACAATAAAATTAATCCTAACAGCAGAATTTACCAAATATATTTATTGGTCAGCAGGGCCAAAGGTTGCTGAAATCAAATTTTATTTTAGGTTGTTTAAAATTATGGCAAATAGGCAAATTATTTGAGTACTGCGTACTTTGAGCATTTTATTTGGTAACAAATGTAAAAAATGCTTAAAACCATGTAAAATGGATTTTTTAAGCATTTAATTATGATTCTCTGCAATAAAATAAGGTACTTTTGAATTAAAATTCGTCCAAACTTTGAAAAATTTTTTCTCAAAAATCATCTATTGATGTAAATCAAACCTTCTCTCTAGTAAATAAAAAAGCCATTTTTAGATTGATTTACTCATTTCTCTCACTTGTTGTCTATAATTCGCTGTGCTCAAAGATTCTTGACACTTAAAATTATAAAATGCCATTAATCCGTTTATTTAGTAACCTTGGGCTATTAATAAGGGATTTAATATAACGGTAGTCCAATTTTTTCTTTTATCATCATTATATTAAAATATATATAATTTAGTAATCAAAGTATCATCAAAAATATTTTATTTAATTACATAAAACTTAACAAATAAATAATTTATTTAAATTAAATTATAAATTCATATAACAAATGAAGAGACAGATGAAATGCAAACATTCAATGATAAATCATCAAAATTTTCATTATTTTCCACAACACTAATTGGCCAATTGAATTTCCAATCTGGCACAAATATTCTCTTCATTGGCCTTTGTTCTGTTTCTTTTCCTTCTGCCGTCCATCTTTTTTTATTAAATTCTTCAAAATAATCCGCCTCATTCGAATCTAATTTCAACGAGAAAAACGGCTCCAATTGAATTCCAAATTTTTTCATTACCCAAAATGAAAAACCAATGAAAACATTGAGAAAACCTTAAAAGAAAATATTTCAAAATATTAAAAATTTTAGTCCAAACCAATTGCCAAAATTGCATAAAAGCAAATTGATGGATGAATTCCAGTAAGGAATTTAATTCTCGAATTGTTGGCCGGAAAATTGAGGAAATAAATCAAATTGGAAAGAAGCATGCATAAACCACTAATAATAAAAATAATGATGGCTGATGAACGCCCCTATGATATTGCCTTAAGCTTTATTCAATTTTGTAATTTTTGGTATTTGTTAATTTTAGCCCAATGTTTGCCCATCCAACAAAATGTGTCTGTGTCCTGGGCATCAATTATTTCACATCTAGGGACAAATATCCATCCATTGTACCTTAAAGTCCTATTCATTTTTATTGATTTTATGGCCATAAAATATTTCCCTGTAAAGCTCTAAAATAAAACTAATGATAGCTTTATATGTCAATTATTAGTTATTAAATTCCATGTCGAATATGAAAATGAATGTTAGAATTTGTCAAATTTGTGGTTCATCAAATGCATTTTTCAATTATGGCGCAATTTCATGCCGTGCTTGTGGCGCATTTTTTCGGTAATTTCAAAATTAATTTAAAATTATTTATTTATTTTAGAAGATTTGTGCTGTTGGGTAAAATTTACAAATGCATTTGCCAAAATGGTAATAAAACCATAATCTTATTTAATTAATTAAATTTATTTAAATTTGCAGAAGGTTTTGAAATTGATAAAAATATGTTAATCACAATTGGATGCAAATATTGTCGATTGAAAAAATGCATTGAAAAAGGAATGAAAAAAGAAAGTAATAAAATGGAACTAAATAAAAATAATAATATAAAATGTGGATTGGGTAAATTCGGGGAAAATTATTTTTATAATTTTTGGGCATTTTTAACCCCTTTTTGAATTTTGAGTAAATTGTTTTACATAATTATTAATAAAAATAAATTCCACTCAGTGGTTCGAGCTACCAATTTACAAAATTTCCACCGAGAACGTCGACAATTTATGGATGAGAAAAAAGGTTTTTTGATCAAAAATATTTTTTAATTTATTAAATCCTAGATAAATTGGCAATTTCACCAATTTTTAATTCGGATCAAATTAAAAGCATTGGTGCCAATGATTATTTGGAAGTTTTCAAATTAATTTTTTTAAAAATTAAAATTAAAATTTTCAGAATTTTCACCTCAAACAAATTGTTGAAACTCCAAAATTAATTCAAATAATATTTGGAATTATAAACAAGGCTGTAAAGTATCGGTATTCAATAGCGCCTTTTCCGGTCGAATTTTTTCAACAATTTGACAGCTTAGAATCACTTTTAATTGCGAACCAAAATAATTTATTTGAAAATTCAAATCAGAAAAAGGTAAAAATAATATATTAAAAATTTTCCATTATTTTATATATTTATATTTAATATAATAGTGAATTTTCAAAATATTTCCCAAAAAATATTAATTAATTTTTCAAGGTTAATAATCAAATTCCTCAAAATTCAATGTATGTTGAGGAAAAGGAAATTCAAAAAAATGGAATATTTTCTGATATTATGCCAGTGATGTTTACGGAATTATATATTTTTGCGAATATAGCGAGGGCAATACCAAATTTTAGAGAACTCCAATTTGATGATCAAGTTATAAAAAAATAATTGAAAATATTTTTCAACATTATTTTTAAAGGTAACTTTACTGAAAAATTCGACTTTAGCTACTTTATTGTTGAATGGATATTTCTTTTCGGCTAAAAAACGGTCTGAAACGATGACTCGTTTTGACGGAAAGTGTCTTTATTCAATGTTTGTCAATCATTATTCGGACCAAATGTAAACAAATATTATTCATTATTATTTTTAAATAATTTTAATAGTTTATTGAATGCAGCCAGAAAAATATTCCATTTACCAATTCGGGAATTTATGCACATTGATTTGACCAATGATGAATTTGCATTGCTTTTTCCATTGCTTTTATTCAATTCCGGTGTTAAACAATTTTAAATTAAATATTAAATTATTTTATGAATTTTTCCCGCAGCCGTTCCGGATCTTACACAAAATGGACAAGAAATTCTAAAGGGGCTAGAGGAAAAATATGGGAAAATGTTGCTTGGCCTTCAACAACGACAATTTGGGGAGAATGCCGGCGCATTGAGATATATGGAAACACTTCGACTTCTTTGGTCCACAATTCGACTGGTACAAAAACATCACGAAATTGCTGAATATATTGACACATTTTATGAACCTGGACGATTTAAACAATTGGTGCCTAAGGCTATTTCTCCATTGATGAAGAATTAATAATGTAAAAATTCATTTTATTTAATTAAATATGTACTATTTGAAATTAATCAATTTTCCAATGATGATCAATGTAATTCTAATTATTATTTTCTAAAAAATTCCATATTGATAATGATAAATGATGATGATAATACTTTGATAAAATATTTTTTACCCCACTTTTTATTTTTACCCCAAAAAGTTGTATTTGAATTGATACTCATCAGCTAGTTAAATCGTTTAAAGCATATTTTCAGTTTAGTTTTAAACACTTTTATTTTGGGCCAAAACTTGACATTTTATATACCATTCGATGCATCTCGATGAGATCT
The DNA here is from genome assembly GCA_030063045.1 of Pratylenchus scribneri. Taxonomy (NCBI): domain Eukaryota; kingdom Metazoa; phylum Nematoda; class Chromadorea; order Rhabditida; family Pratylenchidae; genus Pratylenchus; species Pratylenchus scribneri. The sequence continues at coordinate 2,947,039 of JAQSEB010000082.1, forward strand.
ACAAATTGGTATAAGGTTTGTAAGGTCTAAAACTGTTTTCTGATTTATTAGAAGAGTCAAAAATTACTTTTGGGGTAAAAAAAAATAAAAAATGGGGAAAAAATAAGGTTAAAGAATTGTATTCCATAATACTATAAATAATTTATTTAAATATTTAAAATAATAAATTAATATTAAATTTGTGAAAATGAATCCGTATTGAGAACAATATGGGCGATTTGCTTACAAATATTATTTGTTTTTTCTTCTGATTCCATTTTTTGACTCAAATCCTTTTCCAATCCAGCAGAAGAGGAAGAAATATTCTCTGATTGAATGGACAATGAAATTGATGAAATTGTTGGGCAAATTGACGGCCTTCTGTTGAATTTTGCCGCCCAAGATTGCAATTCAGCTGAACCCCAAATTGAGAAGAAAAAGACCGGCAGAAGTGCTACTGTCCCGGCAATCAAAAAGACAATCATCCATTCTTGGGGTGAACCATGTTGAATAATATAATTGGAAAGCAATTTGTTGATAATGCTGAAAATGGCAACAGCACTGAATGCAATCCCACTGATCATTCCATTATAGGCTGGGGCAATTTTCACCAAAGCAGTTTGAACTCCGGGAGTATGCAAACCTGTTCAGGGAAAATAAGAAAATATATATTTGAATAATTGCTTTTTTTAAATAGAAAAATAAATATTTACAAATTAAATTATTAATTAATTTATTTTTTTTATCAAAAAAAAATAACCAGCAAATGCAGTGGCCAAACAAAGTGTCAAAATTGCTGCACTTTCTTGTGAACTATTGAAAAATGGTACAGCCGCTGTGCAAAGGCCAAGTCCCATTGAGCCAATCCCATTGAACCATTTCACAAAACGAGTTGAACTTGACAAATTTTGATTATTTTGAGGCTTTTTTGATGAATTCATTTTTAATTGATAATTTCCTAATTTAATTGGATATAAATATTTAATGAATTTATTTATGAATTAAAGAATGAGGAAGTGGTTATTGTTTTTATCCAGAAAATATTAGTGAATTATTTACTAAAATAATTTAAAGTGGAATTTGTCACATTCCATTAATTTCCGCCATATTTAGTCATATTTTAATAATAATTTACTAATTTGGGTCAAAGTTATTTTTTTAAACTCTTCTCTTCCCTTTAATGCATTTGTCATTAATTTACTAAACAATAAAACAACAAACAAAAGTGTCAATTATTAATTAATTATTTACTAATAAAATAATAATTAGTCATTTTATTAGTATTTATTAAAATATCAAAGAATCTGAGCAATCTTCAATTATTTTTTGACCAAATTCCTCAGTAAATTTCATGTCCATTCAAATTTTATTAATTTTTTGTGTATTTTTATTGCCAATTTTTGCATTTCTAATTATTATTCCGGGCGTTCGACAATCAAAATTCATTTCTTCATTTGCATTTTTGACTTCAATGGCAACCGGAATGGCAATTTTTTGTAAGTCCATTTTAAAAATGATAATATTTTTTAATAATAATTCTTATTAATAAAACTAATAATTTAGTGTGCATTCATTATCCTGGTTGGATGACTTTTGACGGCGAAATTGCTTCAAATTTCCAGGCCAATTCCCATAAATGGATTCATGCTAAATTTCAAGTTGCCATTGGCTTAAATGCCATCAATATATCCCTTTGGAATGAGGGCATAATTGAAATTGATTCAAAAATGAACGATTCGAATAAATTAAATGAAAATTTATTCGGCTTATTGTTATTCAATGAAGAAATTGGCCAAAATGTATCCGAATCGATCAGAACAATTCATCAATTTGAACATCAACAACCTCAAATTTATAATTACAATGAATATTTCCCATTGACTAGTAAAATATTTAAAAATAAAAATAATTTTTGAAAATTAAAAATTTAGCAACTGGAATCGACATTTTGCCTTCTTTGAAATTGGGAATGCCATTTCCATTGCTTAAAATTGTGGAATATTTCGATTCGGAACGGACCGGTTTCACTTTTGGCCATCAATGCGCAATTGCCGGCTATTGGGCCTGTGTTACTCTTTGGTAAATTTGATGAATTTTAATTTATAATTTTGTCCTTTTTTTCAGGTTTGCATTTGCCCTTTGGCTTCTTCAGATCCTCATTCTCATTTTTGTGCCCAATTATTTTGGCGCATTCACAATTTGTTGTGGTTTATGCATGCTTCTTTCCAATTTGATTTATTTCCTCAATTTTCCGGCCAACAATTCGAGAATTAAATTCCTTACTGGAATTCATCCATCAATTTGCTTTTATGCAATTTTGGCAATTGGTTTGGACTAAAATTTTTAATATTTTGAAATATTTTCTTTTAAGGTTTTCTCAATGTTTTCATTGGTTTTTCATTTTGGGTAATGAAAAAATTTGGAATTCAATTGGAGCCGTTTTTCTCGTTGAAATTAGATTCGAATGAGGCGGATTATTTTGAAGAATTTAATAAAAAAAGATGGACGGCAGAAGGAAAAGAAACAGAACAAAGGCCAATGAAGAGAATATTTGTGCCAGATTGGAAATTCAATTGGCCAATTAGTGTTGTGGAAAATAATGAAAATTTTGATGATTTATCATTGAATGTTTGCATTTCATCTGTCTCTTCATTTGTTATATGAATTTATAATTTAATTTAAATAAATTATTTATTTGTTAAGTTTTATGTAATTAAATAAAATATTTTTGATGATACTTTGATTACTAAATTATATATATTTTAATATAATGATGATAAAAGAAAAAATTGGACTACCGTTATATTAAATCCCTTATTAATAGCCCAAGGTTACTAAATAAACGGATTAATGGCATTTTATAATTTTAAGTGTCAAGAATCTTTGAGCACAGCGAATTATAGACAACAAGTGAGAGAAATGAGTAAATCAATCTAAAAATGGCTTTTTTATTTACTAGAGAGAAGGTTTGATTTACATCAATAGATGATTTTTGAGAAAAAATTTTTCAAAGTTTGGACGAATTTTAATTCAAAAGTACCTTATTTTATTGCAGAGAATCATAATTAAATGCTTAAAAAATCCATTTTACATGGTTTTAAGCATTTTTTACATTTGTTACCAAATAAAATGCTCAAAGTACGCAGTACTCAAATAATTTGCCTATTTGCCATAATTTTAAACAACCTAAAATAAAATTTGATTTCAGCAACCTTTGGCCCTGCTGACCAATAAATATATTTGGTAAATTCTGCTGTTAGGATTAATTTTATTGTATTTGTCAAAATGCAAATATTTTTTTGCCAACAAATATTCTTTTTGTAACCTTTGGCCCAATAAAATTTGAGTGTATCCATTTTTCTATCGGGCATGAATTTTGTTCTGTTTGTCCAGCAGATTTACAACTGTATTTAAATTAAAACGCCACATGTCACAATGTGTGCTATGCCGCTAAATTTTGGAGAAAAATTTAGTAGGCCCAAATGTAAATTCGTTTTGCTATAAATTCCCATTGTAATCCCAAATTCGCCACCATTTATTCTATTCGAATATTTTACAAATATGGTTTCCATCTCCAAACAACTTTCATCCATAGGTTAATTAGGAAATTTTTTACGACTTCATCAATATCCTAACATCCGATAATGGGAGTTATACCCTTTTTTGTACAAATAAATTATATTCATTGAACCCAGAAAAATGCGTCATATTTTACAATTTCTACTTTTGTTTTTCATACCATTGTGCTTTTCCATTATCGGCTTAAATGCACAGCAGAACGGATTTGAGGGTGATGGCCTGGATGTTGGCCCGGATGTACCTTCACCAACAAATTCCACCACCACTCTTTCACCATCAACGCCATATGATGATTATGATGGCGATGAAGAAGTCGTTGATGAGGAAGATGATGACGGAAATTTTACGGCAGTTGCATTCAAAGCTATTTGGAAAAGAGAAGTGATGTGCATTTTGGAAAGCATTGGTTGTCCTGACTTCAACAGACACACGTAATTTTTTTTTTTATTATTTCACAATTTTTCATATTTTTCCCATCAGAATGAAGCAAATTTTCATTAATAACTAGACAAAAATTTTTTCTAATTATTAATAAATTTTCCCTAATTTCGCTTGATTAGCTATTATTTTCCACAGATACACTCATTGTAAACGAGCTGGCGGCAAATATTTTAAATGGAAAACCGGTCCAAATTCGCCATGTTGCCGATTCACATCCAAGTCGAAATGGTCAAAATTCATTGACAGTTGCCATGAGGATGACTACAGTTGGGCGACAAATGATGCCAAAGTGGTATGAAGAAAATATTATTAAATGATCTTCATTGTTTTCCTAATTAAAACAATTTTTCGTCAATCCATTGGATAAAAGATCCTCCTATAGAACTTTGGTCAAAAAACAATCTATTCTATTGTTACAAATTTCATTACACTGATTAGTGATTATATAGAACATACATAGTGTGGACAGCAAAAATTTTAAATTTAATATCCAAAAATATGGATTTTGTATCCAAAAATATGGAATTTTGATTTTGGATAAACAAATAATATTTTGGATTGATATTTACAATATACAAAGAAAATAAAAAAAAATGAAAAAGAATATTAAAAGCATTGGTCATTCAAACATCTAAATGCTTCTCATAGAAAATTATATAATGAAATTATTTATTAAAAACAAAAATGATCAACTTCTTAATTTTATTTAAAATTTTAGCCACTTAAAATGTATAATTTCCAATTATCTCACTTCAGATCTACTGTGCTCAATACTATGAAGATGGAGCTGCATGCAATTGATTGTATTTTGCTATTACTGGGAGTAAATGAACATAAATGAATATTAATGATGAAAAAAAATGAAAATGAATCAATTGAATTAATAATAAATCTATCTGAAATTTTCATAAATGATATATTTTAATGGAACAAATGATATTATTTGTCATCTACCTGATTTTATGGTGAATTTGGAGGTAGAAAAGGTAATTTTTCCTCAAATTTTTGAAAAACATTTTTAACTACACTAAATATATATAATACATGTTTCACAATGGTTTTTAGTCAAAAAATGTACTTCCGATTAATTCCCAAAAATCTATCATTCTATAAGAAAAATAACCAATTTATAATTTCGTTTAAAATATAAATGGAATTTAAAATTTATATAATTCGAAATTACAAGTTTATATATCACAAAAAAGATGACATTTTTTATGATTCATTAGATTTTAATCAATCAGCAAAATTCCATTTTATTCTCTGGCATTCCTTCTTCTACTGCAATAATTCATGCATTCATTGTAGGTGCCAAAATTGTTTGCATTGCCCAATGCACCCAAATAGCTGAATATTTTGCAATTGTCGATGGAATTGTCATAATAGTAGAGCTAAAATATTGGAATTTTATTAAATATTATTTGCTCTTCAATCTTACGGGAGAATGTTTTGGGATGGCCGCCTGGTATCGACCAGTGTCATATTCAACCTCACAAACGGTGGCTGAAATTAATGGAATAATAAATATAAATATTAAAAATTATATTTTACCTTTGGAACTGGGGCAGCAAAGTTCGCCAGCACATTTATATCCATCCGGGCATGCATCACCTGTGGAACAATTCAATACCCTGGCTTCCGGATCAACGGCTGCCCGAATGCCATCTTCGCATTTGGCTGAAAGAGGGAATTGGTATATAATTAATGAAAATGTAATGAATTCCTTACGAACTGCCAAAATCTTTGGATTCGGTTTTGGGATTTGTTTAATTTTGCCACAATTCGCTTTGCATTCCTCCAACGAGGCAAAACGATTTTCATTTCCTGAGCAGCCGGAATAGGCGAATGGCTGGCAGTGGAAGGTGATTGTGTCGAAATAGAAAAATGAACCGCCATTTGGATTTTGACAATCTTTGTCGCCTTGATCTTTTGCTAAAATAAAAATATCATTTTTGAAATTCTAAAATATTTTATAATTTTTTTTTACCTTGTCGGCAAATAATATTCTTATCATCGGAGTCGGCAATGATTTGACCAATTAATGCAAGGGAAAAAAGGCAGAAGGAAATTGTTTTGTTCATTTTTAATTTTAAGAAAACTTAATGAATTTTTTAATTCTTAATTTGGATATTTATTATTTCCTTTTAGGACTCATTTTATAGAGAATTTTATTAGTAATAAAAATAAAAATTTGATTGATGATTTAGTAAATGAGACAGAAAAAAACATTAAAATTTTGTTTATTTGCCCTTTAGTAATTTAACTAATTTCATATTTGTTCCGGTTTACTAAAAAATGAAAAATATTACACTTTGGAATTTAAAATATTATTACACTTCAAAATTGTTTATTACTAATAATTGTCGAATATAAACTCGATTGGATTTGGGACAGAATTAACTCATCATCATTTTTTAATATAATTAAAAATAATTCAAAAACATCCAAAAATGTTCTCTTCAAAATGTCGACCACTTTTCCTTTTGGCCATTGTCTGTTCATGTCTTATCGTGGATGGATGTTTTGCGGCCGCAACAAAGCACAAAAAGGAGAAGGAACAACATAGTGTAGTGAAAAAGCATGCCGGACCAAAATTGATGGACGAAACTTCGAGATTTAGTAAATGTTCGGCGGCAGAGGATATGCGAATTCATGATTTCCAAGTGGAACAATTGTCCGGAAATTACACCGATTTGACCCCATATAAAGGACAAATTGTGTTGGTTGTGAATGTTGCCAGTTTTTGTGGTTGGTCAAATTTTAAATAAATTTAATTAATTTTTAATATTTTAGCATTCACTCAACAATACAATGATTTCAATCCATTAATTGAGAAGAATTTGGCCATGGGAAGGAATTTCTCCATTTTGGCTTTTCCCTGCAATCAATTCCATTTGCAAGAACCGGCCGAAAATCAAGAAATTTTGAATGGTGCTTTTTAAAAATAAATTCAAAAATAATATTTCTTTGAAGGTTTGGCCCATGTTCGTCCTGGGGATGGATGGAAACCGCATCAAAATTTGCATATTTTCGGTAAAATCGATGTGAATGGCGATGACCATCATCCACTTTTTGAATTCCTCAAGGTAAACTCAAAATAAATTTTAATTGAGTTTTTGATTCTATTTCAGAATTCTTGCCCAGAAACAGTGAAACGAATTGGCACAAAGGAGGAAATGTTCTACAATCCAATTCGTAGCAATGATATTACATGGAATTTTGAGGTACAAAAAAAGGAATAATATTAAGTCAAAAATATTATTCAATTACAGAAATTCTTGGTGGATGCCGAAGGCCGTCCCCGTTTCCGATTCCATCCAACTGTGTGGCAACATGGACGAGTCATTCAGAAATATATTGACATTTTGGCAGCAGAACAAGAAGGTGGTGCCTCGGATAAGGTGGCAAAACCAGAAAATGAATTGGCAAAATCTGCATAAAAATTGATGGAAAATATATTTTGAATTTGTATAAAAAGAACTTTTAAAAATATGATAAAATATTGTGAAAATATTAATGTGTAATTGTTTTAAATTTATTATTTAATAAAGAATTGTGTAATTCATATTGAGCAGATCCTATAAATGTTTATCTTTCTTAAATTAACAAATAATTAGTAGAGTTGACCAAAGTCAGTTTCCTTTTGAAAAATGGATTAAATTTCAAACTGAAATTTGGGAAATTTTGTTCAATATAACAGAAACGAAAAAAGACATTTTTTCCAAAAACCGAAAAGCAGGTTTTAAAACCGAGACCGTCTAAAAAAATGATTTGATCAACCTTAATAATTAGTAAGGAAAATTAGGATAAGTAATTCCTTGAGGACAAATATTTTTTTTTATTTTAATGGATTTAAAATTAATTGGCACAAAATGTATTTAGCAGCTAAAAGATTAAAGGATTGGCGTTAATTATAGAAGACAAACAATTCTTGAGGTTGCAATAGAAATGATGAGACTGGAAACATATGTGTAATAATAATAAAATTTGAAAAATAGCATTATTTAAAGTAGAGTATTTTATTCTAGATTCGTTTTGTTTTTTCTTCCTTCAAACATTTTTAATTCTAATCTAAATACGTATAAAATTAACAGGCTGAAATTCCCTAGTAGCAATAGCAATCACATTCACACCAGGCATGACCACGGCTACGGCTAAGCCGCGGTTAGCCGCGGCTAGCCGCGGCTACGGGCGGCTAACGGCTACAAATTTTGAAAATTTGACGGCTAAAGGGCGGCTAACGGCTATAAACCCATAGCCGCGGTTAGCCGCGGGATAGCCGCCATCCACAAATTTTCTATTTTTTAAAGAACTTTTCTTAAAATTCCCTCCATCAATATTTATTATTTTTTAATTTAAAAATTTTTGCAATTATTTTAAAATTTTTGGTTAATAATTTGCAAATTTTTCTCAGCGGGATAATTTTTTGCTTATTTTTTCTTTTCTGGTATTTTTTAAAAATTTTTTTGACCAAAAAAATTTTTTTCTAAAATACGGCTAACCGCGGCTAGCCGCGGGCGGCTACGGCTATAAAATTTCAAAAAATAGGCGGCTACGGGCGGCTACGGCTATGAAATTGCCACGGCTAAAACGGCTACGGCTATTGAAAAATTGTAGCCGTGGTCATGCCTGATTCACACCAATTAATTATTTTTCCATAAATATTTATTCATTGTCTATTCATATTTTTTAAATTAATTTTCTTAGTAATTTATTAAATATATGAACCCATCCATTATGTTCCACTTTTTAATAAATAAAAATTGTAAAAAACAAAAACAAAGGCCAGACGAGGAAATTAGTAAATTGAAATGATGAATGAATTAATGAATGATGGGAATATGAAATAATATTTGCGCAGTTTGAACTCTCATCATTACGCCTAATATGGGAAAAGGAAAATCAATTTGTAAATATACTCTTTCCTTAGAATTTTACAATTTAATTTCTAAAAAAAAATTAATTACTTATATTAACAAATTTAGAATCAAAAAAATTCAAAAATGAAAATTGTCCAGAAAAAGTTAATATGGATTTCGGTAATCGGCATCTTTGTTTTATTACCCATTTTATTCTTTATTGCCATCAAGTTCTATAATCCAATACAGGCAATTAATTCAAAATAATCAATTCAAAAATTAATAAATACAAAAATAGGATTCATTTATCAATACTGCAATAACGGAATCCAATGAACTGTCGAATTTAAGCATCGGAGATCCTGGCCCACTTTCATTGATGGATGAACAGATTGGAGGGAATAACAATAATGATGGATTGTCAAATTCAACATTTAAATGGCCTCCTCCATCGGAAAGTGTCCAAGGGCAATATAGAAAGGCGGGAGTGGTTACGGATAATGGTAATTTTATAATAAAATAATATAATTTAAATAATTTATTTGAAGGACTTTGTAGTGAAATTGGAAGGTCGTTTTATATTAAATTAAATATTATTTAATAATATTTTCATAGGGACATATTGATGGAAGGAGGAAATGCAATTGACGCAATGATTGGTACAAAACCATACATTTTTTATAAAAATTTTATAAAATTTTAAGCCAGTTTTTTGTGCATTGGCGTAGTCAATCCACAATCTTCTGGCCTTGGTGGCGGATTTTTAATGACAATTTACAATGCAACCACAAATGTATGACATCAATATAAAATGAAATAATTATTTAGATTTTTAAAGAAATGCCAAACAATTGATGCCCGTGAAACGGCGCCATTAGCATCGAATGCCACAATGTTCCAGCAATTCCCGAATGATTCTTCCATCGGATATCGGTAGGATAATTTTAAGGAAAAATTACAATTAAATTATTTAATAGTTCTATTGCTGTTCCGGGAGAATTGCATGGTTTTTGGACGATATATACTAAATTTGGATCTGGGAAAATTTCCTGGAAACGATTGATTGAACCTTCAATCAAATTGGCACAAAATGGTTTTCCCGTTTCCGCCCATTTGGCCATGGTTTTGCATCAGAAAAGAGTGGAAATCAATGCGAATGATGCAATGAGGTTGAACATTATAATAATTTATAATTTATTTTTAGAGAAATTTTTATGGACAATCTAACCGGCCTACCATTTGAAGAAGGGGATATAATAAAAAGGAAAAATTTGGCCAATTTTTTGGTTAGAAAAATAGTAAAAAATAAAAATAACATTCATGAAATTTAGTTAGTCGAATTGGCCAGTGCAAAAAATCCATTGAAACTTTTCTATAAAGGTAGAATGAAATATTCTTTTCAATATTCTTTAATTTTGAAGGCAAAATTGCGAAAAAATTATCAGCTGAAATTAAAGAAAATGGTGGCGAAATTGGATTCCAAGATTTTGAGCAATATGAGTTAGGAAAAAGAAGGAAATAATTAATTTTATTAATTTATTTAGGACAATAATTCACAAAAATCCATTGGAAAGTGAATTATTAATAGAGGAGGAATTGACTATGTGTGGCCCACCGCCGCCATCCTCATTTGCAATTGTTCAGGCAATTATCAAAATTATGGCTGGTTGGAACGGGAATTAATTCGGAAATTAAATTAAATTATAGAATTTTACCATAAAAATGTGAATTTGGACGATCCATTGGTCTATCATCGACTCATTGAAGCACAAAAATTTGCATATGCCCAAAGGACAAAATTGGGTGAGCAAATAATTGGCACCATAAAAATAAATATTTTAGGTGATTCAACATTTATACAAAATGCTTTGGAAATTAGCAAAAATATAACCAAAAAGTTTTATAATGTAATATTTGTTTAATAGCTAAATTATTTTAAAGTGAATTTGCCAAATGGATTGCCTCAATTGTTCCTGACACGGCTCAACCTTTGCATTATTATTCTCTGGATTTGAGTGCACAAGTTCCGGATCATGGTCATATTATCAATAAATATTAAATAATGGAAGATTGAACGCAATTTTTACCTCTTTTTACTCCCTAATTATTTTTTACCCCAAGAATAGTTTTTTACTTCTACCAGTAACCGGTTTTGATCCAATAAACTTTATAAAAATTTGTAAATTTAAATTTACTCATCGAGACTTATCGAATTGTATATAAATCGTTAGGTTTTAGCTTTAATTTAAAGTCTTATTAAACCAAAAATTGGTATGTAATTCGCTCAGATTCGATTTAAACTAAGAAATTTTTTTGTTAAAATGTTCATTTCTGTGAAATCTCTATAACTACAAATTGGTATAAAATTTAAATTTGTATGGTCTAAAGCCGTTTTCTGATTTATATAAGTCAGAATATTATTTTTGTGGTATAAAAAATGAAATAAAAAATATTTTTAAATTTTCAATTGATTCTAATTGATTAATAAGTTAATAAATATTAAATTTTAGGTACTTCACATGTGTCAATCATTGATGCCCAAGGGAATGCCATTTCGGCAACAAGTTCCGTCAATCAATTGTTCGGAATTGAATAAAAGTATCAAAAAATAATAATAAAATTTTAGACTTGGCTCAATGAGAATGTCACCAACATTTGGTTTAAAAAATATTTATATTTAGTAAATTAAAAATTCAGGAATAATTTGGAATGATTCAATGGACGATTTCAGGCAATTTTATTCAATTTGGAAATATTTTTATTTCAATTCAGTTCCCCAAACCGAAATAATTCATATGGATTTGCTCCATCGCCAGAAAATTTCATTTCGCCCAAGAAAAGGCCAATGTCCTCGATGAGCCCAACTGTATGGAAATTTTAATTTTTTTAATTATCAATTATTTTAGATTATTTACAATAAAAATAAAGGGAAGGTAATTTTTTGTAATTTCTGAAATTTTTTTATTAAAATTTTAAAAAAGGTGAAAATGGCTATTGGAGGTTCAGGTGGCTCCAGGTTGGTTTATTGGGATAATAAAATTTAAAAAATATTTAATAAGGATTATTTCGGCAATTGCACAATCTGTCATTCGGGCACTCATTTTTAACCAGGCAGGCTTTATTAATTTTATTCACAATTCATTTTTTAAATTTTTAGACTATCAAAGAAGCCGTGGATGCTCCCCGTTTCCATAATCAATTTTTGCCACATGTCACGTCAGTCAAAAATTTTTTTAAATATATTTTTTCTTCCTTTTTTTAGCGAATTTGAGCGTTCAATTCCTCATGTAAAATTTAAATAATATTTTAGATTTATAAATTAGTATATTTATAAATATGATTCCAGGAAATGATTAAACATTTGGTCAATGAAATGCATCAAAATATGACTGGTTGGAATCTTTCAAAAATATTTATATTTTAATTAAGTGAATTAAAATAAAAATTGTTGAATATTCATTTATTTTTCATTATAATTCTTTTAGTGGTTGAAAAACAAATTAGCATTGTTCAAGCATTGCTTGTGACCAATAATGGGTTTATTCATGCAAATAGGTTTTCACAACTTTTTATTTATCCCATAAATATAATTATATTTTCTCATCAGTGATTTTCGTCGGAAAACAGCCTCATTTCCAGCTGGATATTGATGACCAAATAATGAAATAAATAATCAATTTAAACTACTTATGATATATGATAACCATTATTGAAATTATTTTAATATTATTTTATTATATTTCTTAATTTGTTTTGAAATTAGTTATAAATTTTGTATTTCCATTTTGATTTAAAACATTTGAACATATTCAAACTCTATTTGAGCTTTAAGAAGCATCCAATTTCCAATCCAACTCTCAAATGTAACCCAAATGAAACAAACACAAAAAATATACATCAAGCTAAATATTTCACTTTATCTTTTTGCTTTCACTAATTGTTGCTTTGCTGCCTTTTTTTCAACCAAAAATAGTAATAAAATCCATTGTTCCATATTTAATTTTTCCCAGTTAGAGAAGAGATAGATTGGCAATAACTTAACAGCAATTATGATACGACAAGATTTGGAGGACTTGATGCTCAAGAAAATAATATATTAAAAAATTCATTATTATTTTGAATAAATTTTTGTTGCTTAAATAGATAGAATTTTTGATTTTTTGCAGTCTTTTTCCCATTTCTTCATTATTTTGATATTGATATGGAAAAGTTTTGATTATTGTTCATTTCATCGATTTATTCTAATTTTCAATAAAAAGCAGCTATATTATTTTCAATTTAAATCAAACCTTAATACATTCCCTTTTAAATGCACTTCACTCCAATAATTCATACCCTCTCATTTTTTTGTGCAAATATTTGAATATGAAATTTGAAATTTGAGGGAAAGATGGGGACCAGAGAGAACAAAATTTTGTCCCAAAAATCCACCTTTTTATTAAAATTGAATAAATAGAATGAAGAGAGGAATGGACGGTTTTATATTTATGGTGAAATGGCCTTCCATAAAAAATTGGCCTAGAATAAATTAAAATCGAATTTATTCGGGAATTATTGGCCGTCTGGGGATGAAGAAATAATCGACCCCAATAATACCCGTCAATACCGAGGACCGAGATTCCGCTACCAAAAAATAAAAATCCAAAAAATAAATTAAATGATAAATATTTCAGCTATCATAAAAACATATTTTTCCAAATTTTTTTAGACGTTTTTTATTTTTCAATTTTCATTCTTTTGAATTTCCAAAAAAATTTTTAAAATTAATTTTTCAGGAATTTTTTTTCCTCTCATTTAAAATTTATTTATTTTCGGGAGAACAATTCTTCATTTTTTCCATTTTGGCCTCTCCAATTTTTAGCCAATTTTCCTTGCCAATATTCGGCCAAAAAATGCAATTTATTATATTTTATTTTCCCACTCATTCAATGAATGAATGAATGTGCATGCACAAAAAACATTCTTTCGGGAAGTTCTTTTTTCAAAAAATTGATATATTTTAATTTAAACAAATATTTTATTTATATTTTACTAAAAATATCGATTTTATTTTTTTTAAAATAAATTTCTAACAATAAATATTATTAAACAATGCAGCGAAAAATTGAAAATTATTATTTTTATGGGCCAATTTATTTTCATTTGTTTTCTCTTTCGAAAATTTCGCGCATAACAAAAATTCAATGATTTTTTATTATCCCTTTTTTGAAAATTTCAAAATATAATTATCCTCTCTTTTAGTGAAAATTTTTTCAACAAAAATAATTTCATTTTTTAGCTATTGTCTTCTGAATAAAATAATAATTTAATTTAACACCCAAAAATTTCAACAAAATTGATTAAATTAGTAATAAAAATGAATTTTTTCTCGCCTCCCCCCTCGCCCATGCCCAATGGACTCCCATCGATGTCCTCCTCATCCACATCGTCGCCATTTACGTTTTCCCAGCTGCCACCACAAAAACCGCCCCAATCCCCAATTCGAGTTCAATCGCCGCCAATGGGTGTTTTGATAGAAGAGGATGAAGAAGAAGAAAAGGAAGAAGAAGAGGAAGAGGAAGAAGTAATTGGAATAAAGGAGGAGACGAAAAAGAATGAAGAAAATGTTGCAGAAAAAAGGGCAAAATTTCGGCTCCATTGAGAATGAAATGGCCAAGGATATAGAGGAAATCGAAGAGGCAGCCGACAAAATGGCATTCATTGAGGAACAGGTGATTGGATGGAAATTTGAATAAATGAGAGGGAAAGGGGAATAAGTATTATCCCTATCTATGGTCAATCAAAACCTAGGTAAATAAGCCTAAATTATTTATTTACATTTAATTCATTTGAATGTTCTGTTCTATTTATGGCCAAAATTGACCTTTAATTTTGGAATTTTTGCCCATATTACTAAAAAATTAAATAATTTTGCATTTTTCAAGGACAGGGCAAGTCAATTTTATCCAAAAATGTCATATTTTATTCTTTCGGGGCTTATTCATTCTAATAAGGCAAATATTAGTCTCCATACCATTTGACGGATTGAACCATATTCTTTTGGCCAATAATAATATTAAATCGATTTTATTTTGGCCCTTTTTACAGCGTGCGGTCTTTTTGAGCCCGTGGATTTTTGGGAGAGGCGAGCGATTATTTTTCCCCTCAGAAATCCTTTCTATAAGGGTTTTTGTTTTTATTTCCGCAATATTTGCATTTCAATATAACAAAAAATAATTATTTTTGTGCACATTATTCTTTTTAGGCACTTCGTCTGTTCACTTTGTGCGACAAAGATTCAAAAGGATTTATTGTTCGATCGGATTTGGAACATCTTCAATTGTTGATTTCGGCGGAACAATTTTTGCAAGTGGAAAGGGCATTCGATTTGGCCGATCGGTATCGAGTAAATTTGGTCTATGAGAAGGACTTCCTCACAGTGATAAGTAAGTTTACAATTAAAATTAAATTAATTAATTTAATATAGAACCGTTTTTGCTGGGAAAAGGCACAAAAAGTTCGCAGAGGATGGAAAAAGGTGGAATAACCGAATTCCGGAATATTTCCCTGGACACGGACAGTGAAAGGGTAAGGATCTATTTTTAGGTATTTTGAATGATTTTATCAAATAGAAATGTTCATCCGGTGAAGAATGGTCCCCGACCCGAAAATTGACCATCGCAATTGACAGTGGCCCATGTGAGGGCGGAGGAGGCGGATTGGCTGCAGCGAATTTGGGCCGAGATGAATATTCGACGACGACCACAATCAGTCCAATGGGCTATTTGGGCGGCATTTCGCCCTCTTCCCAATTGAGTGAATATTGGCATGGCACAAATTCAACAAATGGAGAGAGACGAACCACCGGCGGAAGTATTCAAATTTTACAATAAAATAATAAATGGGAATGGGAAAACATTTTTGCCGGTAGATTTAAATTCTTTAGCGAAAAGCTAAATTAACTTTTAAATCTTTGATCCTAAACTTTTGCCATTCGATTGAACTTATCGAGACGCATCGTTTGGCCTATATATTTTAATGGCTTAGATCAACTAAAAATTTTAGATACCAAAAATCAAAATATGGTTTAAACGGTTTAATACCTTGAAGTTATTCAAATCATGACAATCAATATATCAATCGACGAATCTTGATGAGTTCTATTTAATGGCATACTAATGTTTATATGGTCTAAGAACAAGCATTAGCAATTTATCCTATAAAAACTGATCTTTCGGCAAAAGAATTGGCAATGGCACCCATAATAAATGGTTTCAAATTATAGGAATGTTTAAATATATACATAGAATTGGATAATGTCCGAAATTAGTGTAATGAATTCACTTCATTTTAATATTTTTTGTTAATTGAAACGAAATTTTAAAAAAAACAATTTTTAATTTTTTATTCCTCTATTACAAATAAATGGAACACTTACAAGTCAATAAAAATGAATTAAAATCAATTTTTGTTTTAGGCTATTCCCCAGGCAGTCAAAGTGGCATTTCGCTTCACGATGAATTACTGTTGACAAATCCAAATTTGGGACATCGATATCAACATCAAAATTCGGCACCAAACAATTTTGAGCGTTCTTCAAATGGAGTAAATTGAAATAGGATATAGGAGAATTAAAATATTTTTATAATCAGATATCTGCCCATGTTTTGCTACATGAAATAAAATCACCAGGGTCGACTTGTTCCGAACCAATTCCATTCAAGGAGGCCGAATTTATGCAACATTTATTCACCAGAAGGACCACATGTGGGAATCCAGCTGTCAGTTTATTCAATTATTTTTTATCAAAATCAAAAAAAAAACATTAATTGATCAATAAATATTGATTATTTTACGAAAAAAATCTAATTTATATTTATTTTTTATTTCTTTAAGAGTATTTGTCCGGAACGAATTTTCAAAGTGGTTTTTGTTGGTGATTCTGCCGTCGGAAAAACTTGCTTTTTGCATAGGTTTTCTTTAAAAATTTAATTTATTAAAAATTGATTTTAAAATTATTTTTCAGATTCTGTCATAATCGTTTTAAACCATTGTTCAGTGCGACAATTGGTAAATTTATTTATGAAATATTTTAACAAATTTAATCAAAATTAGGAGTGGATTTCACTGTTAAAACATTGTCCGTTCGTGATCGACTCGTTGCCTTGCAATTATGGGACACTGCCGGACAAGAACGGTAAATTGGAATGAATTTTTTAATTTATTATTTTCCAAATTAGTTTTCGTTCCATCACAAAGCAATATTTTCGGAAAGCTGATGGCGTTGTCCTCATGTACGATGTTACATCGGTATAATAATATTTATTTAATATACATTATTTTTATTTGAAGGAAACATCATTCGTAAATGTACGAAATTGGATTGAATCAGTGCGGATTGGCGTCGATGATGGATGCGTTTTATGTTTGGTTGGAAACAAAGTTGATTTATATCCAAATGAACATTGCCGAACGATCACATATCAGCATGGAATGGATTTGGCAAATGTATAAATTCATTAATTCATTAATAAACAACTATTATTTATTATAACCTACGGTATTCCTTCTATTGTTCTGAATAGCAATTTGTAAATCAATACTGTAGACCGAATACCGTAATAATATCTTTTAATAAGGAAAAGATTTGATTATTTAGAATATGTTTATTGATATTTTTAAATACAACTTATTTTGCTAATAATTTTAATATCATTAAGGAATTTGACATGCTTTTCTTCGAGACCAGCGCATTCACCGGCCAAGGAATTGATGAATGCATGCAGGCATTAGCATTGTAATTTTTTTTGATATTTTTATCAAGCCCCAAGATTCATAGATTAATTTTAATTTTTAAATCATTTATAAAAAATGTTAATTAGCAAAGAGATAATTATTTTCTAATTAAAATAGCTGAAAATTTTATAGCTAACTAATAAGAGACCAAAAATTAGCCTGCATTTTTTAATTCGAAAATAAATTTTAAAATAGGAATAAATTAATTTGATAGAGAATAATCACTTAAATAAGAAATTACAAATAAAAAAATAAAATATTAAACATTTATTAATTTCATTTTTAGACGCCTCCAAATTCGGGAAGATGAGCATATGGATGAATTGATCAAATTGGAATCAATGATGGGTGGAGGGAAAAGAAGTTGGTGCTGCATTTAAAAAGAGGGAAAAAAACAATTTGGGCAATATTTTTATTCCGTTTTATAAATTTGATAAATATTATTTTTATTCACCAATATTTTTTTCCTCTTTTATTCATAATTTTATGAGCACGAATTAGGCCGATCATCGCCGAAAAAGTAAATCGTATGGCTTCAAGTGGTTTTGGTATAACTTGAGCTCAAGGTGAAGAAGATAGAAGGGGTTTAAGTAGGATGAGACGGAAGGAAGGATGGCTACGCGCATATTTTGGTGATGAACAAGGGCATTGGATGAGGGGGACAACCCTCAAGCACGACCCGCAAATTGATTGGGAATTGCGCATAAACTTGGTTGCGCAACCATCTTATTAAGGAGAGACCAAAAACGGAAGGAAAAGGTTGAATTATTGATAAAAATCATTAAGTCCAAAATGTACCCTACCAATCCACTATTATTTCTATTTAATTTTTTATCAATTTTTCTGCTAATTTTGGTATTTAATAAATATATATTTAATTAAATAATTATAAATTTAGGTTCGAATTAAATGCAATGAAATGCTCGAAGGTTTTTGATTAAAAATTCATTAAAATTTAATTAAATTTTCAGATCGAGAAGTTGTTTGTTCCTCAGATAGAATGGTTGTAAATTTGAGCTTTCGGAATCCATTCAATGGGATTGTATTTGTGCAAGGCAAATTCAACAATGAAAAGTGTAAATGGCGAGGAAATGGTGGACATTATTTATTGGTCCCTAAATATATTTATTATTAAAAATTATTTTGACAAATTTAGGTAATTTTGCCTTTAGGCCGACCATCATTTTGTGGAATTCGATGGGATCCAGTCAATTAATATTATATTAATATTTTAATTCAATATTTTTTTAGATTATTGGGGAACATTCCGTAATGTTAATTTTGTCCTCCGATGCACAAATATTGACGCAACAATCCTTGTCATTGTCCGTCAGTTGTGTTCACGCTAGAAAAGAACAATCATTGACATTGACAATTGGGTCACCTTCAATTGATTCTGGCTTCAGGACAATGTTCAAAAAATAATTAATAATTCTGAATTTAATTTTTAAAAATTATTCCAAATATAATTAATTTTTAGTGACCGTGAATCGATTGCATCTTTGCTTGGAAGAGCGCCAGCAATCCCGGCATTCTCCTTACAAATTCGGGATGCCCATGGATTGGATGGACAAATATTAAATGAAGCAGCAATTGGTCAAAGGTGAATAAAAAATATAATTGTAATATAAATTGTATAAATCACTCATAGATTAACATTGGATGCCTCACTCAGCGACAACAGTAATATCATTAATGTTTTAATAAAAATATATATTAATTAATTAATTAATTATTTATTATTTAATTAATTAATTAATAATTATCCTCTCCTCTTTATTTAGCATTTTATGATATATTTGTTCATGGATGCATTGCTCATGATGGGTCAAGAAATTCGGAAGCATCAATTCAAATAATTGATGATAATGGGTACAAAAATACAAAATTATTATTTATTTATTTTTATTTTTTTCAAGTTGTGCAATTTCCCTGCCTCGTGCCGTCGATGGGCCAACAATGATTTCGCCTCAAAATGAAAATGGAGGGAATGGCCATCCAAAACATGTTTTTGTCTATTTTTACGGATTTCAATTCACCACCGGTCCAATTGTTTATTTTGAATGTCAAATCACTCTTTGTATGGCACCGTGTGCTGTGAAAGTAATTTTAAAACAAAATTTCAAATTTGATTGCAATTAATTTGCAGCAATGCAATGAAAATTCGGCCATTCATGGCAGCACTTCGGCAACAATTTCGACGAGAATTGTCAAAACTCAACTGAATATGAGGCCACAAATACTTCAACCAATTTCACTAGGTAGAATATAATTAAATTAATAAACTGTTGATTTTTCCTATTAGCTCCTCATGCTGAAAAATTAATCGGCGAAATTCAACCCAATAAACAACCAATTTATGCCAATTTAATAAATTGCACCAATTTGGCATGGCTTCTGATTCTCTCAACATTTAGTGTCCTTCTTTGCATTTCAATTTGGACAATTTTCATAAAATTACACAAAATTATCACCGGAATTTATAAAGCGATAAAGGCGTAAAAGATGAATTCAACAAATTCAAATTATATTTATTAATAATATTTATTCTCTAAAATTGATATTTTATTTTTTAATCTTTTTTGTAAATAAAAAATAAGATTTATCATGAGATTGTCATTTGTCATGGTTGATCGATAAATAAGGTATTACACCCTTAGAACCATTTTTCTATTTTGGGTTCAAAACTTTTAAAATTGGTTAAATCTGTGCCAAATCCCAAATCATGAATCAAAAATGTGTCTCGAAGAGATCTATCAATTGGTTGTATGTTTTGGTGGACTCTGGGTCAAATAATTGAACTGTTATAAATAATTTTTTCGCCGTTTTAAATATTTCTCATTAATTAATTATATCAACAAATTCGAATAGTTTTAATAAATTTTTCAATTTTACGCTCATTATTTATAATAAAAAAATTTAAAAAATATTTGAATAATAAAAAGGTATGAAATATATTTTTAAAAAATGAATAAATTTACTATGAATTTAACATTTTTATTAATAAAATTCCATAAATAAATTATCTAATCTGCTTAAATTTTTTAATTCAACGGTAAATCAACAAGTTCCTCAAGCCATGGATAATCAACTCGGGTATCTTCAATTTGCCGGACCTTATTAATTGCTTGCCGAATATTTCGAGCCATATCGGACTCCATTTTCTCTACAAAAATGAGAATGGTGAAAAATTTTATAGAAACTGTCGACATTAATTATTTGTCTAAAAGTATGGTATGCTCACAGAAATGGAGCCGAAATATTTTCGGGTATCTCAAAAATTTTTTTAATTGAACAAAAAATTAATTTTTATACCAAAAAATAGAGAACACTTTTAGAATATAATATAAGTTTTAAAAGGAATGTACATATATACTGAAAATAAAACGAATTAATTCCTCCAATTTCATTGTTAATTTTTTCCTTTAATATTTTCCATTTTTTCTTCAGATGTAGTCAGCTGACATTTCTCCACATTGGAACTGACCCTTTTTTTATTTTATTTGGCCAAATAGAATAAATTCGATATGCCTTTGAAAGTGATCATGAATGTACCACAAATTTTTGACACCTGTTGTTTTATTTCCCCCAGAGGACATCAATTTTTGCAGCATTTTTAATGATCAACAACACCGCACATTTATTTAATTGATTTTTAAAATATATTTATATTTATTGTTTAAATATTTAGCTGATATTTTAGCCATTTTATAAAAAAAATTCTGAAAATGGTCCATAATTTTGTTATATATTTGACCTTCCTATTTTGTGTAGGATCATCTCAAGGTTTACATTCTTTCCATTAATTAAAATAATAATTTTATAGCATTACGTTGCTATTTCAAAACAGCCGCTGGCCCCAAATTTGAGATGGACGAATGTCCATCAAATACAAATGAATGCTTCACGGCACGATGCCGTTCCCAAGTGGATGGAAACCGTGTTGGTGGTTGGTTGAAATTAGATAAATTAAAATAATAATTTTTTTCTATTAGATATTTTAATTTTTTTCCACAAAATTCCCATAATAAATTAATAATTTAAGTATTGGCTGGATGTTTCACACGAATTTTTGCCACAATTTTCCAACCAATGTTCCAACGGCATCATGCCTGCGATCCACCACATTTTTGTTCCTATGATTTCTGTAATTCATCGGGAAAGCAAAAACATCGAGCAGAAAACAATGCCGTGGGTGCTAAAAATGGTGGAAAATTCCAAATCATTGGTCTGCTGATATTTTCATTGGCAACAATAATGATTTTCTTTGTATAATGCTCAAAAGAATGAAGAAAATTATAAATGAAATGAATCAACATTTGTTGCAGCCGATCTCGTTTTTTAGTTTCCACTGACCAGAAATAGTGTGGTGGCAGACATTGTAGTTTGTGACTAATGGCCATATCTCGGCTACTAGGCCACCTAGAGCAATATTTTTTTTATTCTTAGCCCTTAATATTTTTAAAATATATACAATCCGTTACAGAAATTTTTCCTCTGTTTTTAGTATAAAAATTTTTTGGTCGATTAAAATTTTGAAAATACCCAAAAATTCTACTTCTGTTAAAGCCGATGTGTCTGTCGGCTCCATTATTGTGAATCTAGCTTAATTCCCGACAAATTCATTTTAATTAAAAAACTAACTCAAATTTTCTTTGCTATGGGCCCACATCATTGGCCATAACCGCGCATTCATTTTGCTCCTTTCCCGATCAAAAATTCTACTTTTTGATTTATAATATTTATAAATTGTTAGCATATTGAAATCCTTAATAATTCTAAGATGATCTCTTTCAAAATATTTTGAAAAATTTGGCAAATTCCCCATCACCGGTGGATCTTCAAAAATGAAAAACAGGAGGCCAAGCAAATAGGCTTCAGTCTTAAAAAATAAATTATTTTATATATTAATTGTGTGCCAATTTTTTTGTCCACAAATTTTAATTTTTTTTTTTTTTGCCGACAAACTTAAAATGTTTTAGGAATCAATTTTCATCTAGCATTTGACAAATTATTTCATTTTTTATGAGCTCACTGAAATGCTTCGATTCACATATAATATATAGTTTGTCTGATTTGGTTTAAAACTGATGAGAAACCACTAAAATCATTTAAAGTTTTTGGTTTAAAACTCGGTTATTGTTAATGTCAGGCTAAATCAGATAATAAAATATATATGAAACGACTCGTTTCAATAAGCTTTACAAAAAGGTAAATATTTGCCTGGTGTAAATCGCTTCTTAAATTGTTATATAAAATTTATCTAAAAAATATTTTCCCTAAATTGTCTCAAATTCATATAGACATTCAAACAACCTTTCCTGGCACTTTTTTGTCGAATAAATGAGTGTTAGTAAATGTATGCCTTTCACATTCATCCAAAATTGTTTTGAATAAAATTTGCAAATTGCTCGCCAAATCGTCGTCAGTGCATTCCATCAATTTTTTTGTAATTATTTTAGCTCTTTTTATTGGCAATTTTAAAATTCTGCTATTCTTTTTTAACAACACTTTTATTGACAAATTTGACAAATTTTCCCTCAACTTTTTGGGAAATATAATAAAATTTTATGCGGAACTTTTTGCGTGATTTTAGGGCCAATTAATTTATAGTTTTTATAGGAAACAAAATCTTCTTAATCGACTTTTGCTAGCCATATATTTTTAATAAATTTGACAACTTTTATCCCTGATTTGTTAAATTCAAAGATTTTTGGATTTGATTGGAAATTACAAAAATTTCTGACCTAAAAGTGAGAAAATAGTCAAAAATTCGATAATTCGGTTTTAACTTTATGGCCAATTATGATTGATAAGTAATTTTTGAAAGGATTAATACAATGGCTAAAGAGAGCTAGTCATTTGCAAAATTCGGCAGGTAATATAAATTCATATTTATTCCCTCACCTTTTGTTGCTCTTTTTCAATTGTTTCGAGTTCATTCTCCACCATTTTTTTAATATCATTTACATTTATCAATGATTTCATTTGAATATCAAAATTGTTCCAAATGTTTTTCTCAAAATCGCCAAATTGAAAATTCTTCAATTCATTGGCTTTTTTAGAAGTTTTCGCTTCCAATTCTTCTACAATTTCATCCTTATTCTTTTCTTGTTTGTCATTTACAATCAAGATTTCATATTTTATCATGAATTTCAATTTATTTTCATCAGTTTCATCTATTATTATATTGTAATATTCCCTAAGAATATTTTCATCAATTTCCAATTCCTTTTTATACTCATATTCCTGTTTTTGCATTTGCCCAATTATCCCTTGAGTGTATTTGATCATTTTGATTTGCTATCGGCATTGTCCACAATTTGTAACAAATGAATCAGCCCAATTCGTTCCTTTATGCTTTGATCGTTGACCATATGTTCAAAACGGTTCCTACCCTCTATTCCATTCGTCTCATCCAACCAATATTTGAACAAAATTCTTGAAAAAATTAAATTTACCAAATTTTATCGAAAAAATGAATGATCTACCGCATTAAAGGAATGTTTTGTTAGTTTTTTTATTACTTTATTCCCTAATTAACACTATTTTTGAATCTCTTTGCGACTCTAATAATAAAATCCCTCAAAAAGTCATCACATGGTTTCTAATTGAATAAATTAGTAGTCAATTTTCGAACAATATCTCCCTGGCTGAGATCCAACTACCACCCCACCAGCAGCAATCAGCACACCCACTTATGGAGATCTTTGAGTGCCGCAACAAAATTCTGCTCTCTTTTATTTTGCTTCTTTTCCTTTTTATTACCAAATTTTGCCAATTTCCATTTTTCCATTTTCCCAATAATTTGATCGACCCCTTCAAGATATTCCCCATTGAATTGAGCGAATATTGGCTTTCCCCGGGGAGATGCCAATAAAAATTGATTGCTGAAAATCTGTTACAAAAATGAGAAAAATTAAGGAAAAAATAACAATCACACATAATGTGGAATGTGAGCCAAGTCCAGCCAAGCTGCCAGCATTGCGCCTTCCACCGATTGGAAGGGGAATCCCATACTTGGTGGTTCCATGAAAACATAAAGGAATTCACCCACAACTCCAATTTTTTGAATCATCAAATTCGACATTAGCTGTTGATTTCCTTGGAGTTTATAGAGGCGAGCTAATTTCAAAAGGGAGAAATATTAAAAAGTCGAATAAAATTCATTTTCATTTACCATTAATTAAGCCAATGGAAAGGGTGGAAATGAGGTAGAATAATAAATGGGTGAAAAGACGGTTCACCATTTGGGTCAACTGCGGGAAATGAGTGAGGTCGGGATAACTTTGGCAGAATTTATCTGAGTGAGCATTTTTGACTTCATAAACTCTAAATATGAAATAAAAAAACAAAATTGGATGAAGGTCGAATGGTTGGGTTGGTCGAGAATTTGTCGATCAAACAAATAAGGGAGAAATGAACCTATAGCAAAGGGCTTTTAGAGGAGAGAAGCACAGAGAAAAGCTGCTGACATTGCGCGCTGCTTAAGATGATGTGGATTGGCCAAAATGGTTATAGTAATTAAAAAAATATAATCCAATTTATATAAACAAAATTAAAACATAAAAATCAATTAATTCAAACAATATTCTCCCAAATATTTGTGTAATCCAATCGACTATGTTTATCCAAAAAAACTTTGCTCAGCAAAACCATTTCCGTGAAATCTTTGTCCACTTTATTCTGAATATAATTTATTATTTATTCATCAATTAAATCATTAATCTAACCGTCAAATCCCATATTAATAACATTAATTTGCCAAAACGAATTGGGACTGAATCGAAGTTTGGGCCAGAATTATTTTGGCACTGATGGCTAACAAGGGAATGAAGTTCCTCGAAAAGTGCATTCAATTTTGACTCAAATTGATTTTCGGATACTCTGTTCACTAAAAGAAATAATTAAATAAATTTTTGATGAATTAAAATTGACCACAATTCCAGAGGATTATTCCAACCATTGCGGAAAATTCCATTTGGGAAACGCCCAATGGTTTGTATCGATTCACGGTCATATCCAAAATAAAATTGGACAAATTCTTGGCCATTCTTAAATTAATAAACTTATTTATTTTTTATTGAATTTGTTCCAAAACTTTTTCTGTTCGTCAGCTCCAATTCCGACGGCATCGTAAGATTCATCATTGGACAAATCAAAAACAAGGCCTGGATAAAAAATCAATTCGGTTAAATTTTCACGGTTCGGAAATTTTTCCATCTTCAAAAATAATAAATTTAAAAAAATAAGTAATAAAATTGGTAACCGTCATTTCCAAAATGTGAAAGAAACCGAAATGGCAAATGAAATCGTGCATAATTCGGGTCTGGATAATAATTAATTTATATTTCTGCCCTTTTTATTTTTAATTTACCATTTCAATGCCAATAATGCCTAATAAGGGCTTTTCCTATTCATCCTACTCTAACCCCACTTTTTGCCTAATCGCCCGTGCCACCCAGTATCAATCAAATATTGCCTCAATCTATCTTTTTAAATCCACCCTTTTTCCTCTCTATTTGCTTTTTTACCCTAAACATTTTATCAGATTTTCCGCACAATAATAAAGAATAATTTAAAGTCGAATGTCCCTTTATCCCTATCTCCCGTTCATTGGGACACTGGGTACGACTTTAGGCCATCGGCGAATGCCCGAGACGAAAGACCGCCCTGCTCTTTTTCACTCCAAATAACTTTCGCCCTAGATTTTTAAAATAGATTAGGACTAATATACCTTTTGTTCCTTTGTGAAAATGTGACCAAATTCGGGTAATTCACTTTTGACAAATTCCAAATAAATTGGTGCACTAATTCGATCCAACATTGCCGTTTCATTGTGCGTTACGCGCCTCAATGTGTCGCCCAAGAAAACATCCAAACCCAAATGCTGCACACAAATTGCCCTTAAGCTTCCTTTGAATATCGAAATTTCCTTGGCAATTTTTTGTGACATTGGAAAAGGTGAAATGCCAAAATGCTATTAAAATCCAATATTTTTATTTTCGTAATTTAAAAAAAAAACTTTTATAATAATTGAAGAATTTTGCTGATTTTGTTGTAATATTTCGTATTGAGATTGAGGTAGGATGGGTGAAACTGCCGATGAAGAGGATGAAGTGGGGGGATTAACAATTTGAATATGCCTCTTCCTTTTTTGCCCAATTCTGGTGCGACCTTCTGCTGCTTATTAGTAATAAATTTATAAATTTAATAAAATTATTTTCTAATACTTTTTGTGGTCATTCCCATTTGAATGCATCTTTTAAATCGACAAGCTCGACATGAATTCCTCATTCCATCTTGGGGGATAATCTATTTATTTTTAAATGTTTCTGGCCAAAAAACCTTCATTAATTGGACAATCATTTTGGGCACGGCAAACATATTCTTTGCCTTCCTTAATTGATCTCCGGAAAAAGGCGGCACAACAACGGCATGAAAACACATCGAAGAAATAGCCTTCACCCGGGGCATGGCAAATCATACAGGAATGGACTTGAGGCATTTTTTGATTGAAATTTTAATTAATTTCAATGGAATGAAATTCGAACTATTTTAGGAAAAATAAAATATTTCCAACTATTTAGGGGTAAATTTGAAGGGACCAAAATGAAAATGCTCTGCGCTGAAATATGGCCAAACCCACCCGGGCCCTCTCTTAATCTTGTGATGGGCAAATATTCGTATAAATCAATAAATGCAATCGAGCGTTCTATTAGAGTAAAGGGAAAAGAAAAGA
The DNA here is from genome assembly GCA_030063045.1 of Pratylenchus scribneri. Lineage (NCBI taxonomy): Eukaryota > Metazoa > Nematoda > Chromadorea > Rhabditida > Pratylenchidae > Pratylenchus > Pratylenchus scribneri. The sequence continues at coordinate 2,974,414 of JAQSEB010000082.1, forward strand.
ATGAAAAGAAAATTTGTGTCTTCTTTATTACAAAATTGTTATCGCTTTTATTATGGCCAAAAATAAAACAAAAGTATAATCGAAAATTTCCAGTCAAATTGGCCAAACCCTAAATAGACAAATGACATCGCAGAAGACACTTTATGAATTTAAAATGATTTCATTATGGAAAATAAAATATAATTTTAATTTGAATTAATTTTTATATTTTCCTTTTCTTCTTTATATTATTTAATTGTTGACTTATTAGTATATTTTCCAACGTGGATGACGATATTTTTGATATGTCTGGGAGGATTTTTGTACATTTTTAAAATGCATTTAGAAAAAGGAACAAAAATGTGAAAGAAATCATTTTTTTCTCGCCGACATTCTTGATTCGCCCACACCAATGGAAATTGTGTTAATTTATTCCATCCATTCATTGAATAATGCATATATAAAATAGGGCAAAATTTTGTTGAATTCTTCATTTTTAACTATTCCTAAAATTGTCCATTTCCAAAATCCCCATTTCTTTCTATTTTGATTATACTATCAAAATGTTTTCCATTTTCTTCCTTCTTGCCTTTTTCGCCATCAATTTTGGTGATGTCGGCGGCAATCTTTTCTTTGATGCTCCCGTTGATCCATCGGCCGAATTGGAGGCGGATTTGGCATTGGCCGGCTTAACACCAGCTGATTTTGCCTATCCCCCAAATTTGACTCCGGATGAGCATTTCAAAACATGTTGCGATTCCATCAATTTGGGGGTTCCACCCGGTTAGATTGGATTAAAATTAAATTATAATCCATTATTTTTTAATAAGCTTGCCAATATCCACCCGGTCAATTGTCTCCAATGCAGCAGGTCAAAGTTGCGTTGAAATTCCGCCAATATATTTCCTGCTATGCCGGCCATAAAAACAATCGCCGTAAGTGATTTGTTGTGGTTAATTCTGGGAATTGGTGTATTTCCGGGAATACACTAGGCGCTGAACTGGTAAATTTCGGGTATCACGACTTCTAGAAATCATATCGACTTGAGAGTAAGCTCATCGAAAAGGCATGATCGATTTATTTCAATTCCTGACGAATTTATGGATTAGGGTTAGGGCTAAGAATAGGGCGCCGGAAGTGGGATAGAAATCTAAATGAAAATGTTATTAAAAAACCTCAGAACAGTCTGAAATTGAAATTTCTTATAGTAAATTGACCAGGCCAAGTCGATTGAGCCTATCTAGAAATCGAGATTCCCGAAATTAACCAATTCAGCGACAGCTGTGTTCCCGGGAATACACCAATTCAAGAATTCACTGTAACATATATAAAGAAGTAAATTATTGAAAATAATTCACAGAATGTTGCAACAATGCTGGAGTCCAACCGGATTATTGCGCGGACATTTGCGATGGGGCCAATCCACCGGCTCCTGCCGTCAAATATCGTAATTGTGAATCGCAAAAGGGCAAAATTGCGGAATGCAACAAATTGGCATGGGGACCGAATATTGTGCCGCTGCTGAAGGGAGGAGCCGTGGATGAAGGAGTGAACAATTTGAACCTTTACCAATTGTTGACCCTGGACATCCTTCTGAAGAACCATCACAGTTTGGAGGAGTTGAAGAAGATGATGGTGGCGGCCCAACAGCAGCAGCAGAAGCAGCAACAAGCTTTGTTGACGGTGCCAATGCCGAATTTTAATTGAGTGAAAGAAAGAGGGGAAGAAAGAAGAAACGGGGAAATGATGATGAAAATACAATTGTCATCAAAATTGTGAACAAAATCTTTCCTTTATTTTCTAATTATTTTCGGGAATAAATTGATTTCAAAATTTGTTCCAATTCTGCTTTATTTGAAAGAAAAATTAATTTAATATTTTTTCGTTTTGCGACACCCCCACTAAAATTATTAAAAATGGCTTAATAGGGGTAATTTTGGATGTTGATCACAAATCTGACAATGAGAATTGAGCTCATTTTTTGGTATCACGTCATTGATGTGAACTACGTGAAATTTAAATTTAAAATTGAAAAAGTTAAAGGTCCTCCTTGGGTCGGAATTCGAAAAAATTTCAAACATTTTTTCGGCCAAATTATAGTTCAATTAATGTTTCTCGATGAGATGCTGGCAAATTTTCAATTGGTTTCTTATATAGGTTTTTGAATTTTAAAAAATGTAAAAATATGTTTTGAAAATTGATTTTTATATGGACTGATAGAGAATTTCTTGCTCTATTCAATGATATAAAAAACATTCTAAACCATTCATCAGGCGCCGAGCTATTTTACTTCGCCAATAAACGGCCACCTCACTAAACGTCCCGCTCCGTTGAGAAATGCCCTTAGGCATCATTTCCCTCATCAATGCACTCTTTGGATTTTCCCTTCTTCTCTTTAAAAATAAAATTGAAATGAGCTCGTTCGGTAGTCGGCTTGGTCTAGTGGTATTGCTCCCCGTCTTTGGGAGCATTACAGATCCACACTGGGCTGGGTTCGATCCCGTTGCGACCAATCATTATTGGATCTAATGGTTGGGTGGCTATCTTTGTGCAACGTGGCTATTGGAACGGTCAGAGCGAAACTGTGGTGGAGTGTCCTTGCGCTGTCTTTGCGAGGCCTCTGCTTCTGGTCATAGTGAAGCCCTCCAATAGGACCACAGGTCAGGTGGAGCATCAGTTTTGGGTTCCCTGCCGGGTTCTTCGACTCTGACTAAATGTATCCATTCTGTCTTGTAAACGGGCAAGTGTGTGCTCGGTCGCGGCCCAAGTGCGAGAGGATCAGCCTCGTACGTAAGCTGGCGGGTGTAGAACTTAAGTGCTAGTCTCTCTGATTCGGGGATTAGCCGGGTGATAGGTTTCGGCCTATCCCCACTACATTAATGCACTTTTTTGGTTTGACTTTTAAAAGTTTTTTTTTATAATTGCGGCCCATAATGATGTTGAATTTTTAATTTAATTATTATAAAAGAATTTTAAATTTAAGAATTGTTGAATGATGAACATATCTCATATCTTATGTTGTATAATTTTACAATTAAAAAAACATCGAAAAAATATAAATTCTTCTTGCATTTTAATTGATTCATTTCATGTAAAATTCCATGTAAACATTCATTCAGTCAATGACGTATACACAAAAAATAAGCTCAACTTGGTGCTCTGCAACCTTAATTATCCATATGAGGCAATTTTAATAATTTTTGGTTGGACTATTGCAAAACGGTACCATTTATTTATCAGGGGTCATTGCCTTCCATAAATTCTGAATTCCGTAAATAAGAACTCAAATTATTATAATTAATTTTAAATATTCTTATTCCCGCCCAAATTGTCCTTTTCCACCGGAGCGAATTGGCCAATCAAAAAATAATAATATTGAATTAAATTTTAATTCAATCTATTAATTAAATTTTCTTTAGTAAAACAAAGAGGAAGGAAATGGCGGAACAAATATTTATTAATTAAATTTATTAAAATACGTAATAATAAATTGGATGATTTTAATTTTAACAATACTAAAAGTTCAGTGCCAATTTCATTATTTTCATTTTTGAGATTGTCGAAGTAGAAAATAATTATTGCTCATTGTTTTCATTTTAGTAATTAAATAACCATATAATAAGTTCTGAGAAGATTAATCAAATTTTTAACATAAATGGCCAAATTCGTGACCGGAAATATAATTATTTTTCTATTTATAAGGAACTATTTTTCCTACATATTAACCCATTTCCAATAATTGCGAATAAATTTATACAAAAATTGTAGCTTTTTTTTATTTATAATTAAATATTTTTTGCCATTTTTCTTTCAAATTAGCCCATTTACAAAAATTGCAATTTAGCAAACGGAAAACCTTATTTGTCTCCCAAAATCGACTTATTTTTGCACCAAATTTTTCCTTCTCCCAAAATCGACTTATTTTTGCACCAAATTTTTCCTTCTCCCAAAATCGACTTATTTTTGCACCAAATTTTTCCTTCTCCCAAAATCGACTTATTTTTGCACCAAATTTGGGGGAATTTGAATTAAACCATATAAAACGGGCTTCCAACATCCCAAAGGTGCGCAGAAGTCAAGAATGAGGTGCGCGGGAGATATAGCCGGACAATGGGGGATTAAGGTGGATAATGGAGGGGATTAAGCCGGATTAGGCTTAGTTAGGGGCTAGGGATTAGGGTTATGGTTAGGGGCGGCATGGGATCTAGGGGCTAGGGGTTTAGGGGTTCGGAGCACGCGGGATATAGCAGGATATAGGGGGATTAAGATGGATATAGGGGGATTAAACCGGATAAGCCTATTTAGGGGCTAGGGTTTAGGAATAGGGGTTCGGAGCATAGGATTCTCGCGAAGCCGGAAGTATAACAGCCAAACCAGGACCCGCGCCCATCTATTTGTGGGCTTAATTGTGCCTAATCCCTCGATATCCATCTTAATCCCCCTATATCCGGTTATATCCCGCGCACTTTCTGGGCCTTCGTCCCACTTCCCGATCTTCCACTGACCCTCCGGACCATTTCCCATCTATTTCGGGGCTTAATCCCCTATTATCCACCTTAATCCCCCAATGTCCGGCTATATCTCCCGCGTACCTCATTCTTGACTTCCGCGCACCTTTGGGATGTTGGAAGCCCGTTTTATATGGTTTAATTCAAATTTCCCCAAATTTGGTGCAAAAACAAGTCGATTTTGGGAGAAGGAAAAATTTGGTGCAAAAACAAGTCGATTTTGGGAGAAGGAAAAATTTGGTGCAAAAATAAGTCGATTTTGGGAGAAGGAAAAATTTGGTGCAAAAACAAGTCGATTTTGGGAGAAGGAAAAATTTGGTGCAAAAACAAGTCGATTTTGGGAGAAGGAAAAATTTGGTGCAAAAATAAGTCGATTTTGGGAGACAAATAAGTGGCACGTATTTAGCAAATTATGGCTACTGAAGAAAATGATGAAATAAATGAAAATAATACGGTAAAATTAATATTTTTAATTATTAATTTTAAATTTAATTCCAATATAGTTGTATTTATTGTTCAAAGATGACCGGCCTTGTCCACTTTTCATTCAACATGCCATCGTCAAATTAATTTATGTGCCAATTGGAATGCTCTTCAATTTGGCTCTTCTCTATGTCACATTCCGTTCAAAGTGATTCAAAAATAATTATTTTTCAATATTTTAAATTAATTTTTAGAACATTACGAGGGACTGCCAATTTCTTATTGGCACTCAATTCTCTCATTGAAATTTTACATCAGTATGGACATTTTTTGCCCATTTATATGGCATTTAGTGGACTCAATTTCCTCAAATACCCTTTGGCTATCCGAATAAATACAATGGCCATTTTTGGCCTTTTTGCTGCTGGACCATCGCTGCTTTGCACCGGAATTGATCGACTTTTTGCAGTCACATTTGTTAAATTGTGAATATTTTTTGAATATTATTATTTTTGTTTAATTTTTAAAGATATCAAAATATAATAAAGTCCATTTATTTGACGGCAATGACCATTTTTTGTTTCATCTATGCATCATATGTCACATTTTTGGCATATAAAAGCTTTGATAAATTTGAGGATTATCAAATCACCGGAAATATGGCCGATTTATTGCAGGTAAAATATAATTAATTAAATATTTAAATTTAATGAATATTTTTAGGGTGAAGCCAGCAGTTTCCATTATCAATATTCATTTATTATGAATATTTCAACTGTGGCCATTTATTTATTGGTTGGAATTATAATTCGTATAAAATCCTCAGGTATGTGAATGATACCAATTTCTATTCCCCATTAAATTTAGATCAAAGCAGTTTGCGCATTTATCGTTCACTTTTTTGCATAATTTTCATCAGTGTTGGCGGCTATTTAACAATGCGAATTTACACCACTTTTGTGATTCCAAATGTGCAAAAATATTGGTCCCAAGTGACAATTTGGTCCATTCGCCAATATTTGACCATTCCAATGAACACAAGTGCCGGCTCAAATGCCCCAATTCTCTATTTGACTAGGTAAAACATTTTTTCCTCAAATTAATTTGAATTCTTTTTTTTCAGCATGGAATATAGAAAAGCATTTCAAAAGGAATTTAGTCGAATTGTTACTTTCCTTCGAGCCCATAAATTGTTAAAAGCTGATCAAAATGCGGCAAAGAATAATGTTCAACAAACAATTGGACGAAATGATCCACTTTTCGTTAGAAAATCCACTTCAACTTTGAATTCACGATTATATTAATTTAAATATTGAATAACAAAATAAATAAATGTCGCCAATGAGAATTTCGGAATGAATGAGTGGACTATGGTAATTGATGTCGAAAATGGTTCAAAAACGATTGAAATTTATTTAACGGAAAATGATTTAAAATACTCTAATTGTTGCATTATAAATTGGTCATTTGAAATTCAATTGCATTTTTAATATTCAAAAACTCTCTTATATAAATCAATCCTTTTTTTCTTCCTATTAAAATTTTTTAAATTATAATTTCAATATTCGAATAATAATAATTTATTTATAAAACAATGAATATATCATTAGCAGAAAATGACGTTTTCTATTTTTTAGTGAATCGATTTGTTGCTTTTCGTCGTCCTCCCTCATTGGCTTCTCCAGCTTTTTTGATGAAGCTTGGGATTTGGAGAAGCCACATTTTTGTTCATCCAAACAAATAATAATATATTTCCTCTTTTATTATTGCCGAAAATGGGCCAAATTTAGGCTTGGCCAATATGAGGGGCCTATGATGATAGAAAGAAAAGGTAAACATCGATTCCCTTTCTCATTTTGGCCCAAAGGCTGATAAATCAATTTGATTAAATATTTTTTTTTGTTAAATTCCAAAAATATTCTATCATATATTTTTTGCTAACAGATTTATTTCCATTTTATGCAATTTTCATTGAGGAATATTCAAAAATTTTGTACATTATTTGCCTTTATATTTTATTATTTTCTATGCATTTTCTCCACCATTTCCGGCCAATTGATTCAAAGGCAACAAATTTGCGCAAATTCGGGACGATTTATGCAGGCCTATTGTTTGGCCGATTTTAATTGCAATTTTGGGAGGCAATTCGATCGAATGGATCCAAGTGAAAATCAAATTCTTTTTATATTTAAATTAATTTTGAATTTTAAAATACCTTATAACCTCTTTTAAAATCGCGTGGAGAATTTTAAACCTCTTAAAAATTGAGAAATTTTGGGGTCTAATTCCTTATTATTTTGTCGATATTTTTGTACAAATTATAGTGGATCTTTTAGAGCTTTATAGAATTAAGAAAATGCATTAAAAAATTTTTCAAAGTTCACCCGGAGAAGAAATATATTTCCTCACAAAGTAGAGACTGGGGAATTAATAGGAGGGGGATTTTGAAAGAAGTTATACGGTATTACAAGTTTATTTTGATTTTAAGCCCAAAGGCAAATTTGCATCCGAGGATGGTGTTGTTCCCAAACAACCACTCCAAAAGAACAAGTCAATGTTTTTTTGCAACAAGACCAATTTTGCCCTAGTGGAACATTCAATGTTGAATTGCAATGCCAAACAAATGAAGATTGCATTCGATCTGTAGATAAAATAATTCAATAAAATAATTTAATTTATTTAATTAGAGTGGAATTTCGCGCACTCCATTTCCAATTCTCGAATGCGGTGGGCAGGTTTAAAAATAATTAATTTTATTATTTATTTTAATTTATATATTTAAAAGGGTTACTGTTGTACATCTCGACGATATCAAAAACCATTACGGAATGGCGATTATTGCCTAAATGGTGGAATTGCCAATGGCAACCAATGCCAACGCACCGAACAATGCCAACAAATGGGAGGAGGAATTAATGGTCAATTTTCGGATAATAAATTAACTAAAATAATGTTTTTAAGACGCAGTTTGTATTGACAATCAATGTTGCAGTCGAAGGGATGGTGCTGGACAATTCGATGATCCAAATCCGAATATAAATCCGAATCCGAATTGGAATAATCAACAAAATGGAATTTTTCCCAGCAATATTCTCTGCTCAAATGGAGGACATTTTACGGTAATGGAAAAATTTTTTGTAGAAAAATTTAAATTATTTTTTCGTCGACAAAACTTTAACGGTTTCGTAAGAAAATTTTGCCAAGCAATCATAGCATGTTTTTAGGCTCATTAACCAGCCTTCATTCTTTTTTTTATCCAATTAGAAATTAAGTCTTAAACCATAAAGTTAATATGGTTCAAATGGTTAAATCAAAGGGTTTTTGACCAAATCAGACTAACATATGAATTTATGTGCCTTATTTAGCTAATAAGCTAAATGATCTACCTGATGAAAATCACTCCTAAACCCTAATAAGCCTGTCGACAAAATGAATGTAATTTGCTGACAAAGAATTTAAAATTTATCAACAAGAAAATGACACTCATTATTATAATATATTTAAATAATCTAATTAATTTAATATTTATATTTATTAGAATCAATATTGTACTGGGCTATTAGCAAATGAATGTGGGAATTTGTATCAAATGGCGTGGACAGCAATTTGTATTGATGGTCGATGCTGCACAACTCCATTGAATGCAAATAATCCGGGTAATAAATTAATGGAATACATTTTAAATTATTCTATATTATAAGGTTTGAATGATTTTGACCGTGGAATGGCCATTTGTTCGGGTTATCGCCAACAATATATTCGTCGACATTGCCAAAGTCCATCAAATTGTGGTTATCCGTCCACCGATTTCACTTGCATTTCCGGCTATTGTTGTGCCCAATATGGTGTTGGGGGCAATTGGAATAATTGGAATGGTAATAAAAATAATAATAAATAATAATTAATTTAATTATTTCCCCCAAAAGCACCTTCTCCTGGCATTCGACCAAATGGGCCAAATGGATTTTGCCCTGCCAACGGACAATTCCCTCGTTTTATGGGCCAATCATGCACTTTGGACTCGGATTGCCCTCCAAATTTTGATTCCCGAACTCAGGCACAATTAATGGTCAAATGCATTCAAAATTGGTGTTGTGCCCCAAATTCACAATTTGGCATTGGGGCGGGGGCATGGGACCAAGGAGGTGGAAATTGGATTGGCCCAAATCAAAACCCACAAAATGGCCTAATTCCAATTAGAAATGTTCAGGGTTTTGGAATAAATATTTCAATTTGAATTAATTTTAATTTGAGGTTTTTGTTATGATGGCTCACAAAGTGATCGACAATGTTTGAATGGCAAAGATTGTAGGGCGCAAGAGAGTTGTACAAACAATGTTTGCTGCCAGAATAGAGGAGATCAAGATCAATGTAATTATAATAATAATTAATTAATTTTATTACTATAAATACGGTATTACATCTTTTAGTGACCCCGGGGCTATAATTTTTCAAAACCCTCCAGAAGAAGACGGGGGCTTCTATTAGAGAGGGAATATTATTTTTCCGAGAGTCTCAAAAGAACAAAAATTTATTTTTTTTTACTTTTTCATCATAAAAAGCCCAAAATTAGACTATTATTAGAGGGAGAATGCTCTTATATTTTTCAAATCGGGGGGCAATAATAGAGAAAATACGGTACGTTAATCTCCCTTTTTGAAGATGCTTGCGGTGGACTTCAATCAATTGGGCAATGCACATCAAATGGATATTGCACGAGGGGGGAATGTGTTTCGGCAAATGTTTGTTGCGAATGTCAATTTGGGCAACCCCAATTGGACATTGCCAATTGCAGAAGCGGGGTATTTAAAATTATTAATTCATTAATATTTAATTTAATTAATTTGTATAATGGAAAAATATTTAATTTATCGGAAAAAAACTATTTAATTTGCAGAAAATCCATAACTAGAATTAGGTTTGGGATTAAGTTTAGGATCCAGAATAAGTTTAATATTGGGTCTAGTTAGGGTAGCAATTTTAAAGAAGTCTAATTTATCCATATTATATAAAAATATTATTTTTCGACTTAAAAATATTTTCTGCAAATAAATATTAATTACAATTTTTAATCCACCAGGGTTGCCACCAAGGCTATATTTGCAATCGAAATGGATTTTGCTGTCCCCAATGTCCGGGTGGTGTCCTCCCCTATGGCAGTTGCTCTTTGGGAAGGTGTGCGCCTGGCTTTTCTTGGTAAAATGAAATTTTTTCAAGAAATTTTAATGAATTATTTGGCAGTCGTCTTGGGAATATTTGCTGCGAAGGTGCCCCAAATGAATTGCCAATTGGGATTGGTGGAAATGGAAATGGACTATTTTAAATATTTATTATTTTTGGTTGGATAATCCCGGTGCATTCATTTTCATTATTTATTTATTTTTTATTATATTTTTATTACAATTATATATAATTAATTAAAATTCAATTTAAAAGAAAATTAAAAAAATTTGTTTTGCTTGATTGAATATTAATTAAGAATAATTATTGTAAAAATTAATTTCGTCAATTCATTTTTAATGTCAAATTTGGCCCCGATTGAATTTGAACATGCACAACATTTGAATTCGATTTGTCGAAAATTTTCTCAATCAACAATTTTACCATTGGAAAATCTTTGTTGATTGCCTTTCGATATTCCGTACTTAAATTAAAAGTATAATATTATTTTAAATTTTTAATATTTAATTTTACCTGCAAAAATACAATACCACCGGATTTATTCCCGTAATAATGGAAATAATTGGGGTATACATGTTTCCAATAAAAATGCCTAATTTTGGTTCCAAAAATGGTCTCAATATCATGGCGATGCCGAAGAAAAGCCAACCAAATACCAAAATGGCCATAATCACAATTAATGAATTGAATATTTGACGAGTCGATTCATTTTCATTCAATTGTGAATTATTCGAATTTAATTGGTTTTTGACTTTGCCATTTGTATTGGAGCGCACTGAAAAATTTGAAATTTTAAATTAAATTAAAAAACAGACATTTAATTAGAATCCATAAAACAATATAGGCGAAAATGGAAAGGCCAACTACAGCGATTAAAAAGAACATATTCTCTTTTATTGCTACCGCATCAAATCCATAAGATTCGCCGGTGTAGCAATAAACCATTCTTAAATAAAAATTATATATAAGTTTAAAAATAATTAATAAAACATTACATATTTTGATTTTGTAATGTTCCCAATAAAAAGCGATAGGCAAAATAAAAAGAAATTGGAATTGGAATGGCCACAATTAGGCAAAAAGTCCATTTTATTGGATTTGGACGCAACCAATTAAAATAGCTGAAATAATTAATTAAATTAATAAAATAAATAAAAATTACAAAATTGGGACAAGAACGGCCAACAATCGGTCAATGCTGATGAAAAGCATACAAATATAGGAAATTATATTGCCAATGACTCCGTGAATTTGAAGCCAAAAACAATTTAGGACAAAAATTTTCTGTCCAATTGTGAAAAGAATGACTGGCAGAATTGTACAAGATTGGGTCATGATATCGCCGAAACAACAAATTGCCAACAAATAATTATGGCATTTTCGTAATTTTCTGTCAATGTAAATTAGTAACGCTTTAATTTGTTAAATATGAGAACCCCAAATTTTCCCAATTTTTGAGGAATTGAAAAATAATTCCTCACGTGGTTTTATGGAAAATATTTTCTAAAACCTATTTAATCCAAATATGAATTAATAAATTAGCTATTTTTGTGTTGTGAATAATATGGGTTTTAAGAATATTTTTCCGGAATATTTTAATTTATTATTAATAGAAATTTCTTGAATTTTTACCTATTTCGAATGGTCAAAAGGATGATTGCGCCATTCATGGCCATGCCAATGATGCAAATTACCAATGAAATTGATGTTATAGTATTCTTAAATATTTGCAAATTTCCATCATCCATTTCTAGAAAATGTGCAGATTATATAAAAAATACTTGTTTTTGTTAGTTAAACATAAGCTTGTAATTTTATGTTAGAAATTTGATAGAAATGTGGCGCGAATGAAACTTTTGAGTAAATTTTTAAAATGAAAATTAATATATGTTAAAAACATCGTTGGAATCTGTCCTTCCTAATTAAATTTATTTGTTTTGCTATCCAGCAAAGTCGCACAAAATATTATGGCAATTGGTAATGGGGAAGTTTCGCCCATTTTATTTAATTTAAATAATTTATTATATAAGTACAAAAAATGAATTTGATATTAGGAGGATTTAAAATTTAATTATGATGGCATTGAAAGTTTACATTACACTTCTGATGTCTGCTCATTAAATGAATTTAATGATATACATTGTCTCATAAATTCTTCGAAATTTCATATTTTTCGGAATGGTTAATTTGACGTAAATAATAATAAACAATTAAGAAATACCGCAGGACTCATTCAAATTTGTAATTATTTATATGTGACCATTAATTTAGAAATTTTTTGGAAAATTCATTTCAATTTTGAAATGAGGGCAATTATTATTAGAAGAATTTTGAGTAAATTAATATCAAATGAAGGCCATTATAAATGAATGGAATGAATGAATGGATGATGCCATTAATAAAAATCAAAAAATTAGCATTTTGCAATGAAATTCAAAACGAAGTTTAATTTGCCAAAATGTACAAATTCCACAATCCTTGACGGGTTTTGTTCTATTTTTGGTCCAATAAGAAAGGGGCTGGGGATAATTTGGGGTTAGGGCCAAGTGCGCCATTGTCCTATATGAGGCAACGAACAATGATCTATGAAAGATCTTCGTTCCTTTTATATCTGAAAAGTGTTCTATTTGGGTCTGAAATGTGTATCAATATCAAAGTCCAATGGAAGAAACTTTTCCCGTATTTCACAGGCACTTTACGGATCCCAAAATACTAAAGACCGAATTATTGCAATTTTGTTGAGGCATCAACCATGGTCAAAATTCTTTGCTTTCGTAGACTTCCATGACTTCGATGCTTGTGGTTTTAATGACAGAATGAATAGAGATTGGCTCGAATAAAATGGCCATAAACGTCAATATCGATTTATTTTATTTAGAAATAATGCTACTAATTCAATTTATCATCATCATCATCGACCTTGAATTCTTCAGAAAAATGGTATATTGGCATAAAATTGTCAAATTCGAATATAAAAAATTATTCTCATTTATATTTTTGTATCTTTGTAATTTGTATTGCACATGGGAAGAATTTATGCAATTCTTTTTTATTGTTCCATATTTTCACACAATTTGATGGAATAAAATAAGTTTCATTTTACCATTTTCTCACTGAAAACAATATTCCTTTCCAATGAATTAAAAAGCATAAATGTTCATTTGGGCGAATTACCATTCCTGTTAGTTCAAATATACACAAGCACATTTAATTAAGTATTCATGCTTTCATTAATTAAGAAATTAAATTTGAAATTTTAATTAATAAATTAATTAATAAAATAAAAATCATATTAAAAAATATTTGTGTAATTTGTAATATTTTACATTAATGCGATAAATCCTTTATTTCGACTAAATATCATAGTAGTAGAATAATATTATTGCATTCCAACCATAATATTATTCATTAATAATTTAGTAAGTTGACATTTCAAAAATATGTTTTATTATTATTATTTATAGCCTTTGATTTCCATTCTTAATTAAAATTGGCATTTTCACATTTTGTTTTCTTCCTTTTGTGACTTTGACAATTCCCTGTTTTGTATGAATTATTAAAAATAGCATGCAATAATATTTAATATATTCAACAAAAACTTTTAATATTAAAGTAAGCAGATACAAATTCATCTTTTCGTGTTTTGAATTTAATATCTTTTATTTGTTATTGGAATAATTTGAAATCATTTAATAGAAATCCGTGAAAAAATTATTGAAAAAATGAATTTATTAAATTTATTAGTAGTTTTAAAATTAAATTTTATCATATTTTGCTATTCTCTAGACACTAGTACATTTTATAAGAAAGCACTTTAAAATGTTCCATGAATTAATTATTTTTTGCAAATCTAATTAAATATCAATAATCAAATTTTTTAGTGTCAAAAAATTTAAAGGTAGAAAAATTTACATTAAACTTTTTTATGGCCATAAAACTTAGCCAAATTATGGTTTACTTTGTCTATTTTATTTATTGCAATAACCAACCTATAAATAGTAAACCATTTTCCAAGATTTTCAGCCAATTATTTGGATTAAAAATGTCTTTTATTTAATTTTTAAATTATTTTTTTTGCCATATTTTTGTTTCCATTTTATTTCCGGTTAATCAATGAACAATTCCCTCGCATTTACGCCAACAATGGCGTCAATAATTCCCATTATGCAAGTCAACGATTATTCAAAAATTGTCACAGGAATTGACATTGCCCTGACTATTCTCGAATGCATTGTTTACATTCCCACATTACCGATAACGGTTAATTTATAATTTAATTTACATAAAATTAAAATTTTTATATAAGCAATTTATAAATTTTAATTTCAAAAATACTCAATAAAATATTTTATTTTTTTACAGTTTTTCTGCTCCTACATCATCTTCTCCACTTCCATTTTGCATCAAAATTTAAAATGCATTTTACTTGCCCAAATTTTTTATGTCCTACTTTTCGCATTCACTCGCATTTATTGTATTTTTGGCCAATTTATTTCGCTAAATATTTACTTAACTCAACCAAATTGGGTTTATTTTTCCATATTTTTTGCAATTGTTTTTGGCAATTTAATTGGCCATTTCCTCATTATTGAACGCATTTTGGCCACAATTTTCTACAAAAATTATGAACTTTATAAACGATGGGATTTCATTATTTTTTGTATAATTTCAACGGTAATAAAAGTTTATTTAAAATTCATATTTTTTTCAGACCTCTTTAAGTTTTGCAAATAGCTATTATCAAATTTATGAGCTCGGTTCTTTGATTAATATTTCGGATATTACTTTATGGACCCATATTATTGCCATGTTGGCCAGCTTTATTGAAATTTTTGTATATTTTTTAATCTACAAAATTAAAATTTATCTATTTATTTATTGAAGATATTATCATTAATAACATATTTGAATGTGAATAAATTTAAATTTGGAACAAATCCACAAAATGTGCCGGCACTCACTGTTCGCTATCAGGTAAAATTATTACTAATAAAATAAATTACTATAATAAATTAATACAAATTGCCCTAAAAAGTTAGAAAAAAAATCATTTGCGTAATAATTCCATTTTTTTTTAGTTAATGGAAAATATTCGGACAGGAAAGCAACTAGGCCCCACATTTTTTTGCCATTTCATTAGTGTCTCCCTTTCTTGTTTCATTGTATTGGATTGCCATAATAAATGGTTTATGGAAATTAATACATTTATTCTCTCGAATGCCATTTTATTTCTCATCCATTCAATTAACAATTTTTGCATGTCCGCATTTGTCATTTTGTAAGCATTTAAAAAATTAAATAAATATTTGTCAATATTTTCAGTTTTCATCCAATTTTAAACCGGAATGGACGAAAATTATTAAAAAATTTATTCAAATTTATTTTACCAAAATTCAACAAAGTGAGGCCTTCTGATGCTGTCGTTGCAGAAGATTTGGAAATTTGTCCTCTTCCAATTGATGCAAATGGGAAAATTATTCTGGGAACGGCGACAAATTCGACACCATTGAAAAATCAAACTGAAACATATTTTCGACAATTATACACAGCTTGGGAATGAATTGGAATTGAATTAAAATTTTTTAAGCAAAAATATGACTTTTGGACAAATGAATTTAATAAATTGACAACAATGGCACATATATCTTATATAAAATTAGTATTTGTAGTATTATCAGTTATTTTTTTCAATTATATTAATAAATTTATAAAATAGAAAAAGTAATCAATTTGATTTCATATTTCCAAATAAAAAAGGGCAACATTAATAATTTTTCTGCTAGGAGATTTGCATGAAACAATTGATCAAAATATGAACAAATAAAAATAATATATTTGGATATCATGGAGAAAATGGCAACATTAATGTTTAATTTTTCTACTGACCAATTTTACAATTACCAAATCGGAAAATTTATGGGCAAAGTTTAAGAGATTTACATGAACAATTGATAAATAAATATGAACAAAAAAACAATATATTTGTTTTTAGTCCAAAAATATTCGCTGAAATTGGATACTATATTTATTCAAAATTAATTCACAAGAATAGGAAAATGACAAATGATTTGATGAAAGTTTTCTGAAATTTGCATAGTTCCCTTCATAATCTCTTTAAATGTTTTGTTTTCATTTCATGGCAGATTACAAAGGGATTGTCAATTATATTGGTGATTTTAGATGCTTTGATTGCATTTTTAATTTTAAAATAATTTGCATATGTTTTCAAGTGATAATGACAAAGGACAAACAGGAGGCCTTTAAAAATCAGTGAGTATCACTCGAAATTCAATCAGAATCAAAATTAAATTTAATTTTTTTTTAGAATTTTCTAAAATTTTATTAATATTTAACCAATAGCAATAAAATTAATGAATTATTCACAAAATAGTGTAAATTCTAAATTGATAAAATAAAATGCATTCTTGATTTTTTTTGAATAAATTCAAAGTTTAATTAATTTGGTAAAAATTTTGCGACAATTTTTATTTTGGTCGAATGTTCAAACAAAAAATTGAACATTTTTGGCAAAAAGATCAACTGAATACTTTATATTTTTGCGATTTTTGGGAGCACTTTTTTAATTGATAAAAAAATGTACGCATTTTATATTTGCACAATTGTGGTAAAAATTTTGTATTTAAATGGCAACAAATACATTTTAAATTATAATTAAAAAATTAATTAAATATTTCCATTAATAAAAATGCCAAAATTTATTTATTTAATTTTCTTCTTTATTTTTGTCCAATCAATTGTGGGAATAAATGTAAAAAATTAAATTTTAAAAAATTAAAAATAATTTGACATAATTTCAGGAATATGATTTTGACCCAGTGAAATATAAGTAAAAATATAAAAAATTTAATTGGTATTACTAAAATAATTTTTCGTAGATTACCATTTCCACCAGTACTCAAACCGAACAATAAATTGGCAAAGGCACAAAAAATTTTAGTCGGCGAATTGAGTGCCCCTGAATCGCTGTTGATTGAAGGGAACACAATGTATACGGGAACAGCGGATGGAAAATTGTTGAAAATTGTGGACGGAAAAATTGTGGATTCAATCCAATTGAATGGAGGAAGCAAAAACCAAACATGCGGTAATTAAATTTTTTTCTTGAAATTAATTAAATTGTGAATTTGAAGGCACCTATGAAACACAGCCAATTTGTGGATGGCCTCATGCAATTCGCCGACTATCGCCCAAATATTTAATTGTCATCGACTCATATTTAGGCCTTTTTCGATACAATTTTGAGAATGGTCAATTAAAAATCAAAAATATTTTTGTTTGATTATTTAGGAAAAGCTGAAAATTTGATGCCCGGAAATTATTCATTTAAAGTGAAGGGCAAAAATAAACCCGAACAATGCGCACTTTTTAATAATATGGATGTGGTCAAAAATGGTTCAATCATTTTAATTTCATGCTGTTCAACAAGGCAAATTCGCATTATATTTTTAAAATTATTTTAATAATAGATGGGACAATCGGAGAGCCATTCATGATTTCTTTGAAGGGAGGCCAAATGGAAGGTAACAATGGAATTTATTTGCACAAAAGTAATTAATTTTTTAAATAGATTGATTGAATACAATGTGACCAGTGGGGAAGCCAAAATTGTTTTGTCCGATTTGAATTTCTCTAACGGTGTCCAAGCCCATCCCGATGGCCAATCCGTCATCATTTCCGAATTGACCAGAGCCAGAATTATACGGTGAATTCATTTTTTGATGGTTAAATTTATTTTTGTAGATATTATTTTGATGGACCGAAAATGGGCCAAAATGAAACTTTTGCTGAAAATTTGCCCGGCTTCCCGGACAACATAAAACTTTCGGCTAGTAGGAAAAGTTTTATGATTGGAATGGACATGGCGCGACATTCAGAATTGCTGACCACCGTCGAAAAACTTGGCCCATATCCAAATTTACGACAAGGGGCTGTTCTGGTCGAGTCAATAAATTTACAAAAAGAATTAAGATAATTTTTTTAGTTTATTCCTGAAGAAAATTTACGCTCATTCTTTGGTGCAAATTTGCTGAAAAGATATGGACTTGTGCTTGAATTGGATTTGAATGGGAAAATTATAAATGATTGGCAAGACCCAACGGGCACAATCATTCCGGGTGTTTCAGAGGTGACGAAAATTAATTTTGTATTTTATTATTATTTCACAAAATTTAGGCAAATGACAATGGAACACATTTGATTTTGGGATCAAGTTCGGCTTCCTATATTAGCATTGTTCCAAAATGAATTTTGATATATAAAATTATTCTATGGATTGTTGCAAAATAAATTTTTTATAAATGAAATGGATAAAAAATTAACATTTTTACATCAAAAAATAATTTTGACTAGAATTTCTTCACATGTTTAACCAGCACCAATTGGTTTTAAACAATCCATTTGCTTTTAATACCCATTGATTTTAAATAAATTTTTTGATTTCGATCAATCATAAAATTAAATGATTTATTTTAATATGTCATTGATTTGTTAGTGGATAAACCACCCATAATTTGGACTTGTGTTTTCCATTCTTTTTTCGCGAATTTTCCCTTCAAAAATGCATTCATCCAAGGGAATGTTTCCTTTCGAATATCATCGCTGACAATCAATAAAAGCCAAGGTTGGCTTAAAACGCGCAAATCATTGATCCAAGGTAATTGGGAATAAATGTAATAAAACGAATCATTGTTGTTGAAAATGGAACTGAGAAATTGGGGAAACCACATTCCATCCCTCATCATAAACATAATTAACTGAAATAAAAGAAATTGTATAATTGGATTATTTGATATGGATTCTGTATTAACTAATTTGGCTAAAAAACATTGAAAATGCCGAAACCGAAAAATAGCACATATTGCTAAAATAATTATCCTATTTCCTCTATTGAAGCTCCCCTTTAGAAATTGGAAGGTCTCTGAAAAATAGTAGCAAAAACAGGGGACACTAATAGAGGAAATATGGTAGGTTTAATGGTTTGTCCTACCTTAACAAACCATTCACCCAAAAGCCAAAACCCAATTGGACCTAGCTCGTCAAGATGTATCGATTGATATATAATTTTACAAGGTTTGTTTAAATTTAAACGGTTTAAAGTTTAAATTCTTTTCCACTTTTTGCTCAAAATATTAGTATTGGTTAAACTCAAATCAAAAATAATCAAATGATGCCTCTCGACGAGATCTATTTATTGAATGAAAGATTGAGTCCAGGATATACTTTTTGGTATTTTCATAATCATTTTTGTCAATTTCAATGTTTTTTTTGGCAAATTAAATATTGTATTTTCTATTTCCCATTTACCAACCTGAAATATGAGAGAGGAGGAGAGCATTGCACTCATTACGAGGGAAATAATGGACAAATTTCGTTCCATTTTGCCAATTAAATTATTTGTTGAATTTGCCGTACTCTTTTGCTTAATTTGGTAAATTTTGTAGAAAGTGGCAATATTGAATAGGAGACAAACAGCCAAACAAAATCCATTCACATAAATTGTTGTCAAATTTAAATCCAACTTTAAAAATTATTCAGTTTATTATTTTAATTCCAAAAATATTTCTATTCTGATGCCTACATCGTAAATTGAGGCATTCGTCAGCATCATCACCGGCAAATAACCCTTCCCGGGATCATTGAACTGCAATTGCATAAATTGGCCATCATCAAACAAATATTGAATGGTCAATGGGATTGGCAATAAATGTGCAATAAAAACATGCCAAATCCATGAAATCTTCCATAACTGAAATATTTCTTATATTTTAATCATTTTTCAGGAAAATAACTCTTTGCTGGCTAAAAGGAATCCAAACAGCAGTGAGCCGATTCAACGAAATGGAAATATGCAGAAAATCCTGCTGATATGCAGTGTAAAAAACGGTGAAGCCGGCAAAGGCAATCCATTTGCCTGAAGGCAAATTCGGAAAAATGTCAGCCGTCGGCGAGCAAATTGGAAGAACGTAGAAAATCCAAACAACAAAATAATTGAGCAAATTCTTGGGAATAAATTTAAAATGACTCAAAAATGGTTTACGGATTACCGAAATCCCGATAATGATGAGGAAACGGTAGAATGGATGTTGGGAAAAGGCTGGCTTGCTTATGAGGACAAAAACAATTCGAATGTAAATTGGAATTGAAATCCATTCAAAGATGAGATAGGCGAAAAATGCTCCAATTGAAATCATCGAAAATCTACAATTAGAATAAAAATAAAATTTTAAATAGCTTCATAAATTAAATATTCCTTATTAAAATTAAATAGAAAAAGAATTCCGTGAAAAATTTCAAGAAAATTTTTCTATAAATTGAGCATTAACTCCAAAACAAGGGAGAGCCAAAATTTCGAATATATACGAAATTAATTCATGCAATTCGTGTCCATTGTGAAATGCCATTAAATTTTTAAAGATTCTTTGACCCCACACGAACATGAACACGAACAACAAACATTGACACGAACACGGACATTTTTATTGTGTTTAAAGCTTAAAAATGGTTTATTTTTAAATGAAGCAGTAATCATTTTAAATGGGGGCTAACTTATTAAAATTTTTAAGATTTGTAAAGATTGTATTATTGTCTTTTTATTAATTTTATAGCAAAAGATTGTTTAAATTTGTTCGTGGGTGGCAAAAGATAAAATATTCCAGTGAATAGGTGACATTTATTTCTCAAAATTTCAATTTTTAGAACAGTTTTATTATAAGATAGCAATTGGCTCTCATAAAAATGGCCAAATTGGACTTTGTCTTGCCTATTCTACCATATAATAAATAAAAGGTGCAATTGTTAACCATCAAATCCTAATAAATTGACCGGTGTTTTTTCTGGGTATTATATCTAATTAAATTTAAGAGGTATTTCCATTTATTTATCAGCTTCTTGTTTGCACCAATCTCCTATGCAAATGCCAATTTTGCACTTGTTCCAAGCAATGAGAGAGTAAAATAATATATTATGGGGTCGAGTTCGTTCAATTGCCAATTCTAATAAATTTAAATTCCACCTTTCATCCACTTACCAATATTCCCCAAATTAATTTAATAATATATAATTTAAAACTAAATGATGTAAATTCATAAATTTCGGAATTAGCTGGGGATTTGTCTAGCCTAGTCTGTAATTATGACTCCATTACGTGGGTGAAATTAACAAAGAGAAATGACAACAGGAAAAAAATCCATCAAAAAAATGGACGCATCAAATTGGCCGATGAAATAATCGAATTCTTCAAATGAGGGTGATTTATAATTTAATTTGAGCAGCAGATTTTTACATCAAAAATCCATTCAATGGCATTCTTTTCGGTTCAGCTTCAACAATAATCAACAAAATTGTGTTGGATTGTCCAAATGACTGTGATTTTTGAGAATGACCACCATTTGTCGTATACAAAGGGCGGAATAGAGGAATCCAAGGAGAATGAATGAAGTGATTTTTGGGAGAATTTTGAGGGGAATGAAATTTATTTGGATTAGAAGGCGGATTTGATATGAAAATTTCGGGCTACATTTAATTGTGCCATTCTCGATGGCGGCAATTTTCACATCCATTCAACAATTCCCCCATTTTTATTTGATCAAGTAGGAATTTTCTGTTAATAAAAGATTTCGAAAAAATTTAAATTTATTTTTAAAATATATTATTTTTATTTTTAAATAATTTTTTATCATTTTTATGCATTTTTGTAAAAATTAAATAGAAAATTGCGATTTTAATTCAAATGACATTTGACTGAAAAATGAACATTAATTCATAATGCGGGGCTTATTAAATAAGAAACAAGGAATTATTAGGATTAATTGTTTTGGTTCAAATTGAACTTCTTGTTGGATTTGGAGTGTAAAATATAATTGATAAGCACAACAAATGCTTAGTTAAATTAATATAATATTCACAAATCAAAAAATAATCATTAATTGATTTGCTCGTCTTGGGATTTGAAACAACAAAAGAAAAATGAGACAAATGGCCTCAAAATGAAGGGAAAATGGGTCACAAAAAAAAATAAAGATTTGATGATTTTGCGCGAACGAGAACATTTTTGAATGAAGAAAATGTTGGAAAGAACATGGTAGAAGGAGAACATGAATGAAGAATTAATAAAGTGCAAAATAATCAGAAATTATTTGGTGAATTATGGAATAGTTAAATTAAAAAATAGAGAAAATTGGAGATTTTAGGTGTGAAAAAAAAAAGAAAAAATTAGTGCAACATAAAAAATTGAAACATTAAAAATACAAAACACCACAGAAGTAAGATGCATTAAAATAAATAAATTTAAATGAATCTATCCTTTTAAATTTATTTTTGTAATAAATGAGAATATAAAATTTTAAAAAATTTGAATTTGAGTCGGTCCTGAGAAATAATAATAAGAATTATCTATTATAAGACCTCGTCTAACAAAAGTGCAGAATTGCTGGTTTTAGGTTTAATTAATATTTTGATTCTTTGAAATTAAAATATCAAAAATTAAATTGATCAACAAATCAAAATATCCAAAAAAGATAAAATGATTGAGGATTTGTGGAATTTACAAACGTTCAAAATGTTGTTGGTCAAAATTGTCCACCGATTGTTCATGATGCCGTTGCTGTCTTTGTTGTTCAATTATCAAACTTGGCTCACTGCTTGCCCTTTTTATTTGCTTTTTGGCGGCCAAACCAAAAAAGTCCTCATCCTCTTCATTTATTATGGGAACTTCATCTGAAAATAAATAATATTTTTTAATTGAATAATTTTGTTCTGACCATTTTGCTCCTTTTCATGTTGCTTTTGGCGCAATGCCTTGAAATGTTGTTGTTGAAGGGAACAACCAAAACCCAATCGGCCTTTCATTCGCCTCTTTTGTAGTTGCTTCTTTTTGAGTCGCCGACTTAAACACATCAATTGGGTGGCATCACGAATTGTCTTTAAAAATTAATGCTAATAATTTATTCCAATAATTAATTCCTCACAATTGGGAAGACCATTTCACCATCCATCATTTGTCCTTCAATTTGCCCATTCTTTTCCATTTCCTCCTCTTCCCTTTCTTCACTTAATTCTTCATCATCCGTTGTGTCCTCCTCATTTTGATTGTGCCCAAAATTGGCTGCCAGCTTTTGTAAATGTTTTGCGCTCAATTTCAGCGATTTTCCACTCTGTGAAAAGTCCAAATTTTGTGGGGCCAATTCTTCCACAATTTCCAATTTGCATTGGCAACATTTTTGTGCCACTCCATTCGATTCCAATTGTTCTTTTCGCTCCTCTTCCGGTGTCAATGTCACACTGTCCGTGCTGCCATTCTCCTCCGAATTTTGTTTGTTCAATTTGTTGGAATATCCAAATCTGCAAGTTTCCCAATATTTTCCCCCAATAATCCTCATTTTTGTACTCACTGATCGCCCAATTGCACTTTTTGAATGACATTTTCCACTTCTCCCACCACATTCGTAATCACTCGACTCGACCAACGATGGCGGCTAATTCGATGCACTCCAACCATTTTCTCGGCCATTTTGTCCACTGTTGGAACTACTAAAATATTTAATTAAAAATATTTTAAAAAATAATTTTCACCGGCAGCTGCTTCCAAATCCAATGAATTTTCCATACAACAAACTCGCAATTTATCATAAATGCAAAGGAATGGTGCCCGCTGATTGGGTTTCCGTGGCAAAACGACAAAAAGAATAAGTTGGGCAAAAGCCAACAAACTGCCAATTCCATTTGGAGTCTTTAAAAAATCAAAATTAAATGTGAAATATTTTTGACATTTTTGCTTACAATCAAATAAAAATCCCAAACAAGCAATCCATAGAGGAACCATTCCGAAGAGACAAGGAAATTGGCAATGCAAAGAGGCAATGGAAGAGTGGAAGTTGCCCGACGACGAATTACAACGCGCTAAAATTATTGAAAATATTTTGGCATTTGAAAATGCATTTTTCGAACCAATCCGGCCAATGGAGCTGCAAAATCGGCGGTGTTCAAAGTCATGCAAATGAAACCCAATGGATGGAAAACTTTATGCCCGAAAAAGTGGACCAAAGCAACCAAAGAGGCACAAATGGTCACCAATAGGGCAACTTTGATGGAAATCCAAAACTGAAAATATAATTTGATTAATTTTTGTTAAATTTAATTGAATTATTTACCTTATTTTTGGTCATAAACCAGTAGAAAACAGTGTAGGTTGAGTAAAGCACAATTTGTGCCCCAGTCACGTACAAAACGGTTTGATCCTTTTTCAAATAGCCATAAACACACCAACAAGTCCCACCAAGGACGCCCATCAAAAATGGGGCACCGCTGATTTCGCTGGTGTCTTTTCGTTTCCAAATTTGCCGACAAATTGGACTAAAATTAATTTTTTATTTAATTTTTTATTAATTTTTGTTGCTCACATTCCGCAGAAGAATAATCCAACGGTAGTGATGAATGCCAAAATGGAAAGGAATTTAAGGAAAGTGAATTCCCCATCGAATGCTTCAATCATTTTTTATTGTTGTTATTTAATTTGTTTAGTGCCAAAAAAAATTATTCAGCACCGTCGAATTGCAAATTAGAAGGGGGAAGTGAAATCACTCGGAAGGTAGAGTGAGTCTATAGGTTCAAAAATATTTAATAACAAGCAAAATTGCCTAAAATTTAATTATTTATTATTTTCCCAATTCATTGATAATAATTTGGAATATTTTGGAGATGGCAATGGCTCATCAAAAGAGCAAATATAAAATAAATTTGGGGGAAATTGGGGGATGTCCACCCGATGAAATGACCCATTCCCCCGCCCGATAAGACGTCACCCAATATTTTACATATTTTCGCATTAATGTTGAGGAAATGCACTGAAAGAAAGAAAGAATACACTGAAAATGACCGCTTATGAACAAAGATCACCCCAAAACATAAATTGGAATTATATTTTTATTACAAATTTGGGATTTTAAGCATTAAAAAATGAATGAATTTACTTATTTTGTTTATTAACTCATTTTGGAATCGCATTTTTGAAAAGTGTCATAATTTTAATTTAAGGGTGGAACATTTGATGATATGATTCAGTTTTTCAAGAATGAAAAATTATGATAAAAATTTAAAAATAACTATTAAAAATAATTAAAATTATTATCAATTTGGGTTAGACGAGAACATAAATAAATGAATGAATGAATGAATTGTGGGTGTGGACGGGGAATACCATTTTTAAATAGACACCGGTTGGTCGATTCAATGGGTTTTCGATCCTTTGTGGGTGCAACATTTTCTCGGTTACGCCCCATCCTTACTAAAAATACTAACATCCGGCGAATTTGGGCACATTTCAATGGAAAATATTGCTCATCATCGAATGAAATGGACTGACCAAACCACACAAAATTTGGCTAATTTAGAAGGATATCTATCCAACAAAAAGGCTCCGGAAATGAAAATAAATACGAAGAAGAATATGGTAGGCGATAAAATGTTGGCTAATTATTTT